>CALSBZ010044661.1:453731-489686 GCA_943591055.1 Gobionotothen gibberifrons | reverse complement strand
ACTCCCCAATAGTTACATCGAATTTGTACATATCTAATAAGATAAATTAGATATTGTTCCTGTATTAAGTCACGCATGAGATACCATTAATACCTGTACATTACTGACAGTTCATGAGTACTACATGAACGAATTCATGCTTTTTCATGCATTAAGTCATGCATGAATTCATGATTATTCATGTACCCTTACCGTAAAGTGTTACCATTGTATTTGTATTACCTGCACTATTTCAACTATTTTGTCTGTTTTATTATGTTGCACCGTAAGAGGAGTCTGTGACCTAAGATTTTCATTGACATATCTACACTGTAGCTACAAATGACAATAAAAGCCTTGAATCTTGAAAAAAAAGAACATCTGACATGAGTATTTGATAGATGGAATGATTGTAGATCCAGAAGGTACACGGATCATCCAAGGTCTCATCCAAGTTTCTGTTATCAGGGTGATTTACTTGCTGTGGCTTTAAGTGTTGTTGAGGGGAAGATGAGGAGATAGCTGGACTAGAGAACCCCTTCCACCCCCTCCATGCAGAGCTAGTGAAGATGAGGAGCACGTTCAGCCACAGACTCTTCCCTCCTCGGCACACCACAAAGCACCTAAGACAATCGTTTGTGTTTGTAGCCATCAGGCTGCACAATCAAGGGTTTACCAGGTAACCAATCAAAAAGTTGTAACTGAATATCAATAATATTTGCACTGTATGCACACACGACCCTCATCCGCACAGGCACCTGCACATTTATATGTACATTGAACTTGTTCACATATCTGTACATTTACAGAGTTTAGCTCAATCAAATGTTATTTTCTATTCATATTGTTATACATGTTTATTCTTATGTAATTATTTTGTATTTTTTATTATCCATGTGTATATTCTCATGTCTCATGAACTATAGTGTTTCTATCTTATTCTGTTGCTGCACCTGAATGTCCCTACGGAGATCTATAAAGATCCATCTTATCTTATTGTATCTGCAAAGAGGACACTGATGAGAAAGAGAAGCATTTTTATAGATTCCATTTAACAATGTTACTTCATGAGCAATTTGGAGAGTGGCAGCAATTTTATCTGTGAAAGAAATGTCACTTGTTCAGTAGGTGGCGCCAATGCACCAAGTATTTTATTAACACCCATGAAAATCTAAAAAGGAGAGTTTTCCATCAAGTCCTCAGGCATGGAATAAATAACGTGGAGGCCGAGGGTGTGTGATATTCACTTGAAACACTTTGATCTGTAAAGATGAGTGGAAGAGGCAAAGGAGGAAAGGGACTCGGCAAAGGAGGCGCCAAGCGTCACCGTAAAGTTCTCTGTGATAACATCCAGGGAATCACCTGGGTTGTGGTCGAATAGTCCATTTTGCTTAGGAACCTTCCTAACAGAGTGAAATAACCCGGAAGTACCTCAGTGGCATAGGACATTCAGGTGCAGCAACAGAATAAGATAGAAACACAGTGTTGGGAGCTGTCGATACACAAAAGGGGAGTTAATCGGTTCCATAAGAGCCAGCATGCGGGACCGACTTTACAACACGAGTGTAATGTGTAACGTTAATGACATCACTTACCCAAATCTGGGATTTGTAGTCTTTCTAGTTGCATATTTTTCATAGTCTTATATTTCAACAGTTTTACGACAAACTGTGACTTTTTTGACATGGAAATGATTTTTTAAGATTGACAAACATCATATGTGTAATTTGTGGCACAATTCAAACGGATCGAAAGATAATCTTTCTCTCCCCATTGACTTCGATACATAATTTTTCCGAAACAAGGTCCCATGGGGCGGAAGTAGAAGGGCGGGACCTTGCCTCTCTATCTACCAGGGGCGGATCTAGACAAATATTCATGGGGTGGCAAGGGTGGCAGGAGAATTTCAGGGGTGGCATCCCCTGGCAGAAGTATATGCTGATTTGATCGCAGTCATATCAATTAATGTTAACTTGGAAAGCCACAATATTTATTTTAACTCAATAACATTAGGTGACATTATTGTGGCACATCAGTAAAGCCTTAAATATAAATATATAAGGTGGCAGACTTAATTTAATGAATTTTAACTGAACAATAACTGAATGAGGTTGTCTCAATAGTGTGGCAGAACGGTCTATATGACACTAAACAGTAACGCAAACGACCGTTATCGTCCTCGTGGGGCCGGGGCCTTAGTTCATGTAAAGAAATGTATGTGCGTTCATGTGCAGACGTATATATATATTGTTAATTGGATAATTCATATCCTGCAAGACTCCTAAAGACAATGTGTGTGCGTTAAACATGGTTAGGGAACATGTTTGTGTGTCATTTCGAAAACCTATATTTGCCCCTGTGTTTCTTGTATTCGGGGGGCATTTCCACGATTGACTGCTGTGGCAGGTGATGTTGTACTCCAAGATTATTATTGTTGTTGCGCAACTGAATAATAATTAATCCCAACCATGTCTTTGTTGGTGTTATATTGATCTCTCTCTGTGTTAACAATTTAAGGTTGGTGAGCCATACATTGCACTAACAATACTGCGGGTGAAGCAGCCTGTCACTGAAGGAGCTGAACAGTGCAGACAGGGTTTCCTGGAGGGGGTGGGATATATTGTCCAATAGTGATTACAGCTATCACTCCCCTGTCCCCCACCAACTCCACAGTGTCCAGAGGGCTCCCCAGGACAGAGCTACAAATTCAACTCATTGACTTAATTTCTCTCTTATCAAGGAGCTTATTTAGCAGCATATGAACAGGCAATTTATTGTGGATTAATCCTGCTAAAACTTGTCAGAACCTATGCCCTATTAAAGTGTGTAGCCTGATTCTGTTTGTTGTTTTCATTCACCTTTAACACAGGTGTGCAAAGTACGCAACCAGGGGAGGCAGGGCTAAGCGCTGAGCTTCACTTTTAAAGCAAGTCAACCAGCTTGCCTCTTTACTTCAGTCCATTCCACCATGTTTGCTTCAATCCTCCTGCTATGTGTCTGTGTGGTCTTCATCCTCCTTCAACTCAAATCCCGGAGGCCCAAAAACTTTCCCCCGGGACCCTCTCCCCTTCCAATACTTGGGAACATTTTGGAACTGAGTCTAGATAACCCCCTGAAGGACTTTGAGAGGGTAAGAAACACACAATCAAATAAATGATATTGTGCTTCCAATGCTTTAAATCGTTCCGGGATTGTGGTTTAAACTGAACTAAATAGTATGTAACATTTGTCTGGATTTCTTCAAGACTTGTGGCCACTGTGCTGGTTTTCCTGCTAGTGAGTTTCAAGAATGACTGGTGCTGCACCATGAGACTAATCACGACTATAAATACAAATATTTTGGCTATTAGTGTACAATACATGTGAAAGCCACTCAAATCAGTGCACTCTATACAGAGCCTTCCAGTGTATAGATGACTAGAAACAGGCTTTTCAGACACTGCTAGTGATTTCATAACACCATGCCTATCTGTGTACAGAGGTAACCTTCTGTGCACTTTGACTATAGCCAACCAGTGGTACAGGCCATACTGGGCGTTTTCTAACTTACACATAATACATTACCTAGTAATAAGTCAATATTTGGGACGAGCTTATGGGATCTCTACTGCCAAAGAGTTCACCACACATTGTAGGTTAAAGGGGAATCGTTTTGTGGTGCTCATTGCATCACATAATTCATTTAAAAAACAGAATCCTCCATTTACGTACCAATGTCTGGAGTTCAAACTAAATTCCACCCCAGTAGTCCATGAATGTGCTGGCTGAAGTCTTAGTTGTAATCTCGATAATCACAACCAACGCGTTGCACACAATTGCTGCATCATTTAGCAATTTATTTTGCATCGCATGTACAATAAAATTACTTATTTTTTGCTGCAAACTCATCATTTTCTGCAAACTCATCATTTTCCTAAATGTCTACTATATGTTTGACATGCTGATAGCAACATTTCTTATGTGAACCGTGAAAGACGGAAATTAGTAGAGAAATATGTTTTTGTTTTACTTTGGTGAAGAAATCATATGTATGTATTTCAAACACTGACATGTTATCTTGTTGTCCCCCAGCTGAGGAACACCTATGGAAATGTGTACAGTGTGTTTCTCGGTACCAAAGCAGCTGTTGTCATCAATGGGATGAAGGCCATGAAGGATGCTATAGTGACCAAGGGCATTGATTTTGCTGGAAGACCACAAGATCTGTTTGTCAATGACAGCACTGAGAGAAAAGGTAAAACAGACATGATGTCACATAGGGCAGATATTGTATCACTAAATGTATTATTTAAAAAAAGGCTGTAATAATAGTCTCCATTTCAAACTGGTTTTAAGGTAGATGAGCTCTGAAATAGAACACATTTGACAGTGATGAACCTATTTGTGACATTGGATGATGCGGCACTGGTGTATTGATTTTCCCCAAATGAAGTTGTTCCAACTCTTTCGTCATTCGCCGCTGCGTCTGTAAAGCCGTTGTGTCCTTGGGCAAGACACTTCACCTGAACTTGCTCCTGTGGGTATTGTCCACAGTAATGACATGTATGATAATATAATGTGTATTTGTAAAGCACTTTGAGCATCTGGAAAAGCGCTACAATAAATGTAAGTAATTATTATTATTATTATTCTAATTTAATGCTGTTTCAGTTAACTACCGATTTAACCTTTGTTCTTTTGGGGAAAGCCTTGGTGGAATTAGACACCATCCTATCTGACATCCCTGAAAACTGGCCCTTCGGCGACTGTAACATCAAGACAGAGAAGTCATCTGACTTACTTATTCTTCTCACCTCCTTTGCACTTTCACTGTCTAATTCCCACCTTCTTACAAAGCTGGCCACCGCCTTGATTTTATTTTCACCAGAAACAGCTCTACCTCAAACCTCTTTGTAGCCCCCCCTTATTCATATCCTACTCTCTCCACTTATCCAAACACGACTAACCTATCTCCTCTAATACTATACTTGTGTGACATGATCTTCACTCCCTCTCTCACTTCTCTCTGGCTTAATGTATGCTCCCAGCTGTCAGATTTTCTCAGTTATGCCTCCTAAATATGCTGCAAGACTGAAGTTCCCACACTACACCGCTCGGTTGCTTCCTTCAATGGTTACCAGTGGCTGCCCAGTCTGTTTTAAGAAGCTAATACTGATGCTGTGAATGGATCCGGTACTTCCTACAACATGTGCACTTGCTTTGCATCAGCCAATCGAATCCTTACTCCGTCACTGTGACTAGGACGAAGGCCCCCTTAACAAAAACACACCTGTTTTTATCCTGGCTTGAAAATGACATAACAAGCTTCCCAGTGATATCAGAACACAATACAAATACACATCTTCAGTTGCAGACTGAAAAAAACACCTGCTTAATTAATTAAAATATATATCATTCTCACTTCTGTACCTAGCACTTAGAAAGGGTTAGCTTACTTGAAGCCAATGTGGTTGCACTGACAATGTTTTGTCTTTTTGAAAGTTAATATACTTTCAGGATTCTTGCGTTTTTTTATTTGTTTCTCCAAGTTGCTTTTGATAAAAAGCCTCAGCGAAATACATTTAATGTGACGATCTGTGAGTTCACACTATGTGCTCTTTTTGCCTCTTCACATGTTATAGGAGTAATTCTGGCAGACTATGGCCCGAGTTGGAAGGATCACCGTCGCTTTGCTCTTATGACTTTAAGGAACTTTGGTCTTGGGAAGGATTCCATGGAGGAGAGGATTCATGGAGAGATTAAATACATTACTGATGATCTGGAAAAGAGCATTGGTATGTCATCTGGGGGTCCACTATCCTTACTTGTATGTTAGGGTTAACCTTAATCAGTGGCACCACAAATGATTGATGATTATAATACAAAGTGGATTTTGATTTATGTCATACATTTCCCTTAATGTTGTTGAATTCTGCTCTGTGGTTGTTGGTTTAATCTTTCTTTGTATTTTTGCGTTTTACATTTTGTCTTTTTCAGGCAAACCCTTTAGTCCTCAGCTCATGTTTCATAACGCAGCCTCCAACATCATCTGCCAGGTCCTGTTTGGTCAGCGCTACGAGTATGACGATGAGTTCATTAAAGTGATTGTGAAGTGCTTCACCGATAATGCCAAGTTAGCCAATGGACCATGGGCTATGGTGAGCCAGCATGTTTCGGCCTTTAAATAAGAGGAGTCTTAGACTAAAATGTCTACAGCTTACAGTGTTTCAAACTAAAAGCTTTTAGCATGGTTTTGTATCGATGTTTGCCAGTTATAATGTGCCTCATCTTAATTGAGCATGTTAGTATGCTAGCATTTGTTAATTAATCCAAACAGAAAGGACAACTGAACCTAATGGTGTCAGGTCTTGAAGATGGTTTCGAAGGAGAAATTCTAATTTTGACCTTCTGAAACAGATGGACATTTCCATCCCTGCATTAGTTTAAAAAACATTATGAAATATTGTATTGATCTTTTCTTTAACCTTACTTTAAACACATGTCAAAGCTGACAATATCCGAAAACAACGCTAAAATGTTGCTATATATTCTGTTGTCAAGGTACACAACTAAGCATCGTTTGACGGTCCTTTTAACACCTCTTCACTTCATTCCAGACGACCATGTGAATTAAAATGATCAGATGATAATGACAAATAAAAAATAAACTGTGTGTGTACCATTTTAACCTTAATCGTCTATTTATTTTTCCTTTTTTTCACAGCTGTATGACTCTTTCCCAATGATTCGTAGCCTACCACTGCCCTTTAGACGGGCCTTTAAGAATGTCAAGGTATGTAATCAGAGAGAGATTTAAATAAAATATAAAATACCTATATAAATAAATATAAAAATGGTACAGTGGATTTTTATATATACAGTGACAACCTAAACATTAGGTGGTTTATAAAAAAAAGAAATACTAAAAGTGTTGAATATTTACTTGAATATTTTTCAGACGTGTCAGGCTCTTGCGCTTCCTGTAGTGCAGGAGCACAAGAGGACCAGAGTCCCTGGACAACCACGAGACTTTGTTGACTGTTATCTGGATCGGCTGGATAAAGAGGTGTGTGTGTGTGTGTGTGTGTGTGTGTGTGTGTAACATTGACTTGTAATCCTGTTGGTCTCTATCTTCTGCTGTTCCTAGAAAGGCGATGATGCTTCTACCTTTTCAGAAGATCTGATGATTATGTACACTCTAGATCTTCACTTTGCAGGGACTGACACTACCTCAAACACCATTCTTACTGGTTTCCTTTACCTAATGACCTACCCACACGTACAAGGTATGCCTGCATATTTGAATGACTTTTATGTTCTATAGATCTTCCATTGATTGTCTATTTATATTATATATAGATATATATATATATATATTTATGTCTCAAATCTCATAAACACCAAAAGCCAAAAAAGCAGGATGACCGCAATTACCTAGAGGTTGAAAGGAAAATGTAGAAAAGTCTCTGCTGGAGGATTGAACACATGTTATCAAGTCCCAGCATGTACCTTCTGGTTGTGCAACATTGTAGGTTTGCATGATTAATGAATCAAATCAAATCAAATTTTATTTATAGAGCACATTTTTAAAACGATTTTTGGTCGAGCCAAAGTGCTGTACATACAATAAAAGTGCTTTACAATAAAAACACTTTACAACAAATACAACAGCACAAATATAAAAATAACACACAAGGAGTCGTGCTCCACTCTGACTAGAAGGCCAGAGAGAAGAAGTGAGTTTTTAGAGTTGATTTAAAAAAAAAAAACATGGTCTGGGCCGACCTCACATGGAGGGGCAGCGTGTTACAGAGCCTGGGGCCAGCTGCTGCGAAGGCTCAGTGCCCTCGGGTTTTAAGCCTGGTCTTAGGCACTACCAGCAGCAGCTGGTCAGCAGACCTTAAGTGAAGATGCAACCTTTCATTTATACCTATGTCAAAGTGAAAAGATATTGCTTGACATAGTTCAGACGCACACGTTTTTTAAAATGTTTTCCTCCACACCAAAAACGGTAGAAGTAATGTAGGAATTTTAATCAGTTTTTCTCGCAAAAAAAAAAGCATTTCAAATAAATGTTTGATTTTGCACACTGGAATGCATCATTGCAAACGTGTACTTAAACGCTGCAGACTCCAGAACTGTAAATACAATGTAAAGAATAATCAGAAGGTTATTACTATGAGGTTGAAAGTGAAGAGGGTGTGGCTGAGTATGAGCATATTGATATATAGGTATAGACAACATTGTCACAGTAATAAGTGTAAATGTTAAGTGCGTTAATGCAAGTGCACACAGGTTCGCCTTTTCACCACCTCAGTCATGTTCTTCACTATGCCTTATGCCATTCATCTTCTTTGTCGTGTCATTGCCCTGAGATCCTCCACAGCCGGCTGTTTAAATATTCCTAAAGTCCCCCAAAATAAGATGGGTGAGGCAGCTTTTATTCACTATGCTCCTGGAACACCTTATCAGAAAACATCAGAGAGGCCAACTCGGTGGACATTTTTAAATGACTGCTCTTTTTAAATTAGCTTTGTATTAGCAACACCCTCCTTTTAAATGGACTAATAGTCTTTATTATTTACTTAATCTTTATTGTTTTAACTTATATTATAACTGTTTAATTAGAGACATATCCTTTTAAGTTAGTCTTTTAATTGTTTTACCTCTATTATAATTAGCATTACGTTTGTATTATTTTATTCTATTGTGTACATATTTATTTTATCAATTTGATAGGTTTTTATATTTGGTTGTATCTATTTGTTTTGTCTTACTTCTTCTGAGAGGAATCATTATCTATTTTATTGTTGTTATTATCCTATATTTGACCTCCTGTGTCCTGGTCCTAACCCATTAAAATACTATTTTATGTTGCTATGACGCATGTTTTCAAAAAGGTCATAACATCTGATCTGAGTGGAATTTCTTGTTTGTTAGAAAAATGTGATGTGTGCCATATTGTAAAGCACTTTGAGCTAAACCTGCTGTAAGATAAGTGCAATATAAATATATATTATTATTATTGTATTCACATTTCAGATATATTGCCAAGTATTATCATGTCTCTGCTGTTTCTCTCAGAGCGTTTTCAGCAGGAGATAGACGAGGTGTTGGGAGGGAAGGATCAGGCCAGTTTTGAGGACAGACACAACATGCCTTACGTGCAGGTAAGCCATTAGACAGATTCCTTCAAATAAGTGCACTTTTATTTCATGTGCCTCTGAGCAGCTTATTTGTCAAACATTGACACAAAGACTAATCCCGATATATGCAGAGTGAAATTAATCAGGCATTACATCTGGTGATAGATGTCCTTTACGTTGGGGTCCTTGTGATAGATACATCTGAATCACTTCCTTTGAGCTACATTTATCTTTTTTTTCCCGGTTTGGTTTTTTAAATATTTAGGGACTGAGAGCTTGCATTGTTGTTCTTCTGGTGTAAAAAATCTCTTCTTCCAGGCTACGATCCATGAAATCCAGAGGGTAGCGAACACTGTTCCACTGAGTGTCCCCCACTGTACGATTAAAGACACCGAGCTTATGGGATATTCCATTCCCAAGGTAAGAAGCAGTTGGTCTTAAATAGTTTTTTTTGACAAAGGGACAATATAGTAATGTGTTGTGGAAACTCACTGCACTGTATCAGCATACTGCCTTATAGGGAGTTAAACGTGACTTTACTGCTGAATCTCATTCCCATTGAAGCTTAAAGATTGTAAGAAAACAGTCACATGTCTTTCAATTTATCGCAAAATACTTGAATAATGGTATAAACAATAGGCCTCATTAACCAAAATCCTCCTTAGTTAGTGTGAATGCTGTGCAACAATTCTTCCTCTTCATCTTCTTATTTCAACCAATACTTTAGCTCTCAGTAACTTCAGCATACTTTCAGCTACAGAAACCATTCAAATATCAAACTATTCAGCCTTTTCAGCACATGATGGGAAACCTTCAACTTTTTCAAAATATTTTATACTTTTTCAAAATATTCAGCTTTTTTAACATGTAACTCAATGGGAGGAACCTTCAAATCCTCTTTTACCTACACCTTGCGCCAAATGCTACTCCTTCCACATACTTTCAGCTACAGAAACCATTCCAATATTAAAATGTTCAGCTCCCTCAAGACATGTGTGCTATGACTTTTCTTGTTTTTGACCTTTATACTTTTTGAGATATTTAGCTTAGTTTGGAGCTTGGTAAAGAGGCCTTCTTCAGATTTTAACATGATTTATAACAATAAATACAAATTAAGAAAACAAATTAAACAAAATGCCTCCTGAGGGCATGAAGTGACAAAAACGTTCAACATGTCTCCATTAGGGCCCATTGTAAATCAAGCCTGATCTATCCTCAGAGCAGCAGCTGCACACCTTTAGTAAATCTGCCAAAAATGCCACATTATGGACTCGAAAGTACACACAAAGCAGATTCCAAATTATTGGTGACATATGGTTTTAATTCAAAAGTTTGCAGTTAAAATATTCGGATGCTTTTCAAAGCGTTTTTACTTTCTTTTCTCTTCTTAATACACATTCATTCACTACTACTTACATTTAATATCTAACTCCTTCAGCCTACTTTCAGCTACAGAAACCATTCAACTATTACATTATTCAGCTATTTCAGGACATTGAGGTTATACATTTAGTTGTTTATACAATCTTTAAACCTTTTCTTTTAAATATTAAGCTTATTTTTCCTACTCTTCCAGTTTAACATTTCACTTTCAAGTTTCCAACAAAGTCATTGCAATGCATTTGAGCTGTAACAATTTTGATTCAAATCATTTCACTTTTCTGCATTTCCCCGCTAAGATCAGGAACACACTCTCTGTAGCTAAAAGCAGCTACAGAGACCATTCAACTATTAACATATTCAGCTTTTTCTCAGCAACAAATGTACACAGTTTACAGCATTCACACGCATTTTTAGCAGGAAATGCATTTTCTAGTTCGTCTTGTTGTTCTTGAGAAGGGTTCCCTAAAACAAAAAAGTGTTTCATGACTTAAAATGCTAATTGTATTTTTGAAATGATTGGTGAAAAAAGAAATCTCCCTTCTGTACGTAGCCCTTAGAAAGGCTTATTTGAATCCAATGCAGTAGCACTTACAATGGTTTGGCTTTTTAATAGCGATTGTATTTGCATTATTCCTGATTTTTGTATTTAGTTTCTTCATGGTTGAATGTAATTATTGCTAGTTGCTTTGGATAAAAGCATCAGCTAAATGAAATGTAATGTTCCTTATTTTCTCCTCAGGGTACGCTGATCATTCCTAACCTGACCTCAGTGCTTAATGAGGAGGGACAATGGAAATTCCCCAATGAATTCAACCCTGAAAACTTCCTCAATGACCAGGGAGAGTTTGTTAAACCAGAGGCCTTCATGCCTTTCTCTGCAGGTATGAGAGCATTACAAAAATCAACAGTACAGGTCTCACTGTTTCACACCTGTACGTAGTGGCATGCACACATGTTGAAGATGGTCTTCTTTTATGTCACAGGTCCTCGTATGTGTTTGGGAGAGGGTCTGGCTCGTATGGAGCTCTTCCTCATCCTGGTGACGCTGCTGAGGAAGTTCAATTTCATCTGGCCTGAGGATGCAGGAAAGCCAGACTACACTCCAGTCTATGGTGTCACTCTGACTCCCCAACCGTATCACATGAAAGTCCAACTCAGGGAAACAAATTAAAGCCGATAAAAAGCAGACCAGAGGAGACCTAGATTGATAAAAACAGCTTTTAAATACTCGGAACAAATATAAAATCAACAATAGACGTAATGGCTGTTAACAATACATATATCGAAATATGCCATAAAGGCGAGTGAGCATTAATGTTATAGCTGGACTTCTGGACTTTTACATACTTATAAACATCCGTTACATTCAAGTCCTTTCCAAACGGTTTCACAAAACGCTGATAAAACACTGGGAAAGTATTTCTCAGTACACCAGATTTGCCTTCTTAATTGTTTGTTTGGGTCCCTCACTTCCGTTTCGTTTCTCATGCACTGATTCACTAAGCTGAACAGCCAATCAGTCATTTCTTTAGCCGACGGCCTTTTACTGACAGCCTACCGATTCAACATGTTCAATCGGCGGCGGAAGGTGTCGGCACGCCCGAAAAGACACGACGGGGCGGGACACACCAATCTGAGTAGGGCAACAGGACGCTCATCGACGGCCAGGCATCTATCGACATCTATCGACGCCAAAAATCGGCTTGGCGTGTAAGGACCTTTACAATACACATACTTAATTAGGCCCAGCAGGTAAAGGGACATTGTCAGTCATTTATTCAGCTGTAGGCCTATATCAAGCATAGTCGTTATTATGGGAGTTAAACTAAACATCGGATTTAAACACAAGAGACATCATCTTGTTTTTTAATTCAAAAATGTAAACGGCTATTTGAAAAGGGACGTTTATATTTGCCCCAAACCTTAACCACATATTTATAACTGAACTCATGATGTCTGTACCTTGGCAATGAAGTTGAAAAAAACAAGAACATAAAAAAAGAAACCAAGTACTTGTTGAGTAATTTAGGCCTTGTAAGTAATTCACCACCACTTACTATGGTATGATCTTGCTTGAATGAAATATATCGCCACTTTCGTTGTTGTTCAGCGTTTGATTCTTTATGGTTGTTGCACTTATTGTAAGTTGCTTTGGATAAAAGCGTCAGCTCAATGAAATGTAATGTAAAATTATTCATGTCCACTACCTTAATAAGATAGTATTTGTTTAACCCAAACCATGATGTTTTCCAGAACCAAACAAGTTGTTTGTGTGCCTTAATCTCACCAAACCTGTATTTTAGAGTTGGGACAGCGTATGTGTTTTTTTTGGACAGGATTTGGTATATATATACTTACTACCATTTACCTTTGTATTCAAATTACATACTTCGATTTGTACGTACAGTATACCTATTAACCTTTGCATCCAAATGTCTTGTTTGGATATGCACTATAGCACTTACTAAAATCACATGCCATATGTACTTGATTTATATAAGATTACATGTTGGTGGTCTTTCTGGCTATTTGTTCATGGTTTAAGTCTGAGTAAGACAATTTAAATGTTGTGCATTCAAAAATAAACAGCCATTTTAACAACATCAGTCTTTCCATTGTCTATCATTAAACACAAATAAAATATTTAAATAAATACATTTCCAATGCGGTAGGGACTTTAAGTTCTTAACTGCAGCCTGCAAAACAGATAAACTTAAAGCAGCAGTAACAACCATGTGTAAAAGTTAACACAATACACTAATATTGTCACATCCATCCTCAACCACTGTTTGTCTCAACCACATAAAGGAAGGTCAATCATGTGAACTGCAGTTTTAGGTGATCACACTTGTCTTTTCCTCCTCATCGTTTGGGCATTTAGAATATTGTGTGTTAGTACAATATAATAACATTCATCAGACCATTTTATTATTAACACATTCAGGCTTCTGCAGTGTTTTAAATCATAGGGGAAAAAAGATGACGACAACAGTTATTGAATGGCTCCCTCAAGTGGGCAATATTGGGAACAGGATTTTATGTTCAATGTGATTTTAAACCTTAAGTCTTTAAATGTACATAACACTGATATATTAGTTTGTTTCTATTTCAAGGATAAGATCAAAAAGAAGGCATCCATCTCATTGGCTACATCTCAGACCCCCATTTTCTCAATTTAAGTTGATCTCCTAATGTAGTTCAACAAAATGTTGGAAAGACTTACCTAAATTGTGTTTGTTTCCCTTAATGGTTGTGATTTGTCTCTAGTTGTTCAAATATAACATATAGTTTGTAATAGTTACAATTTGGAAAATGTAATAATGTCTAAAATATCTATTCAAGTTATCAGATCCATGCCTTAGCATTTCGGAATATGTTATTCATTGGAATTCCTCCACAACTTAAATGTTTTATTACAATAGAACAGTTAACCCTCAAAGATGTTGTTTGAACAGTGGGTCAGTGGCTTGTAGTTGTACATTTGGCAAGAGCAGTGCATTAAGCTGAACCATAGCTTCAGAGTGAAGAAAACATGAGCATATAGAGCATTGGTTTATTTCTAAATTATAGTGTAATCGTTGAAGGAAACAGTTAATTTTGAATGAGACATCATATCTTCACTGCAAACTTAGTGTATTGCAACACCAAAAGTAAAGGACAAATCCACATCACACTATGGCTATTGGCAAGAGGCATGTCGGTAAAGTTGATTATTTATTAATCCATCTGGAACCCTTTATTTTGCTCTAGGTTCTGTTATTCTACTATTCAGCCGTTAAATAATAACGAAAGATTGATCACATAATAATGAAGGGCAATGAGGACATTTTCTGATGGACACGTCTCTAAAGTTACAATTGTTTGACCTGTGGAGTCAGTAATGAATTGGGATGTTTGGACTACTCTGCAGAGTAGTCCAAAAAAAGAGGTTAAGAAAAAAAAAAGGTTCATTTGCCCTAAAAAGCTTGCAGGCTTTTTAGGGCAAATTAACCTTTTCAGGACACATGATGTGCAAAGGTTGTGTTTACTTATGAAGCCAACACGATATAAGAGACAAACGTAAACGCTGTGATTTAATCACATTCAGAACTTCATCATGATTGCATCTGTGGTTCTACTCTTGGGAGCTGTTTTGCTCCTATCACTCCTCTTTCAGAACCACAGGACCAAAGATTTCCCTCCAGGCCCTCGACCCCTCCCCATCCTTGGGAACTTGCTGCAGCTCAATCTGGAGAACCCTATGGCGGACCTGGAGAGGGTAAAGTTAAATGATTTTACCAAGAGAAAATATTTTCTGAACATTTGTGCATACCAAATCATGCACTGATGGTTTATATACGTCTAAATTACCTATTGGTGAAATTATATTGAAATTATTCTTAATTTATTGTATATATACCCTTAAAGGTAGGGTAGGTAAGTTTGAGAAACCGGCCTGAGATACACTTTTTGTTATATTCCATGGAATGCTCTTAACATCCCGATAGCAATGAATATCTTAAGTGCTTTGACAAAAAATCCATACAAAAATGTCATCTGTGGAAGCCGTAGTACTGTAAAAAGCACGACCAATCATTTTAGCCGGCCCGGCTAAAATAACTGGATGGCCTGCCTGCCTGTCAGCCTTCCATATGTGCACAAACTTATCTCGTGCCCTCATTGGTCATGTGCGCGTTCGTGTGTGTTGGAGGAGGGGCTCTGTAAGGAAGTGGCAGATTTTCTCCGGTCGTGTATTTTCAAATTCTAGCGATCTCGAGCCAGTTTCTCAAACTTACATACCCTACCTTTAAAAGGTAGGGTAGGTAAGAATGGAGAAATCAGCTCGAGTGCGCTAGAATTTGAAACTACGCAGCCGAAAAAAATCTGCCCCTTCCTTCAGACTTCCTTACAGAGCCCCTCCTCCAACACACACAAACACGCACATGACCAATGAGGGCACGAGATAAGTTTGTGCACAGATGGAAGGCTGACAGGCAGGTAGGCCATCCAGTTATTTTAGCTGGGCCGGCTAAAATGATTGGTCGTGCTTTTTACAGTACTATGGCTTCCAGAGGACTGGACTGTAGAGAGGACTGGTGCCTTGCAGGGACACCTCGGTAGCACTTCCTTCCGGTTCCCAAGCCAAGTCCCTATGGACTTCGCCACCACTGCCCATTTTTGCCCAAATTTGCAATCTGTGTTTTTGTTGTGTGTTAAACCTATTTAAAATCACATTTCCTTACATGTTATTAAGCTGACACTTGTACCCAAAGCCTCTTACATACACCACATATACCAAAGACATGCCTACAGGAGCAATTCTGGGGTTAGATGTCTTAAACAAGGACCCTTAAACATGGGGGAGATCAGCCGATAACCCCCTCAAAAGGCTGGTATTTATTAATTTGCTGGTTGGATAAACAGGAATTACATGTTTACTTACGCTATCTCATCTGTCATCATATACTTGGTTCTGTAATAGCATTACATTTCAAACAATAGTACTGTTAGTCTCACGACCTTAACACAAACTGGAGAACCCAAATGCACGACACAGAGACAGTCTTGAATGTAGCAAAACATTTCTTTTCATTTTCAAGCAAACAGAAAATCCCTCTTAACAGAGTAGGTACTGGATTAAACAAAAAGCGCTCACAATGAGGAAAAAACAAGCGTGACAAAAAGAGAATTTAAGATTAACTTAAGTCTGCAAAAAATAACAAAATAACAAAACCTGACTAGACTGGAAATTATCCTCTCTTGGCTGAAGCCCCCGAAGCACACAAACTGCTGTTCAGTGCGTCTAAGGGCAGCCGTGCGCTCCATATAACACGCTAGCGCACGCACCGGGCAGAGGAGGTGCAATTTAGCCTCCCTCGCCCCACCATGGGGTGGAAGATTAAAGCCCCCCCAACTGAATGAGGAGGTCATAGCGCGGTTTATCACTCTCACATCTCGCATGCGCGCTAGCTGCCTCCTTTACTGAAGTTACAACCTGGGCAGCGAGGGGGGAATCTGTACGGTCAACATTACGTGGCTGTGTGGGTGTGTGGATCTGCTTACTGTTCTGTTTCATATGGATATTGAGAGATGTATCCATCCATAGAGCTCTTAATTTTGCTCGCAAAGTGCACCAGATTGATGCTTTTAATATTCTTCAATATTTGCATGCCCCCGGACCCCCCTAGAGGAGGTTACGCCCCCCCCCACTTAAATCATGTTCACATGGATAGGACACTAAATACATTTGCACACATCTTGTGTCCATATCTTTCTGTTTTGGTGGTCATGCCACAACCGTGCACGTGAATGCATGCGCGAGTCATGGTAAGATATCTGGATTAAGAGGTTGCTTTTTCTTTGCACAGAATGAAAGAAAGGCCAAATGAATGGGCTGTGATTTTAGTTTTTTTCAAGCAGAGGTTGAGTTCAATAATTTGTACGGCCCTCGGAGGATGTTGAAATGGTCCTTGGACTTCCGGCTGAGTGATCGATGGAGTAAGACGCAACTTTTAGGAGCTCCTGCAACATGCTCTGAAATGTGATTACAGGCACATTATTTATGAGATAGTTCTTGGTGTAAGAGTATTTAACAGTTTCTTCTCGACTTTTTTGATGACCAAAATGCCTCCTAAAGCCAAAAATACGAGTAATTCGTCCGCCCCGTCTCAGAGGCCTGCTCCCCACGCTGCATCCTCGCCTCCGAGTGATCCCTCCTCACCTCGCAGCGGAGCTGCGGGGCCCGCTGTCCCCCCCGATTTCAAGGAGGAGATGCTCGCTTCACTCCGTACTGAGATGGCGGCTATTTTTTAAAACTGAGCTCCATGAGGCCCTGAAGGACAACTTATCATCCATCAAGGCAGAGCTACAAACAGTGATGGCGGATTTAAGTGTCAGTATTACAAATATCAAGTCTGATGTGAGTGCCCTGAAATCTACCGTAGGGGAAATGGAAACTTCGCTCTCGACCTGCACTGATGACATCTCTACACTGCAGGCTAAAGTGGAGCACCTGTCCGCTGAACTGGAGAGAGTGGATAATAAGTGCGAAGATCTCGAGGCCAGATCACGGCATAACAACGTAAGGATCGTGGGTGTACAGGAAGAAACAACCATCACTAACACAACTGCCGCTATTTCCACTCTGCTTAAAGAGGCTTCTAAGCTGGAGAAAGAGCCACTTCTGGACCGCGCCCACCGCACCCTCCAGCCGAAGCCGAGACCTGGCGAGCGCCCCTGCACCATAATTGCCCGACTTCACTACCATGCGGACTGTGCTAATATCTTGCGGAGAGCCAGAGCCCAACAACGGATCAAGGTCGGTGACTTTGTCGTCTCCATATTCCCTGACCACACCTCGAAGACAGCCCGTGCCCGTGCTGCCTTCAATGACATCCGCCGTCAGCTCCGTGAGATACCGGGGATACGTTTTGGTCTGCTCTACCCGGCGCGACCCCGCATTACCCATGGCGGTACCGAGAGGCAGTTTAATTCACCTGATGACGCCGAGACATTCATTAAGACACTGGTCAAGTAAGGGATCTCTTAACACACCATGATGAACACCTCTGGAACAATTATTTACTCTTTATTTTACTTAAATCCATACACCAAGTTCTCTGTATGTGGAAGTTGATCTGATTATAAGTGCCTTGCTCTATATCAATCTCAAGTTTGCAGGAGCTTAACCTAAGTTCACCTAAGTTTAGCTTTCACTATTAGGTCACAAGCTGTTAGCCATAGGAATTTGACTCCTTGTGGAGTTAGCACTGGGTTCTCCATCGTTTGGGGATGGGGTCAATGTAAGTGCTATGGGATGGGTGGGAGGGGCTGGGATTGTTCACAGTGTGTTTTTTTTAAATTTTTTAAATGTATTTTTTTCTATTGCTTTGTTTCCCTCTATGTTTCTTTCGGGGTGGTGCTCCATAGTCAGTTTTCTCTTTATAGAAAGTCCTCAGTAAATGTCCACCAATACTAGCAATTTAGGAATCGCTCCTACTGGCTCACCAGTGAAGTTTGTAAGCTGGAACATTAAAGGTATGGGGAGCCCCTTGAAGAGATCCAGGGTATTTGCTCATCTGAAACGACTTAATGCAGGCATAATGTTTTTACAAGAAACCCATATGCGCTCCACAGACCAGGTCAGGCTTAAGTGTCCATGGGTTTCTGAGGTGTTCCATTCAAACTTTAACTCTAAGTCCAGAGGGGTTGCCATTTTAATTGGTAAGTCTGTTAATTTCACATCTTCCAAGTGTATAGCGGATGACAATGGCAGATATTTAATTATCTCAGGCACGCTGTTTCATGTTCCTGTATTGTTAGTCAATATTTATGCCCCAAATTTTGATAACCCACACTTCATGAACAAGCTTTTTGAATGTCTTCCGTCATTGCATAATAACCTGCTTATATTTGGAGGGGATATGAACCTCGTTGTCGATCCCAGTCTAGATCGTTCTTCTCCTAAAACGCTGACCGCATCACTCATGTCAAAAACTCTTTCTGATTTCATGTCCAAGAACGGCTGCGTTGACCCCTGGAGATTCTATAACCCCCGCATTAAGGAATATTCCTTCTTTTCTCATATGCACAAATCCTTTTCTCGAATTGATTATTTCTTCATCGATGCCAAACTTATTACCAAAGTGTCGTCAGTTAAATATCACCCTATTGTAATTTCCGACCACGCTCCTCTTTCTCTGGATATTTGGATTTCACCACAACCACGATACTCAACGCCGTGGAGGTTTAATACTTTGCTGTTGTCAGATGACAAATTTAATACATTTATTGCAACTTCAATTGATGATTTTATTACAAACAATCAAAACGACAATGAACCCATCTCTTGTTCTCTGCTGTGGGAATCATTAAAAGCCTATCTACGGGGCCAAATCATCTCTTATTCTGCGCAGTTAAATAAAACTCGTTCTGCCAAAATGTATGATATATCGTGCAAGATAAAAAAAATAGATCAGCAATTAGCCATTTGTCTCTCTCCCAATTTACACAAAGATCGAGTTGAATTACAGACTGAATTTGATCTCATAACAACTACTGATGCAGAGCGCCTTCTTTTACGCTCACGTTCAACGTATTATGAGCATGGTGATAAGGCGAGCCGCCTTTTGGCCCACCAATTGCGTCGTCAGGCAGCCTCACGTATAATCCTCCAGATAAAAGATTCTTCAGGCACGGTACATACCGATCCTAGTACCATTAACTCAGTCTTTGGCTCATTCTATTCTTCTCTATACAAGTCTGAATCGCCATCCGACACTTCTGAGATGGGCGCTTTCTTTGACAATCTCAATTTCCCTACTATAGGTCCTGATGTTTCAAAAGAACTTGATTCTCCATTAACCTCAGATGAGATCATCCTCGCTATAAATAACATGCAAAATAAAAAAGCTCCTGGCCCTGATGGATTCCCAGTAGAATTTTTTTTAAGATTTAAATCTAAATTGGCCCCATTAATACACTCGGTGTATAAGGAATCTCTGCGGAATGGTTCTCTTCCTCCCACTTTAAGACAAGCCTCCATAAGTCTGCTTTTAAAAAAAGACAAAGATCCGGATCTCTGCAGCTCCTATAGGCCACTTTCCTTAATAAATGTGGATGCGAAAATACTTGCTAAGGCTTTGGCACGTCGATTAGAAAATATTCTCCCAACCATAGTTTCTGAAGAACAAACTGGATTTATAAAGGGACGTCAACTATTTTATAATGTCCGCACCCTTTTAAATATTATATACTCCAAAAACACCACTACGACCCCTGAAGTAGTGATCTCACTTGATGCAGAAAAAGCATTCGATAGGGTTGAGTGGGACTATTTACTTACTGTACTGAGTACATTTGGGCTGGGTGATATATTTATTTCATGGATACGCCTTCTTTATACATCCCCACAAGCTAGTATTTCCACTAATGGCGTTCAATCTCCTTATATTACTTTATCCAGAGGAACCCGTCAGGGATGTCCACTATCTCCTTTGCTTTTTGCGTTAGCTATAGAGCCTTTGTCAATATATCTGAGGACCTCAACCACTTTCACTGGGATATCGCGGCTGGGGATGGAATTTAAATTGTCCCTGTACGCGGATGATTTATTGTTGTATGTCTAAAGCCCCAGTAACTCTATACCAGCAATTTTATCTTTTCTTACGAAATTTGGTTCATTCTCAGGTTACAAAGTGAATATTTCCAAAAGCGAATGTTATCCTGTTAACGCTCTGGCATCACAATTGAACCAGTCCGATGTCCCCTTCAGATTGAGCCCCTCTGGCTTTAAGTATCTGGGAATCAATGTAACAAGAACACTAAGTTCCCTTTTCGCTGCCAATATCTCCCCCTTAATGTCTAAAATCAAGTCAGACCTTCAAAGATGGAAGAGTTTACCTCTGTCGCTTATAGGTAAAATTAACACGGTTAAAATGAACATTCTTCCTAAGTACCTATTTCTTTTCCAATGTCTCCCTCTATTCCTACCTAAACAATTTTTTAAGACTCTTGATCAGGATATTTCTGGCTTTTTATGGAATGGAAAGACACCCAGAATAAGTAAATCTATTCTTCAAAGATGTAGACTTAACGCTGGACTGTCTCTCCCGAACTTCCAATTATATTATTGGGCTTCACACATACACAAGATTTCATTTTGGTCAAAATCAGTGCATCCTCCATGGTGTAGATTTGAGGCACAGTCTTGTGGCTCATCCTCCGCTATGGCACTACTTACCTCTTCTATTCCCACCAACCTCTCTGGACATACAAATAATCCTGTTGTGAGTTCTACTCTTAAAATCTGGTACCAATTTAGGAGGCATTTTAAGTTTACTTCTGCATCCACTTTAGCTCCTTTATTGGGAAACCTAACCCCATTTATTCCGACCTGCCTTATCTGACCCCACTTTCTCTGTATGGCATGAGAAGGGCCTGAGGACTTTTAGAGAGCTTTATAAGGATAATACCTTTCGTAGTTTTACTGATATATCAAGGGAATTTGAACTCCCATCATCTCACCTTTTTCGTTATTTCCAAATTAGACACTGTACCAAATCCCTGTTTCCATCCTTTCCCTCTCTACCCCCTAATCAAATATGGGATGAGTTTCTTTGTTCCGATCCCCTTCAAAAGTCACTTATTTCAAAAATATATAACAAACTCCTGACCGATGACAGTTCACACACCACTAAAATCAAGGCTGCCTGGGAGGCTGAGCTGGGTGTGGGCTTGGGTGAGCACTGGTGGGACACTGCTCTTAACAGGATTCATTCAAGTTCATCCTGTGCTCGTCTCACACTCATACAGTTCAAGGTGCTGTACAGGGTTCATTTCTCAAAGGCACGATTGTCACAAATATATCCCACTGTTATAGACATCTGTGACAAATGTCAAACCTCTCCCTGCAACCTATCCCATATGTTCTTCTCCTGCCCATTAGTGTTTTCCTTTTGGCAGAAGTTTTTTGAGGATATCTCAAAAATACTCTCACTCACTGTGAAAGTCTGTCCCCATATTGCCATATTTGGGTGCCCAGAAGATTACAACAGATACAACTCGGGGCAATTGGATATTCTGGCATTTACTTCGTTATTGGCAAGACGACTTCTTCTTCTTCACTGGAAATCCAAAAAAGCTCCTTCCAATGCTAAGTGGCGCAGCGATGTCATGTCTTTTCTAAAATTGGAGAAAATTAAGTATTCATTAAGAGGCAGAACCTCTATGTTTTACACTAAGTGGCAACCCTTCTTAACCTTCTTTCAATCTCTCACATTTGTGGCTACTGATTGATGGACACCCCCCCCCCCCCCCCCCTCCTCCTCCTCATGTATTTATGTGAATTTTTTTTTGTCTTTGTATTGTTTTAGTATTATTTTGATTTTATTATGATTATTGCTATTATTATCTTGTTTAGTTCTGTTAGTCGGTACACTACTCCCTTATATTTTGGCTATCTGGTCTGATTGAGTTATGAAGGTGGTTTTAAATACTGTATGCCTTCAAGAGAAAATTAACCATGTATGGCTTGTCAATTGATGCACAATAGTAGAGACTAAATGGTTACTAGTAACTTTGAACTGTGGTCCCTGTCAATGTACCAAATGTCTTTTATATGTGTCTTCAATAAAAAAAAAGATTAAAAAAAAAAAGAAAAAAAAGAAATGGTCCTTGAGAGGAAAAAGGTTCCCCTCCCCTGCTTTATGGGATCTGACAGTCCGTTCATAAACGCGTCTATCAACGCGGGGGTGTTCAAGCCACTGTCTGAGGCTGCGGTCCGGAATTCTATGGCGTAGTCTATGACTGGGTGAGAGTGCTGTTTCCTCTGCATAAGAATCCGGATAGCCTCCCTGGAGGTTGAGGTCTGATCGAACACCCGGCTCATAGTGTCATGAGGTGGGAGACCAAGAAGGCGATCTTGGATTCCTCGGAAACAAACGCCGCTGTGTTGTGCTTGTAGTGTACTGTAGATCACACTGGACCAGGAACGTTCTGCAGTTTCCAGACTCCCCGGAAAACCTCTTTGGTGATGCCAACCGTAACGGAACAGATGCCGAACGAACCTCGGCCTGGCCAGCTGCAGGATCGACGGGAGGTGGCACCGTCGGCACAGCTGGATTCTCTAGACTCTAGATGATTTGGTGAAGCTGTGTTGCCAGCTGATTGGCCTGTGCAGTTACGGCGGTCTGCGACAAGCCTCTTACTCCGTGCCCAATTGCTGTTAGCTGCTCTTGGTGCTGGTGGATCAGACTGCCTTGGGCAGACAGTGCAGTCTGGAGCGCTTTTGGGTCGGCTGGGTCTATGTTTGGTCAGTTCGTTCTGTCACAACCTTAACACAAACTGGAGAACCCAAATGCACGACCCAGAGACAGTCTTGAATGTAGCAAAACATGTATTTTTGATTTCAAGCAAACAGAAAACCCCTCTTAACAGAGTAGGTACTGGATTAAACAAAAAGCAAAAAATAACAAAATATCAAAACCTGACTAGACTGGAAATTATCCTCTCTTGGCTGAAGCCTGGCACGACCATCCATGGAAACAAACAAGACAAACTGACACAGGACAGGGGGAGACAGGACTATTTAAACATGAGGTGAGTGGGAACAGGTGGAAACAATCAGGGGCGGGGCAGACGCTGACGAGGGCAGGAAAACACACAAAGGGAGGAAGTAACAGGGCCTGAAATGAGAGACAAGAGGTAAGTACAAAATAAAACAGGAAATGGAAAACGAGACATGACATGAAACACAGGGACTTGACTAGAGATGAAATGACATAAATAGACAGACATAACACATAAACATAACTAACACATTTGAAGAGACACAACAGTTAGTTCATTGAATATATCTTTCATTTGTGCTTGAAAATAACATAACTCAGCCTAAAGCTACTTCTTCTAACATGAACTTGTTCATAATAACTCATTACTTTGGTTGATGATTGCTCTGTATAAAGGTCAATCACCTAAATCACATTCTTATCTGTCTCTGTCCCCAGTTGGCCAAGCGCTATGGTAACGTATACAGCATTTTCATTGGTAAGCGACCAGCTGTGGTCATCAACGGGCTGCAGGCTTTGAAAGAAGCCCTTGTCACCAAAGCGGCGGACTTCTCTGGCAGATCACAAGACCTAATGGTTAATCATGTTGTACTTGTGAAAGGTACATAACAAGGATTAGCCTTTTTCCATGCATAAGTGACTTTTCATTTGTATGCCATACACCATAACATCTAAACAGAAAGTATGCAGATATAATTGTTTTTTCAGAGAAATAGTTATCAACCAATAGTTGATAACTATTGGTTGATAACCAATAGTTATCAACTTTAACACTCTAAAACTGCCTACATGTGAGAGTTAAAGGCCTCATAATGGCACCACCTGTTGGCAGCAGTGGTATTATAGTAAAGTATCAGGTAGAAGGAGTTATTGACTGATATATTATATAAGATTATCTGATAAGCAGCCTTTTATGCTTGCAGCTGGTTAAGGTGGAAATAGTTTGAATTACCTTGTATACAGTAAGGTAGTATAATCCAGAGGTTACCAACATGGGGTCGGGTTCTACTTTCCACTGCTGGGTAGAATAATGAAACTGTGTCCAATCCACGCTGCTGAGAAGAAACACACACACATGTAAACCATTAGTATATTCAATGTCGATGATGGTGATCCAGTAGGCAGCTCAATAAGCTAATATTGAAAATATAACGTATCACTGAAATTGTATTCACTGTATTTAAAAAGGCTATTTGAAAGTGAATGCAAGTACTAATTTTACATTTGTGCATATAGCTAATGCTCAAGGAGTGATTCTAGCAGATTATAACGCTGCCTGGAAAGAGCAACGTCGTTTTGGTCTGATGACCCTGAGAAACTTTGGTCTGGGGAAGCAGACGTTGGAGCAGAACATTCTGAGAGAGACAGATCATATCACACAGCTGATCGAGCAGAGTGTCGGTATGTCCAATTGTCAACTCACAGTACACAGAGGTTGCTTGTTGCATAACTAAACATATACGTGAGAATGACATCAAGGTCTAGACATCTTTTGAACTCTGTGCTGTGAACCATACTCTTATTTTATTCTCTTACCGCATTTAAAAAAAATCATATTATCTGATATTTAGAACATTATAAGTGTTTTTATTATAATATAATATATTATTATAGTCTCTTCACTCTTGTCAAGATCAAGTCCAAGAATCATTTTTCATCTGCTTTTTCCAGGTAAAATTATGAATCCTCAGCTGCTGTTCCACAATGCGGCCTCCAACATCATTTGCCAAGTTCTTTTTGCAAGGCACTTTGACTATGAGGATGAGTTCATGAAGTTTTTTGTTGGCCTTTTTCAAGAGACCTCCAAAATATTCAATGGGCGCTGGGGTATGGTGAGTCACATTTTTTACAACAAAACCACTCAATAGAGAGACAAGGAGTCGATGTGCTTGAGATCTTTAGTAAACATACCCTAAAAAGGGTCCTGAATGATGACTTTAAGGGAATCTAAATATTTTGAAATCTTTTTCTTTTTTTTCATACAGATCTATGACTCTATTCCAATTGTGCGCAACCTGCCACTGCCCTTCCGGAAGGCCTTTGAGTTGTTTAAGGTATTTTTGAAATAGGTTTGTTGACAGACAGCCAAAAAACATGTTTTATTACAGTGATAATGGCTTGGAGTTCAATCCTTGGAGTTGATGAGTACCTATTATAGTCCACAGTGCAGCTGAGGATAATAGAAATGGCTTGTAAGTATCTCTTTATGGCCTTATATGCAAAGTCAAAGCCCAGTATAAGTTACAATTCATCAATATGTGAACATCAATATCTGTTCACAATTGGGTTGCGTTATCTATTAATTATTATAAACAGAAACAACCTTACACGGTGTTCAATCAGATTATTATGCTACTGAATATGGTATGTTAGGAAATTGCTTTTTCTTCATTTTTGGGCTACTAAATGGGACCGTAGGTTCCTGTTAATAGGTTAAATCGTCAGTAAAGCCTACAAGACAAGAGATGTAGACCTGAAATTCAGAACATTGTTTTGTTTTCAACTTGAACATTTATATGCCCTTAATAAACCTTAAATTATCTTCAATTTTTTTGTTCTAAAACTTGGTGAACTTGGTTATTCCACCTCAACTATTTTGTTTATCAGGTCGCACATGAGAAACGTTTGGTGATGGTGGCTGAGAACAAAAAGACCAGAATTCCTGGTAAACCGCGGCATTTCATAGACTCTTACCTGGATGAACTGGATAAGGTGTGTGGTTCTTTTCTGTTCATTGGAAGAATTCTGTCCTGAACACCTGGTATTAAACTGACATGTTGTTGACCACTAAGACATTTGAGCTTTGAGGACGTGACAAAATGAACAATATCTACTCACTCTTTCTTTCTCTTGTTAACCTGCATAGAGAGGAGACGATGGCTCGTCATTTTCTGAGGACCAGCTTTGTGCATTTATTTTGGATCTGCACTTTGCTGGGACAGACACGACTGCCAACACCCTGCTGACTGCCTTCCTCTACCTAATGAATTATCCCAAGATACAGGGTATGGCTCTCTATCATCTGTCTGTCTCCACTTTATTTATTCATACTAGAGGCATGGCTAAAGGGATAAAAATGTCAGTCTGTCAGTTGGTCGAGACTCAAAAAAGAATGTATTGATTACTGATCGCCAATACGTAGGCCTTTGTGGTCCTGGAAATATATGGACACCTATTGAACGAATTGTCATCAAATGTGGTACAGACAGTCATGGCTTTCTTTATAACATTGCAAAAGGGTCCCACAATAGTAGATTAAACATGTGACCGTTAATCACATGACTGTTCTATTTAACATTGAAAACACAACTGCTTAGTTAGGTTAGAGCAAAAAAAGAAATCAGTAAGGTTTAAAAGGTCATGGTTTGGAACACTATAATTATTGCCTACTTAAGTGACGTAGAACGAAAAGTGGTACAATACTTACATAGTAACATCATTACCTTTTGTGACTTATACATTAAAATGTTGTTGACCAATGAATTTTGTTCTCCTAAAAACGTAGGTCTCTTTTTGTTTGACCCACAAATCCACAATGACTTCCTCTATAAACGGACTCGTTCAGCCTATATAATACAGACCTTTGCCTTTGATCTTGTCATATTAACTATGGCCACTACACAAACATATAAGCTGCTTGTACATGCGACTTATAGGGCTATATTTTCATATAACAACATCATCCTAGCTCCTAGTACTGGGTTAAATGCAGAGGCCAAATGTCACTGTGTGTGCTGTGTGCTCTGCACGTGTGACCATTAAAGAGTGTTTCATCCTCCTATTCTATCTATCTATCAAGTCAAAAGAAGACGACAACATGACAAGTCCCGTCAATCCACTTTAGTCTCATGGACACAGAACACATCTGCTCTTAATTTGTCTTCAAATATTTGAGAAGCAACAGTTAGGCTGCCATTAAGCACAGTGGGTAAAACATATTGCAATGTTCTCTCTTTCTGTTAACTAACTCTTTGTCTCTCTTCATCATAATGTATTTTCTTTGTATTCACCAGAACGCTGTCAGCAGGAAATAGACAATGTTCTGGATGGGAAAAATGAAGCCTGTTTTGAAGACAGGCATCAGATGCCCTATGTGCAGGTATAAGAAAATGTTAAACGCGTCTTTGAATTGTAAAAACGTAGTAATATATCTGGGTTTGAACAACGTTACAGCTGTGTCTCTGTTATACAGGCTGTCATCCATGAGATCCAGAGGGTGGCCGACACTGTTCCTCTCTCTGTTTTCCATTGCACCAGTAAAGACACACAGCTAATGGGATACTCCATACCCAAGGTAAGAGGAAAATATTATGTCTGTCATAAAAATGTAAAAAGCCTTGAAACACACCGCCTCTGACTCCCTTTCATCGGCTCTACAGTTGAGTCGTTCTTAACATAATATGGATTTCAACAATAGTCAAATAGGGTTATCCACTGTGCACTAACCCTACCTCTGCACAACACAACTGATGGTCTCAAACACATTCAGAAGGCAACTCATTCCACAAATTGACTCTTGACAAGGCACACATGTTCATTTTAAACCATTCCAGGTGTCTACATCATGAAGCTGAGAAGCCAAGAGTGTGCAAAGCTGTCATCAAGGCAAAAGGAGGCTACTTTGAAGAATCTAAAATATAAATAATATTCTGGATTTTTTAACACTTATTTGGTTACTACAGTAGATAATTCCATAAGTGTTCTTTTATAGTTGTGTTGTCTTCAGTATTAATCTACAAAGTAGAAAACAATTAAAATAAACAAAAACCATTGAATGAGAAGGTGTGTCCAAACTTTTGACTGGTACTGCACATCCAGCTCTTTTTCAATTCTTCCTTGTTTGATTTTCAGGGAACCATTATCATTCCTAACCTGTCCTCAGTACTGAAGGAGGAGGGACAGTGGAAATCTCCCCATGAATTCAACCCTGAAAACTTCCTCAATGACCGGGGAGAGTTTGTTAAACCAGAAGCCTTCGTGCCATTCTCTACAGGTGAGTCAAACGTTAAGCACATTCATAGATTGAAAGATTTATTGGAGGTTTGATTAAAGAAATGTCATTAGGTTATGGATGCTTATATACTAGGACTGGCTTATCTAAAGCCAGTTGAGTGGCACTTGAAATGTTTTGGCTCTGTGAAACCTGACGTATTTATATGATTCTGTTTTCTTCAAGTTTGTATCTTCTTGGTCGAATGCACTTATTGTAAGTCGCTTTGGATAAAAGCGTCAGCTAAATGCAATGTAATGTAATGGAGAATATGCGTTTTTACCTGCAGGTCATCGTGTGTGTCTCGGAGAGGTTCTGGCTCGTATGGAGCTCTTCCTCATTGTGGTAACGCTTCTGAAGAGGTTCAAGTTCATCTGGCCAGAAGATGCAGGAGAGCCAGACTACACGCCTGTTTTTGGTTCGACCCAGACCCCTAAACCCTATTCAATGAAGGTGCAGGTCAGAAGTCGGAGGCTATCCTAATACTGATTACATCCTACACAATTCAACACTGGATCATAAAAAAAGTGTTTTGATTGTTGCTGCACAAATCAATCAATTAATCATGATGTTTAAGGGGCTTACTTGTAGTGACAAACCCTCAGGGGGATTTGACCATGTCTGCAGTTCCCTTCAGCTCTACAGAGCTTTATCATGTCTTTCTACTTACTTTTTTCACACCTCACACAACACCTGTAATTAAGTCTCACTGCTCTCATCTACCTAGTTTCTAGTTTTAAAAAAAATACACTTTTGTGAAGATCAAAGAGCTAAAGCAAAGTTGATTGTACTCACTGTTTTGTTCACAGATGGCACATCATACAGTAGTATTATATCGTATCAGATGCAACTTTTAATCTTAAGATTTTCTAAATTCATGAAATCAGTGTTTCCTTGTTACCAATGAATATTTTATTTGTTAAACAATGTACATTTTGATCAAATTAATAAATCTAATAAGGATGGAAATTGTTCATTTTCTAAGGATGGTTCATTTCTACATCATGGTGGCACTAAAGTTCCAAAACCAACAGCAATTCCTCTTTCGGACAATAAATAACTAGAGAAAGGTTCTTTGAGGACATCAAACCTGTTGTGAAGATGTCTTATTTGTTTTTTTGGAAATATTGTATTTTGTATCTCCCCTAAATCATCCAGCTAACAGAATGTTACTTGGATGCATGGGCGGGGCCAGAGGGGTGGCCTGGATCGTCAGATGCCACCCCTGGAACGTGACGTGGTTAGTCAACAAGAAGTACTGTATAAGCAGTTATTTTAACCAAAAACATAACTTTTACGAGGCACCTAATGTTATTTTTCATATCGGGATCCAGTGACGTCGTCTAGCCCGGGCTATAATCCTGGACGTTTTAGAAATAGTTCAAGATCATTTTTCTTTTCACAATATAAAGAAAATTGGAAAATAATAGTCAGCATCATTTCATCTGTCAAACTAATAATTCAATTATGCCATGGAAAATAATATGTCATATCAAAGGGTGTGAATACTTATGTACATGTGATAAGAAATGAATGGAACCGATTATTTAATGTTTCATGTTGTTTTTATAGGCAATAATTTAAGCTTTGTTAGTTCCAGGTTTAATATGTGCAATAAGTTCATTTCAATAAGTTTTGCAATAAACATTGAACCAGTCCGGCCCTCGACTAGTAGCGATTTTTTTATTTTGGCCCACTGTGTATTTGAGTTTGACATCCCTGCCCCAGAGGATGTGAGTCCCACCCCCCTGTTCACATGGCTAGGATACTAAACTGATTTGCACACTTTTTATATAGTAACCTACAGCATGCCCATATGTTTCTGTTTGGGTAGTAGATTTATAGAGAGTTTTAATTAAGTTTTGATTCAGTATTTACATTTCATATTCTTTATACTCTATTGATATATAAAGTATATATTTTGTAATGTACAATTCTCTGGCTGGGCCCAGATGTTACTAGATCCAAGCAACGCCACTGTGTGGATCTTTAAAACTGTACATGTGAAATTGCTTCTTTTGCAATTGTGCTGTTCATAATATATTTTCTAGAGAGTAGGGCTTTCATTTTTGTCTAGACCCGCCCCTGGCCCCTGGCATGTAACTTGTCATCATCTGTGATGATATATTCTATGATGCATTTTTTAATATAAAATTAAACTCAGGTCATAATCTGCCAAAGATTAGAACGACGTTCACATGTTGCCGCATCAATGATAACAGTTAAGGGACAATATATTCACACTGGCAGAAGCTTGTCTAAAGAAGAATGTCTAAAGTCAAAGATGAATCTTGATTGGGCCAAATTTGACCTCGAGTCACCCAAAACAATTCTGCTAGGTCTCCCCAGACCCGAACACCAAATTATACACTTTTTCTTTTAGAGACCTTCAGACTTGGCAAAAATTGTCAAAATCAGTTTTGTAGTGTTTATATAGCTGTTGTGGAGGATATCATGAAGCCTTGTTCCGATAAAAAAAACTAGAGCATAGTTATTATATCATTTTATCTTGAAACGGGTCACGGGAGACCCGAACACAACATAAGGGTTAAGGATACCTCCCCAAAAATGTGCATTACAACATATACAACAAACACAGCTATTTTTTTAGTATTCACGGCTGTCAAGCTAGCAGCTGGTGGAAGACTCCGGTGATGCGCAATGAGTGCGCTGGCAGAATGTGCGACCATCCAATTATTTATTTCTGACTTATTAAATGAATGCGATGGCCACTGATACCAGATTTCTTTCCCCTTTCCCCTCAAAGCACTTATTCATTGATTAATGTTGGTACTAGAAAGAGTAATTCAACAAATACTCATGGATTAATTTGTCTTGCTCCCAGCAATGTAACACACTCTTACATTGTGAAAACCTCTGTGTTTGTGATTAAATCACAAAGTTTAGAAGTAGGCCAGTAGAGTTGATGTGGTGTTAAAGCACAAAACAGGACAGTGTGCCAACTTAATAACATTTGTCAAGACATTTTTGATAATCCTCCATAGGAGAAGGGACCCTTTTACCTGGCATACAGGTACACGGAACCCTGCGCTATTCCGTTTTTACAAAAGCCTTTTGATGGGGGAACAGGGGTGTATTATTGATGCTTTTGTGTGGATTGTTTTACAGGGCGGTCTCTTGATTGTCAGTGGGAGGCCGGGGGTATTGTGTGTGTGTGTGTGTGTGTGTGTGTGTGTGTGTGTGTGTGTGTGTGCTGACATGGACCTTCTGTGATGACATTCAGTTGTGTAACTGATGTGGCAGGGAGCACAGAGAGAGGAATCACAAATGAGAAAAGGAAACCATAAGAGCAACAAAGGTAGATTAAATTTGACTATATTTAAAAGAAACAAAAGACAAGAGTAAAAAAAAACTAAGAGACAAAGTTGAATTGGCAAAGTACGGAAGGTGACAGATTGACGGACTGAGATGGAATCCAAGAGACTGAGACAAACTTGGGATTATCAATAAAGGATCGTCAGAGGTGGAGTTTCTCAATCATGGACTAATCTCTGAGTCTGCAAATACATTCTCACACATATTTGATACACACATACACATTTGGTTTCCTGTTTTGAGCCATCTTGGCAGTGGACAGGTGTCACTATGCAGGAGTCTCCGGGTGCCATGGGTGTTGATGGAAGCTACGCCAGCAATGTTCCCGCATTTCTCACCAAGCTGTGGACACTGGTGGAGGATCCAGATACCAACCACCTCATCTGCTGGAGCGCTGTGAGTCAGTCCTCAGGGCAAAATGTAAAATATGCTGTATAAACTGTGAGGAATTTCATTTCAATTAAGAAAAACATACGAGAAAGCCAAAGTAAAAATGTAGATCTATGCACTTTGTTGTATTGTCTTCCTTAATGGATACACTCGTGCTAGAGTTCTTAAACAGCTAATTCAAATTCTCTTATATTCAAGATGTTTGAACACTTTTTCGTGGTGTGTTGCAGTGATGGCACACTATACAGCCTCATAGCACAGCAAAGCAATATATTGTGTAAGTTGAATGATAGAGAAAGAGGCTTATTTAGCAGTTGAAGAGCTAAGTAAAACAATATCAATCTGTGCACAAAATATATAAATTCAAGCACTTTCAATTACTATTATTTCTGTCCGTTCTTCAAAATAACTTTCTAGGCCCTTGGCTACACACTTTCAAGTATTTTCTTGAAACCCCATAGCCAGTGTTCATCATATTCCTGCTGTTCTGTAATAAGGAACAGCCCATTTAAAAATGTTAATCAAACGAAACGCAAAAGCACACACAAGTCAGAAATACATTTTAGGCACAAAAATGTGTACGACATAGAAATCAATAATAACATATTAACCTACAAATTACCACTCCAGTGAGAGTTTTTCTATGAAGTCATGAGACTGGATTGCACATGTTTAGCTTGCTATCTGCATTTGCTATCATTTAGCCTAGCTAGCAAAAATTACCCTCCTGCTTATGTTGTTAAGCAGGCTAAGCCCACAAGCGAAATAGCCCGAGATGAAAAAGAACTATAGTTATAGTTATATAAACAATATAATACAATACAAATATTTAATATCAATTACATTAATAAAGAAAAGTTGATAATCCTGATGTTTAACTGGCCTAGGCTTTTAAAGAAGGTTGTTTTTAAGTCTTAATGCCCTGAAAATCCTGGTGAGTTATGGTCTTAATAGGCTAGTGGTAGGAACCCTCTCAAATGGTCGAATCTGGGATAAGAAATATAAATATATTTCATATTTGATCATTTTACCTCTCCAGGTCTTTACATTTGATTTAAATAAAACCATTTGAGAAGCTTACAGGAAAAATCACACTTCAAAGAATGTGACAATAGTCCCACTATTTTATACCAATAATATATAATATACCAATACTATTATTGGTTGGCTTACAATAGTGAACCTTTACAGCCATCATACAAATCACTTTTTGTATGTACATTGTTAAGCCTGCATTTATTTGATGAATCTGTTTATTTGGTCATATAAAAACATTTAAATATATTGTGATTGCCACTCTTACAACGCATTTGACCTTTGACATAGGATGAGCACCTACATGTTTAATTTTGTGAGCAAGTAACGAAAATGGACCTAAGCTCTTACAATGAAGTACCTACTTCATGTAAGTGTTTAGGTGCATTTGTATAGCATTGTCTAGATGTAAACAGACCATTTGCAGGTCATTATGCGTTTATCACTGTTTATCCGAGGGAAATAGCTGCATGTGCAGGGTCGATGTGTGTCACGCAGGCTTCTGTGCTAAACAGGAAGAGGACAGCTTCTCTGTTCTTTTTGTGCGGAGACAAACACACTGACAGAAGCTCTTTAGTCCCGTGACATCTGTAGTTAAGAGTGTATGGCATCAGCTGTTGCATTGTCAGACTATTAGTGAGCAAGTGAGCATTACAACAAACAAAGCAACAGTAGGTCTTGTTAGAATTGTCAAAACTTTAATCATTGCTCATTTGTTATGCACATGGGTTTTGCTAACTCCACAACTATCTTTTCAGAGTAAAAGAGCTACTGCAGTTGTTTAGTTAGACTGCAATGTTGAGTGAGAGAGCATGACTCATCAGTTATCACTCATATTACAAGAGAGAAGGACTGGCTGACTGAGCTGAATGTTGCTTCTGATAAATGTACTCTGTGCTCTGGGAAAGTGTATCACCTCATTAGAAAGGTCCTTTTGTTATTTAGATTGCATATTTTCTAATAGGGTAGCCTAAGTAACATGTGGTGAAGCTGTCACCGACAAACAGAAGCAACATTATTCTTGTGGCAATTTAAAAAACAATAGGGATGCGCCATTACATCGGTGAGACATCGGCAACGGCATTGGCAATCGACATTTTTTCAATCGGTGCAACCCTAAAAAACCTGCAAAAATACTTATTTTCTTTTTCTTTTTGTACCAGTGAATCATTAGTTCGATCTGTATGTCAATTTGCACACTCAGGGGAGTTTTCACCCAAAATTGATTGCATCAGTTACAGCTGCTTCGTATCAACTTCCACTGAGTGCAACATGTCCTTTTTTCTGCAGAGGGAGAGGAGAAAAGTAATGTGTTCGTTACTTGATAACCTTATTTTCTATTGTTCACGTGTCTTTGTTTCCCCTGTGTACACAGAAAAAATAATTAATATTAAGTTTTAATTAAAATATATATTATAATAGGTTCAGCATAATATTATTCTACTATGATTTCACATGAATGGATTATACTAATGCACTTATGTGACATTTGTTGACATAATACATTTAATTAAAGTCAATGTCTGAGTTGTTTCAGCGTGTAGGGGAGCTTTATCCATTATTTCTCATGACACACCAATCAGTACACCCTGTTTTTGCATTCCAAAATAAATTAGTTTGAATGTTTGCATGGCTACAATCCTTGCTGCCATGTTCACTAGAAAGTCTCAGTTATGACCAAATCTCTGCACATGCTAATCCTTTCAGTGTGTGGATATCAGCACTGATCTGCATAGAAATGGGCCAATGTTATGCCACATGTATGCAAACTCCCTGATTTATAAACTGGCAAGCAGCAATGGAACGCCACTATTTGCTTGCAGCACAGCTAGGCGTTCATTTGATCCATTTAGAGGCGCTTAGAGATTTACCTTGTCTCCTTCTTTCTCATTTGTGCAAACAAAGCAATCCTTTTTTTAATGTACCCCTTAGTGTTCATGAGCATATTAAATAGCTACAAACGTGCTCTTTAGAATCCTGAAAGGCATAAGATTACAGCTCATGCAAAGTATTTTGTAAACTGCAGTGACAGTGTTCTCCTAAAGCCTCTAAAACGTTTCCGGGTTGGGTCAAACGTCCAACAGCTCCATGTTTGCATTAGATTTAAAGTTATCACTCTTGTTCTGTTTTTTGTTTATTTATGTGAGGTCATTCATGAGATAAATTATCAAGAAATGCAGAGAGTAACCCGGTCATTTTTATTCCTGTTCATGGGAATATAATGTGGCATTTTTGTCATAAATTGTGCAATTTCTCTGATGAAACACAACGTGGTGCAAAATGGAAAATAGGCGTGACAAATTAGATTAACATTATTCTTCATTTTACTACGGTCTGACTTTTTTGCAAGCAACGTCATAAGTTCCTCATCACTTCATAGGTTTTCCCAGGACGTGAGGTGCTGTACCATGTGACATAATATTATTAATTACAGTGCCGCTTTCGGAACACTTGCTTTCTTGTAAGCATACCACTTCTCAATTTTTGTAGCCAATATGATTAGTTGCAGATTCCATCTTCAAAACAACATGAATTATTTTCTCTTACTTAATGTTCTCATGATCGCTCCTTCTTTTAACGATTGTCTTGTTTCTGGAGCAGTTTTTAAGATGGCAAAGTACATCAGAAACTGATCATCAGAGTGTTTATGGCATCAACAAGTGACACTGAG
>CALSBZ010044661.1:433383-448731 GCA_943591055.1 Gobionotothen gibberifrons | reverse complement strand
AATGTATTTAACACCTTTAGTTACTTTACAGATCTGGATTAATGATGTGAATTACTGTATAATCAACACTTAAATAAGACTTTAGTTCCACCTGGAGTAAACTGACAAGCTACCCTGCAGTAAACAAAGTCATTCAAACTAGCTGCACCAGCTTTGAAAACACTTTAATGATCAATAATTAAAATCAAAACATATCATATATATTATTCTGAAATGGACCAATCTGCATAATGAGTACTTTTACTTTTGGTACTTTAAGTATATTTTATACTATTTTGATTGCAGGACTTTTACTTGTAACCGAATATTCCTATACTCTGGTACTTCTACTTTCACTCAAGAACAAGATCAGAGTACTTCTCCCACCTCTGGATACATATAATGTATACCACTGTGCTTCATAACCCCTAAAGTCTAATTAACATACATCAAAATGGTAAAATTACCTTCATTACGAAAACTAAATCTTTTGTAGAATGACCTGTGCTTTGCAGCCTTTGTCAGTACCAGAGCATAATAAGTAAGCTATGTATCTCCTGACCTGACCTACCACATTCAGATCAAATGTTGCTGGCAGACAAACACAGTAAACATAAAGTTACTGGATGGCCTTTCTAAGTGCTTAGCCGTGTCCGTGATTTACCACAGTATTTATTAGACAGATAAGATATCATTCAGCAAATAAAAACATTCATTTTAATCTGTTCTTTAATCATGCTCTTTCCACTACATCACAGTCAATAATTATCTTTAACATGCTGCTATCAGTTTAGCTGTTATGTTGCATCACCACTAGAGGGAAGCAGAGCACAGTGACATAGCTTGATGGCCGCCTTAGATGTGCTCTGCAGTGTACATTATTGCAGGCTGTACAAACTAAAGCCTTGGATTGAAGCAAATTAATATTTGTGTAAAGTGGTTTGTAAATGATAATTACACAAGGGAACCATACTGCCCTTCACTTGATACCATTTTTAGACTTGTGTTCCCTCCCTGATGAACTGGCACAACGCATAATAAAATGCAGATACTGGATAAGATATATGGAAAACACGGTATGCTAGCTTCAATTAAAGAGTGTTCTCCATATGAATTAGTTTGTTTCAGAAAGGAACTATATTTTAATAACATTTTCATATCCCTAATATCTTGTATATCTGAAGGATATTCAAAACTTTAGCTTAACCACAACAAATAAGCTGAGATAGCAACCACTCCTACTCTGCTAGGCTTGTAAGTCAAACTAGTTTGGCTATTTTTAGTTTTGTTTTAGTTTTCTTATCCATCTTAAATCTGGATGTAGCTATGGTGGATATAATCTGAATTACCAAAACCATGTGGGATCATTAAAAGGTATATATTTCAATTACAGAGAGAGCTGGGGAAATAGGCTAAAGCTTTAGCTAAGTCTAGCTTGTTGCAATGTAACTTGACACCAATGCTTTGGATCAACACATTGGGCCCAATGAGAGAAATGTTGGCGGAGGAGAACCCGCACAAGATCATCAAACACACAACAAAGTAATCTTTTTCTTTCCTTTTCTTTCCCAGCCATCCAGTGATACTGCGTCCTGCTCTGCTAGTGGGCTGACAGGAGGACCAATCATATCTGATGTTACTGATATGTCTCAGGCCAGTATGGCCCTCCAGATGCAACCTGAAGAGGCCAGGTGAGTGATGCAAAATAACTACATCATTGCTCATTGTAGAGGTAACCTCAAGAATCAGCTCCACATCTATTGCAGCATCTAATAACCCGATATTGTGAAAGAGATCATTCATATCGGCAGGGGTGACTGATTGTTTTGCAGGTCAAATCCAGGCTACTCCCAAGTCCTAATGCCATTATTGGCTATTTACCCATTTTGAACCACATGTTTTCCATATTGCAATTCATTTTTTGTAGACCACTGCATCGTTTTCACACGCACATACAAATATCTTTGGTGCAAAGACGCTTTGGCATTTGGAATTAAATGTTAGTTCTCTCCTACAACTTTATTGGGTGCTGTCCGATTGGTTCAGCCAAAGTGGATGGGGCAATTCATTGTTGACTTGATAGGAATTAATAGCGTTCATTAGCTCACCTTTAACTAAATGTCTCCATCTTTGGCTCGAAGGAGGATATCAAGACACAAATAAAGTATTTCTTTTTTGCTTTTGTCATGTCGAGTCTGACGTAATTACAATTGTAACTCAAGTCAATGTCATGTGACTTAAGTCCCCAATTCTGAATTTGTGTACTTTGACAAAAGTCTCAAAATGTATGAAATGTATTAAGCTATTGGTATTTAGTTTTTGTCTCCTCCAACAGGGAGAAGTGCATGATGCTTATCAAAGAGGAGCCTGTGAGTCCAGGAGTGAGAGGAGCAGGAAAAGGAGGCAGTGTAGGCGCAGGAGAGGCCATAGCATTGAGCTCCTCCTGTGAAGTCTGCTCCTCTGAACCTCCTGTCCTCCCCGTCGCAATGGTCCAGTCTGTTCTGGAGGGGAGGGGCTCTGTTGCGTCCATGGTGGAGAGAAGGAGTAAGAGACCGGCAATGGACAGGTAGGCGTTCACACAGATCACAGGTGGGACACATGGAGAATGCAATGTACACAGAGATGTTTGTACAGGTGCAGAAGTGATACAAGTAGGGACAAAAGTGACCCTTTGAGCCTGTGTTTATATATTAAGTATTTAAGTGTACGTGTGTGTGTTTGGTTTGCAGGGTGGAGGTTTCAGATGAGAATGTGGATATGAGCCTGGAGGAACTGCAACAGCTGCTGCTCAGGAGCCATCAGCAGAATGTTGTGGAAGCTGGGACCAGCGCTGTTATGGATGTCAGTAGATCTGCACTATACAAATGGAAACCCACTTACAACTTGTTTTACTCCACATAGATTCATATTTGTCTGATATTTTAAACTTCAAATTGGTATTGGTGCTAAATGAATAAAAGTTGTCTTACTAATGTGTCTCTCTCTTTCTCTTTTACTCTAGCCTTTCAGTTTAAGCCTGCCTCTGACCGAGTGGAACTTCACAGAGATGGAGTCCAACCTCAAATCAGTAAGTCATAGTGTGAGAGCTGTTTAACACGTGGACACAGTTTAGAAGAGGGCATGTACCACACATTAAACATGCAATGACAAGTCCACCTCAATATAGCATGATGGTTGATTTGATTGTTGTTGTTCTGTTAAGGCTTTCACAGTGTTTCTGTCTTAGAACTTTAACAATTCCACAGTGTGTTCAAGAAAGGTAATTGTAACATTTGGTCGCCTGAAATATATATATTTTTTAGAATATTGTTCTACTCTGCTTCCCCCTCTCTCTGGTTCCAAAAAGCCTGACAACTGATACACTCATCGCAAAGATACATTGATGTGGTTCACACAAATAACACTAAAGTGCAGAAAAGTTTGACCAGGAGGAGGTTTTTAGCCCAACCATCATATCGATTGTACACATGGCTCCCACTACGAAATGTACTTTCCCCCACAACCCTCTTCAGCAATGTACCCATAGCTGAACATCTATGCTAGCAAAGTATTCAATAATGTAATGAAGTCCAATTTCGAAACACCTTGTATTGAAATGACAGGACGGTGAGGCTGTTCAATCTGTCTTGACATATTGTGGGCCTTAAATATTCTCTCATGTGGCTCACCTTGTGAAAAGCTCTATCACCGCCAGCAGCTGCCGCAGGAAGAGTGCATCAAATCCCACTGGTATACAGCACTTCTCCAAAAAATGCTTTGCAGCTGCATTTTGAAGATTGCTTTTAAAAGCTGAAGTGGAGAGATGTTAAGTGGGAAATTGGTTCCTTAGAATAATTTATAAACTGGTTCAAAATCATTTAGAGACGTGTTTGCCCGATAAGCCATTTGGAATGTGTCATCATCAGTGATCCCGAATATCAAACAGCAGCTACACTGTTGCCCATAAAGTTGGAATAATTTAGTTTTCAAACACATTCCTCTTTTTATTCCTATTTAATTTTCACTGTGATATGATTGGAAGACAACGATCAATACCGTTTTTAAAAGATATACACTTTATCTATCAAGAATAAATCACATTGTCACAATCATTAAATGAGAAAAGGTAAAAAGTAATTTAAGGTGTATTATAATACCATATATTATAAACGTGTGTTCTGCAGGGCCTTACTCCTGTCTTCTTTATTTATTCTAACATTAGATGTGTGAATTGAATGATTGTAACAACTAGTCACGACAAGCTAGTCCCAATGTTTGCGTTCGAGTCCTAATCAAGTCATAATTGGCTGTCCATATTGCAATTCATACAACCGCATTATTTCCGGACGCAATTTATTTCATACAAAGACCCTTTGGCTCTCTTAAGAGTGATTGTAATAAGATTGCAACTAGGTGAATCCCACAATACGATTTGTATTCCAAGAACAATTCTAAAATGATGATATCCTGTTGCATGGAAATTATTGATTTGTATTCCAAATACATATTTTTTGTGAAGTTTGTTACTTTGCACTACCATCAAAACATCTCTTATTGCAATGTAATGATTCATAACTAAAATGAAAAGTTATTAATAAGCTTTTCTTAAGACATCGCACATGTTTGCGCCCTTTTTTTTCTCACCATGCAGGAGTTAAGCCATTAGTAAGCCATATACTGTACAAAGCACAGAGGCACATGTTTTATGTCTGTTACCTTTCACTATATAAATGGTGGTTGGAGAGCACAGGGGAGGTACTTTGTTTTGTCTCCGGGGCAGGAATCAATACTCACTCCTGAGCTTACTCCATCACTCCACTCTAAGACACTGACACTTCAGTTGGTCTTGAGAATCTGCAGGATTTATTCAAGCGCAAACTCTACATTATTTTAATAATTTTCCTGCAGAAATTATACGCTTCTCAGGCCTTTCAACACAGGCGATCATATGGTCATAATTGGTTTTAATTTTCAGAATATTAACTTTGGACATAACCGTTTTATAGAGAACCTCAATGCAACTCAATAGATTTCCCCCCCACATCTATTTATAAACATATCTCTACCTTTTTCATGCAATATGTTAAAGGTCCCATGTCATGCTTTTTCGGTTATTACCCGTCCCCTTGTGTGTTATGTTGCTTTTTCTGCATGTAAACGGTCTGCAGAGTCACAAACCCTGAAAAGACCTGTCTATGCTGCCCCAAAACGCCTGGTTGGAGATTTTAATTTTTCAAATTTTTTCTTCCTGGGTCGTAGTGACGTAAGTGGCGAAGTGACGTAACTCACACCCAGCTCACACTGTCCGCTCTAGCAGCGAGCCCCGCAACGTCCCGCCAACACGGCACCCAGAACCCACGCAGCATTCTCATCTGTTTGTCATTACTGGTGTCATTTTCTGGTTGCTAACGCCATTGTAACACATAATCACTGATGTTCTGCTGTAACGGTGGTGGACTCAGGCTCAGAACAGAGTGGGCGAGCTGACCAATCAGAGCACAGGGGCTCATAGGGAGGGGGGGGGCAGGAGCTCCAACAAGCCGTTTAGGACAGAGAGTGAATACACGTACTATGCAGAGATGCTGTATGAGAAACCAATGTGAGTTTGGAACATTGAACAATGTAAATCTATTCGACCTCAACAATGGAATTATGATCAGTAGAAATGGCCATGACATGGGACCTTTAAATTCCTCAAAACCAATTCATACATATCATTATCGTAATACAAACAGAAATGGCAATGCTCCAGTGACACACCTTATGTTGTGTATTTCAAGTTAGGATTCCTATCCAAGACATAATTACAGCCCATTAGAAATATGTGTTATATTTATATCCATAGTTAAACAGGGATAGTGGATGATATTGATATCCAAATGGTGCTTCACTTTAAATGTTGTGTCCGTAAGTAATTGTGGGACGGCTTTATCTTCTTTCCTTTGGTAAAGGACGAGCCAGTGTCTCCTTAAACAAGATCCGAAATAAAGCATTGAAGCATCTTTCCTTAACATTTAGAGAATTCAAACCTAGGGAACCTTCCTAAGCAAACAAGATTATTCGACTGGAGCCAATGTATTGTCTTGATTTGTTCTTCCTGCTCATTTATGGCAAACGAGGCGAGGGAAGTGCATTGCTGCCTCTAGCCAGTTAAAATCCAGCCAAAAGTGGTCAATCCAGTTGCATGCATGCAGGGATGTATTTAAGTGCCAGGTGTGAACTGACAACTGCTCTGTTACACAATCCTGGGTCAGAAGAAAATCATAATGTTCCCTTTTTTCATTACTCTCTCTTTCATCCCCTTCTTCCTCATGCTACCCACTTGTGCCTCCTGTCTCCATCTCCCTCTATCCTCAGCCCTACTACAGGGCACCTCACAGGCACTTCAGAGCACATACAGAGAGAACGGTTGACAAGTAGCTTAACAAAAGCACTTTAACAAGAGGATGTGGCAGTTTGAAAAGAAAGTGGAAATGCAAATTGATGTGCTTCTTGGAAAACAACCTTCCAATCTGTGTGGTTTCGAATCATCCCTGGCCACACTGCCAGATGACCACAATCAGGGCTCACAGTCTATATTAGCAACAAAGTGGAGAAAGGAAGTGTCCACATATTGCTGGTGTGGGTGTTGGCAGCCCAGCTTCTGTATGAAAGGACAGGCCTTTAAACATCAAATGTATTCACCTGAATGAGCACATGTTGAATAATGAATGTCCAACATAGCACGAATGTTCAACAATTTGTTATGACATTAAAGGTGGGGTAGGTAAGTTTGAGAAACCGGCTTGAGATACACTTTTTGTTATATTCCATGGAATGCTCTTAACATCCCGATAGCAATGAATATCTTAAGTGCTTTGACAAAAAATCCATACAAAAATGTCATCTGTGGAAGCCGTAGTACTGTAAAAAGCACGACCAATCATCTGAGCCGGCCCGGCTAAAATAACTGGATGGCCTACCTGCCTGTCAGCCTTCCATCTGTGCACAAACTTATCTCGTGCCCTCATTGGTCATGTGCGCGTTCGTGTGTGTTGGAGGAGGGGCTCTGTAAGGAAGTGGCAGATTTTTTCCGGCTGTGTATTTTCAAATGTTAGTGCACTCGAGCTGGTTTCTCCAAAATTACCTACCCCACCTTTAAGGGTTAGTAGTTGACATACTAATTGTACGTATGTTTTCTGTCACAGTACATGTTCCAGAACCAGGAAGCGGAGGCTTTTCCAGCTGCTGGCTGTGAGGAACAGTGATCGATATGTGCTGTGGACTGTCTTTCCTGAAGTGGAAGGTAACGATCCTGTGACTTATTCCATTGGTAAAGTGCTCAGTATTTGTTATTATCTTATTAATCCTAGGGCTGAGTCATTAAAGTATAACGCTGGGGATATTATATATATTTGTTAAAATCAACGAATCCCATGAAAACACCAACGTATTGGTCTTTTTTCAAACATGACTTCTACAGCCTTTATGTGAAACTCAGCCCCAAGCCCACAGGTTCCTACCCAGGTGGAGTACAAACAAATGGTTTCCTACCCATTCCAAAAATATAGAGTATTATTTTCCTTAAAAAAAGGAACATCTTCCCAAAGCAGCAAGGCAATGTCATTGCTTTGTTCCTGCAAACAGGATTCAAAAGCACATTTGTTAGGGGCTATTTACAGTACACATTTTGTGCACCAACGTGTATTTCCAGCAGGATGCCAGTGTTTTTGGGACTGACCTTAAGAAATCTATAGTTCTGTGTTGCAAAAAAAAAAAAAAAGATAAGCATTGCAGCACTGTTGTGCATTGATGTGTTTGGAATTTGGACAATAATAGTACATGGGGTTTCTCGATGATACTTAAGACTCATCCTTAAAAACACACATTTATGTTATTGCCACCAACATACAGTAACAAGCAAACATTTTGCAGATATATTTTGAACTGTAGATAATTTTAATATTACAATAGTTTTAGAGCATTAAGTAGAATATACGTACATTTTCCTTTTAACTCAATACTCATGTGCCATGCGTTTCCTGAGAGAGTTGGTTGCTGCAATAATTTGTTCTATCCAAATTGTCCATCATTGGGCAATCCGACATTGTTTTGGACTAAAGTCAATTCTTGATCAAATGTAGCTGAAGCTTTTACGAGGCTTATTGAGACATGAGACAATTCAAGTTGATATTCCAATTGGTGCAGCTGTTTCACAACATGATAGCTTTCCATTTTACTCGTAGATATACCAACAACATCTTAAAAATGAAATGGTTATTGACTCTATCTCTACCTGTATGGTCTTAAATGACTACACTTCAACTACATTATGATATTGATTAGGTAGAGAAGAACACTTTAACGTACTAACCCTGATGGAGAATACAGGGTGCCTTTCATGTATTTAAATCCAAGAGTTTAAGATTATTAAATGAACTGTTATTTTCCTTATCTTCATTCCTCCATGTGGAAGTGCTGTGGTTGTCCACCGACTGTCATATTTTCTTGTTTCTTTCCTCAGGACACAGAAGCGGTTATTCCCCTCATTATTTCACTCTGCATGGGTTTGATCCCACGGCCCTGCCAGTACAAAACACTGTATCCTCAGTTTCCAGCTCTGTGGGCATGGCTGCTGCCTGCATGAGGAAAGACACGGGTGTAAGTGTCTCATAGTTACCCTAAGAAACAAGTGTGTTATGACATATTTATATCTAGACTCCAATATTAAGCCAGCTGGATGCAGATGGTGCATTCTTGGCTCCAGCACTTTAGTCTTTGTGTGAGAGGAAGTTCCTGCTTGTGGAAGTGAATTTTTCTCCCTCTACTATATAAATAATCTATTACGGATGTACAAATGAATATTTTTTATTATTTTATCCTTATGACAAGTATACTGTATTTGTATTCAAGAGGAAACGTTGGCAAAAAAGGGGGTGATGTAGCATATTGTATATTACAAGTTATGTGGTTTTCTTTCAGTCTGTGTAAGGGTGTTGAAAATTGAAGGGCTCCTCGTATATTTCATGCATTTCAAATCATGATAAATGTGTTGAGATAGATGAGAAGGGAGTAATACATCTGAATGATATGAAAGGTTCTATAACAAAATGGTTTCAAGCCACAAAATCTGAAAATAAACCTTTTTTTTTTTACATATCATGATAAGAGATTTTACACCCTGAAGCACCCATCTAATGTATCTTTGCACAGGCCTGACATGTAGCTAGAGACTTAGAGTTACTTCTCTTCTGTCCATTTAAATGTGAAGTTTAAAGGAAATAGTGAAACAAATAGACTTCTCATTTAACACAACCACGAACACCACTGCATTTTTGCACAATCTGTACCACTAGTTTTAGTTCTGACAATAGGTCATTTATTTTCTGTTTGTAGATGACAAACAAATGCATGTCTAACAGATACTGGAGATACTGGCCTCATTTACAGAGTTTTCCCAAACTCAAAAGCAAAATGTAGGCCTGGAGTAATGAATGTTACTGTCTTCATCTGGAAACAAAGACCACACATTGAGTTAGGACTTGAATGTGCATAGAAAATAGAATCCCCGAAACAAAGTAAAGACAGTGGGATGCTACTTTTTGAAGAATATTCAACTGTCCAGGAGCCAGTCTTCAAAAGATTTCATTATGGTTGACTGTGTTTGATTAAATGTATGGTGGGGTGGTTACTTTAGAATTGAAGTTATGGAACCATAAATGAAAAATAACTATTTGACTATTGATGTAAAATATTAGTCCTCATCACTGATTGCAGGCAACAGTTTAAAGGCTGACTTAATGATAAATATTCCTCTGGGAAACTTCCTTGGGATGGGTTGAATTGTGCAATACTGTACAGAACTGTGAGAACTCACAAAATTGCAATACATGGATGACCGTAGGAATGTAGGATACAGCAACTGTGAGTGTTGGACTGGAACACAGCATGGTTATATGCACTGAGAAGGAGAATGCTAGTGTGTGAGTCTAAAAGCCCTGCAAGCTCTTTACTCTGAGTCGGACAAAAGCTTCAACCAGTGATTTAAGTTTTGGGGATACACACACCAGCTAAGCTACGATGTAGGCTACCACAGCTAGCTCTGTAGCTTAATCAGAACCACTTAACGGATCATTTGTAATACAGCTTCAGGAATGTTTTCTTTACACAACAAGTAACTCTGGACATTTAGTCCCATATGTGTATCTAAAAGCCCAATTCAGATAAAAAATATTTGAAATAACTGACCAGCCGACCACAAATGTTATCGTCAGAGTTTTGCGCTGCTAGCAAGGCTAAATATAAGGGAAATGATTTGCATTAGCTTTCAAAAAGGCATTGCATTTTTTCGATCATGTACCTTTGAATCTGTCGTGTACTACTACTACTTATTTTGACTTTAATGACTATAACTTTCCTATTATAAATATTTAACTTTGCATTGAGATTGGCTTCAGAGTGATTCTGCAAAAGTTAGAAATCAATACCACTGATATAGAAATGATTACAATTGAAAATAAGGAAGAATTACTAGCTAATAGCTGTGTTCATATTATGATTATAAAATACATTATATTTAATTTGCCAAATTAGAAAGCTAATGCAAACTGCCCATTGCAGGTTAACATCTTTGTGTCACACACTCCTTCTTTGTGCATACATTAGGTAGAGGGGAGAAAAAACAAGCTGTGGTGTATAACAAGTGAAATTGCACTAAAAATCACAGTCGTATGATATTTGAGAGTATACAGTACATTTTAGACATAGAATTTATTCTTGTTCCTCATGATAATATGAGTGTTAATGATTTTCTTTTCAAGAGTGATGAATACGCACATTCAGTTGCTGTTGTGTTCTTAATTTATTCTGTTTTCCATATTAATAATTTGCACTGGACATGAATGGATGTGTGTTAAATGACATTTATGCTTGTCGAGATTGCATATAGATAAGGAAGTATTTCTGTTTCTGAGTGAGAAAATATCTGCTGTAAAAAGACTGGCATCCCAAAGGCACTTCCAACGAACAACAATACGCCGTATAATACCCTTTCTTATGACAAAGCGTACATGCAAGTACACCTGCTATCAACAAAGACACACAGGCGATCTTGGTGCTTGGATGCTTTTGAAAATGGATGCCAACCTGCTAAAAATGTGAATTGTTTTTGCAAAGACTAAAGTGTATTGTTACAGAGAGTCAAAGAAACTGAAAATGTATTCCACCTGTGTATGAACTTTTTAAGTTGTTAAAAAAAATAAAACTGAAAGAAAGCAGACTAAGAGGCATTTCTATTACTTATTAGGGTCTGAGACCAGAGGTCGGCGAAGACCCTATTGAAATGCGCGACCGATAAACCTGCGAAACACACCCAAAAACTGGGAAAACGACCGGCAAAAGCACAGAAAAGGTTCGGAAATCATGACGGCTGATAGGCCGCGCAAGCCCAGTCACGTGGGCGGAGCCTAGATGGCTAATGGTGGCTAATGGTCCGGCCCTCAACAGCTCTACGCCAATTATGGGATTTCATCATGTGCCGTTTCCATGACAACGCATCCCTTGCCATGAAACAGGGTGTTCTCCTAATTCAATGGAAAATCGTCCAAACGGAGGCTAATGGTCTGGCCCTCAACAGCTCTACGCCAATTATGGGATGTCATCATATGCCTTTGCCATGGCGACAGATCACCCGCCATCAAACACAATGTTTGTGTTACTGCTGTAACTCAAAGACATTGTCCGATCGGCCTGAAACTTCCCACGTTTGCCAACGGCCGAGTCCTCGAGACACCTAGACACACACGTCGATGTGCGGACAACAGCCTGCGGAACGTCGAAGACCCGCTCAATGCTGCTTGCAGCTTTAATTTTTTATTAAAGAGTGTGTGGTAAATTGAAAACTAAATTGTGTCTTTGTTGCGTTTGCGGAATTAAAAGTACAAGAATATAAATGCAGGAACTGGATTGATCATTGTGTTTGGTTCTAATGTAAACGTCAACAAATAGCCTGGCTGTTAAATAAAGTCAAATGTAAAAAATGTGTGATTGACTTCAATTACAGTTTAAGGACTACAATGACACAAAAAAGAACAATGTTAGTAAGAACATTTCATCTTATTATATATTTTATACTATATACTTATTACGTTGCAAAAAACAGAAGTGGTCAAAGACTCAACCCTAGGTGAAGTCCTGATAAAGATCAACAGCAAAATATGTTTGAAAAATATATTTATTTGTCTATTTAGACGTTTCTGTCTCTGCTAATTCTGGTTTGTTTTATCCAATTCTGCCAGTTGTATTTCTCCGTTGCTGACTTTGATGAATTTTGGGTCGATTTTGAAGATTAAGGGTTAAAGTAATCCACAGTAGAGACAATCATTTGCATCTCCTGCTCTCTATATCCAATGGTCGCGACACTAGTCATGGTAGTTGACATCAGCCCACCGAGAGTAAAAATATGGCCACTTTATGATTAAAACTGCCATTTCTGATCCTGAGAATGTCAGAAATTGATTCATCTTGATTAGATGCCCCTTGACCCATTATGTCAACCGACACGGTGCGGCCACAGTAGCTTGTCAACATGATGGAAGTGGATGAGAAAACGTTACTTGGCCTAGTGAATGGAAAGTTACAAAAACGCCTGGATGGAACTGTTAATAGATTATGTTCTGTGCAATGTTCAGCAAGGAATTTCTGTACCCTCGGAGAATTTAAAGCCTGAAATATCGCCTCACATAAAGCACTTAGAAGCTAGCTCGGAGCTAGCTAGCAATGCCGCTGATGGTAAAGTGTCAACATATTTACGATTTTTGTGGCATACAAGATATTGGAGAAATAGTATTGAAATTAAAGACATGTTGACCTACACGTTTATAATGCGTACTCATTGATTCACTCATCTTCCAAAAATCCCTTTGAATATTTTGAAATGCTTCTCACAGCAAATCTTGCTATATGCTATTAATTTAGATTAATTAATAACAAAGCATGTAATTCAGAAACAAGAAACTGTTGTCATATCGCATTATTTTGAAGGGAAGGACCGAAGGGTTAAAGGAATTTTAACTGTAAAAATGATCTTAATTAAGTGAAAAAAATAAACCTGTGTCTCATACACCTTATCTAATATGTATGTGTTGCTTTTTTGAATTGTGTTACTTAAAATTATGATATTTGAATTATATTAAACGTATTTGTTGGCACATAATAGAATCTTAGTCAGACAATACCAGCGGCTTCTTGTTGGCCATTATAATTGGATCAAGTATGCCTAATGCCTTTATGGAGAAGGTGGTAAGAGGAATACGGAGGCGTGCGAGGAAGTGCATCTCTGTCAGCAGAGCTCCTGTTACTCAGAATTGACTGAAAACACTTCATTTCTTTGCATGCGTCATTAGTTAACTTTTAAATGGCAGTGTATGAACCTCTTTCTCAGGTTTGTTTTGAATACACACATCTGAATATACCTTAACACTTTCACAAAAGTCGTTATTCTAGGCAAATATTTATTTAATTATTAACAAAATCCACTAGCATGTCCCTTTATACATTATGGCCCATGCCCCCCTAACATTGTCTGCATGGGCCTTCAGCTGCTGTTAATATCATTATATTTCCTCTCAACGTGTGTTTCTCAGGCTCTCTTTGTCTTCTCCCCTCCTCTCCAGTTACCCCTTTGCATTTGTGAATCCTCCAAATTAGATTTCAGCCCTTTTAACCAGCCATCAACCAAAGAGTGTCAAATCCCTGTCTTAAATGTTCTAACAACAATGATGTCAGAGAAAATGTTGCTTCCAGGCAGGTTTGCAGCAAGATATGTGCAGTTTACCACAACCAGGTTAGATCCAATCTCACTGTAAAAAGTATATTATTCCTTCATTGTTCTTTTTAAAAGTACAAACAAACCAATGAATTCTCAAAATTATCGTTGTCATAATTCTATTTTTTATTAACTCTGATCCTTTTGTTGCTGCCCCTGCTGTTGTTTAAAGTTTTGTATCAGTCCCTCTTTCCTGAAGTCAGCTTCATTAGCTGTTATTTTTGCCGCTGTTTGTATTTGTTTATTTTTCAAGCCGTCTTTTAATCCTAAAGTCCGGCTATTCATGTCCACCTCACCGGATGATTTACACTTATATTATCTACTGCAATAATATTTCAATGTTGCTGGAACTCAATTCTGTTCTGCAACAGTTATGGCAATACATGTATGTAGAGTAGTGTAAGTGGGTATCTAAGGTTTGCTGTTTGAGTTTTTGGAAATGTCACACCTAAGCAGTTAAGGGTTTTTAGTTTTTTCCACCCATTTACAACAGTTTATGGTTTTCCCAGTATGATGTGTTCTGCTTTTCATTTTCATTTAATCGTTTATTTAGCAGGGACAATGCACAGTAATGAACACTTAAAACATTAACAATGTGTCAAGCGTAACAATGACAGATTTAGCTTTGAGCTCATTTCCATCCGCAGTCCCTCACATAAAACATTTAAGAAAATTATATTTTACAAACATAGCAAAAACAAAATACATGATATGCAAAAAGTGCAAAAGAGCAAGAGCAGCATACACAAGTATTTATGACATGGTAATACAATATAGCAGCAACGACATATAAAGTGCAAGAGGAGATACCCCTGTATTAAAGTGCATTTAGCGGTGATTGCACGTCTGTTTGATTCTCAACCATTCTTTGAGTTGACCTTTGAAGCTATTGAGAGTGGCACAATCCCGTATCTGAGTTGGGAGGCTATTCCAGACTGAGCTGCCTTTAACGGAGAGGACATTTTGTCCAAAAGTGGTCCGTCTACGGTGGACTTCACAGTCTCTTCTGGTTTCTGACCTAGTGCAGCGTCCAGTGTGTTTTTGTCGATGAATACCCCTAATAACGTTTTGTTTACGTTAAACTATAAGCAAATGTTGTTCAGCCAGTGTTGAACCTTGTCCAAAGCTTTTGAGAGACAAGATGAGATAATTTCAGTGTTCTTCCCATGTACAAAGATGACCGCATCATCGGCATACATTTGAGAGGGTTGACAAGGTAGGGGGATTTGGCTCCGTTGACCAGAACACACTGTTTTCTGTTCGATAAGTAGGACTTAAACCAATGTATAGAAACGGCCGGAAAATGTAAATGAGTCAGCTTTGTAAGGAGCACTTGGTGGTCAACTGTGTCAAATGCCTTCCTGAGATCAAGGAAGACAGCACCTACATATGGGCTTGTGTCCAACATACATTTAACCTTTTCCACAAAGTTAGTTCCACAGTTAGCTGTCTCAGTGGAGAGGTGAGCACGGAAACCAAACTACATTGGTTGGAGTGGAGCGAAACCTTTGTCTAAATGTTTGGTGATTAGTTTTGACACTGACACGATAGGCTCATAGGAACTCAGATGCACGATTCAATAGTCT
>CALSBZ010044661.1:419241-433373 GCA_943591055.1 Gobionotothen gibberifrons | reverse complement strand
ATAACATAAACACTATGAACACAACTCAACAACTAACAGGACACTAATGCTGAAACCTTACAGACACCCATTTCTCAGCAATCTTACAGGGGAGGATGCTGATTGGTCTGTAATTGGACATCATTGCCTTATTCCCAGATTTAAAGATCGGTGTCACCATGGCCACTTTCCAGGACGATGGAACTTCCCTCGTGCCAATAGATTGATTTACTAGCATACTAATTGGTTAGCCTAGCCTTAGAACCTCTTAACCCTGAGATTATATTTTTTACCTCAACCTCTGTGATTTCCTCCATGTAAAAAAAACGGGGTGTGTTTTAAACATTGAGGCTTTTTTAGAGACCTCTTCTATCAAATTGAAGAATAACCATATTTATAATTAATTGCTTAGTTATGTGTTGGATAATATAAGATGCATACATCATTTTTGCCTAACTTTCCCCACTGTTATTCCAGTACTGAGAGCTACATTTTCCTTTACATTAAAAATAATATTTCTAGGGTTAAAAAGTATCTCATATGTATATATATGTATTTTTAAAATATATTTTTGTACTACGGGTATATTTATTTCACCTTCTTATCTGCAAGACGCTATACAACTAATTATTTGGTGTATCTATAAAACATATCTCATAGGTTTAAATGAGCCAAAACCTAATTAATCCCCTTAAGTCCATGTATTAAAAATAGTATATTTTCATTTGGTTTAAATTCTGACACTGTTTTGACTCAAGAGATGGACAACTAAGTGGGATGTCAGTGGGATTTTAATATCTAAAATATAGATGTGAAACAATTCATCATAGATTTCAATTTGTAGTACCCAAAACTGTTCTTATTATTTATTAACGATACATTGTATGGTATTATAACAAATCTCAATGTATTATGAATATGAATTATCTTGATCCCACCATCTACATTTGAAATTTTTTTTTAATGTATTTATTCCTTGTTACCTATTGCTTGTCTTCCCCTTTCAATACTATGATATTTATTGTATCATTGAAACATGCAGCATCAAATAACTAATTAAATGTGGTTTCTTGCAAAGTGCACAGCTGTCTTTATATTTGCTGTACATGTGGAGCTATTATTAGACCTTCAAAAAGCTTGATCCTCCCTACTCATGTCCTCCTTCCCTTCCTCTTGCTACAGATTGCTCTGTTTATTCTTGCCTCCACATCTCGACTGTTCCCTCTTTTATCCTCCTGCCTCCTCCACCATCCTCTCCCTCCACTTCCCTCTTCTTCTTCACCTCTCCTATATCATTGTCACTCTGCGTTTCTCTATTTATTCCTCGCCTTTAATCCTGCACCTCATTTCCTCTCTTATCTCCTCCACCTTGCACTCCCTGCATCATTCTGAAACTCTTTTGCTCTATACACGCACTACACAATCTCTCTTACACCCTTTCCTCTTCCCCTCACCTCCTCCCTCCTCCATACTGCTGCATTATTCAGACTGAGTGCTATTTGGAATAGCTTGTTGTCCCAGAGTACCTCTCCTCTCATCGCGCTCCATGAAGCATCGCTGTGGTGTTTAACCCCTCCCTGCCAAACCCCCGCCTGCACCACACACACACACACACACACACACACACACACACACACACACACACACACACACACACACACACATGCATCAAGTCAGGGCATCACGCCCACAGACAAACTCATGAATTCCTTACATTCATGCCCCTACTGAGGTGAATGTAAAGAAGTGTTCCCCCATTGCTATTTCACACATGATCCTCTTTTGTTCTCCTCTTCCTCAAATACCAGCCAGGGGTCCTCAGAGATCACTTTAGGCAGCAGCTGCAGGCAGATGCAGGGCCAGACTACAACAGCATATCGCGTCTTTTATTCATAGCTACCAGCAGCACGGAGCTGAAGCACTTCAACTGGCGGCGTCACAGAAGCAGGGACAAAGTTCTGCACCGACGACGAAAAAGGAAACAAGAGGAAACATATGGTGCATATTTAATGGACTCAAAAAGCAGGGAGGTCTGAATGACAATACAAAGGGATACAAAGAGTCGCTTCATAGAAAAAACCTGTGATGTGTAAAAGTAAAGGAGGAAGGAGTATAGATATGAAATGGAGGTGAGAAGGTTGCTGAATTGAGCAATTGTGAGTGTTAACTAGAAAATGCATTTCCTGTTGAAAATGCGTGCGAATGCTGTACACTCTGTACATTTGTTGCTGAACTTAGCTGAAAATGCAGAAAAAGCTGAATATTGTATTAGTTGAATGGTCTCTGTAGCTGCTTTTAGCTACAGAGACCAAGTAAGTGTGTTGCTGAACTTAGCGGGGAAATGCAGAAAAGTGAAATTATTTGAATCCAAATTGTTACAGCTCAAATGAATTGCAATGACTTTGTTGGAAACTTGAAAGTGAAATGTTAAACTGGAAGAGTAGGAAAAATAGTGAAGAAGCTTAATATTTAAAAGAAAAGGTTTAAAAAAGGTATACACAACCAAATGTTTAGCCTCAATGTCCTGAAATAGCTGAATAAGTTAATATTTGAATGGTTTCTGTAGCTGAAAGTAGGCTGAAGGAGTTAGATATTAAATGTAAGTAGTAGTGAATGAATGTTTACAAACACCTGTGTGTGTGAGCCCAGAGATCAAAGGTGCAGTGAAAGGAGAGCCTTTCCATTCTTCTGAATGAGCGATAAACCTCTTGCATTTCTAACTTTGGTTGAAAACCGTAGCAGCTATCGGTAAAATGTCAACGCGTGGAGCATGGCAGGATCCTGGGGAGTGTCTATGTGTGCTGTACTTTTGGATCAATAATGTGGCATTTTTGGCAGATTAACTAAAGGTGTGCAGCTGGTGCTGTGATGAAAGGTGACTGCATTTAGATTGGGCCTTAATGGAGACATGTTGAAAGTTTCTGTCACTTCATGCCCTCAAGAGGCATTTTGTTAAATTATTTAGCTTAATTTTTTTTTATTTTCCAAACTAAGAGAGGTTTTCCTACGTTTTTCATGAAATATTATGTCTCAGGCGTGTAGGGTTTGGGAATTATGGCAAGTTAAAAAAAATAAATGAAAGCGCATTTCAAGCTGTCCTCCACTCTAGCTATGACATCAGGCACTATAGCCTTAACGAGCTGCGCAATACACACTGGGAACGTTCTCACAACTTTGGCTAACGTTACATACAGGTTCTAATACTTTTTTTAAGAAACATTTTAATCTGATGTTCAAAGAACCTTTTGAGGATGTTTATTATTTCAAATAATGTTCCTATAAGGTTTAAGGTTAACTAAGACATAACGTTTTAACTGCAACATTCAGAGGATGTTTTGAGGATGTTATTGAGGCCTGCGATGACAGAAAGTTTTTAATAAAACGTTCTTTTAATGTGATATGTTAACAAAGGTGGAACGTTTTGCCTGCAACATTATAAGGATGGTTTTTGGACGTTGTTGTGTTAACATATTATATATGTTATTTTATAAAACATTCCCTCAATGTTACATGATAACAAAAGAAGAACATTTTCAAAACAACATTCGGATAATGTTTTCAGGAGGTTATTCTTTTTTTATAAAACGTTCCTGTGATGGCAAATATTAACACGGTCATGGTCAACGTCAGATTTATTTGTAGAGCGCTTTAAAAAACAAACTTGTTGCATTTGTTTGAAAAGGATGTTTAAAAAAATCTGATGTCACCACATTTTCCTTTTGTAGTACGTAATTCATGATAAGCTGTAAGCAGATATTGCATGTTTGCGGTGGCATGTGTGAGTTCCCAGCTAGAAATGTTTGTTACCATTCATTGTTCTAGGAATGTTTCAGCGGGAAGTTTTATTTTGGTTCCCAGAATGTTCTTCTGAAAGGTAGGATTACGTTCTTTAAAAACATTCTTGAAATGTTTGGTGATAACCTTCTTAAGATGTTTTGATAACCTTCTTAAGATGTTTTTGATAACATTGTTAGAACATTATGCCCTCCTATTCTTAAAAAGCGGGACGTTTTATTTTGGTTCCCAGAATGTTCTTCTGAAAGGTAGGATAACGTTCTCTAAAAACATTCTTAACATTTTTGGTGATAACTTTCTTAAGATGTGTGAGCGCATTGAGACAATGAAAAGGACGTACAAAAACAAATTTGCATGCCAATATTCACTCACATGCACTTATAATCACACCAAGGTATGTAGGCCCACATTATTCATAATATCATAAAATGTAAAATATCAGAAAATAATCACACTTTTTTCTGACTATAAAGGTTGTGTCTCGTATGTAGGTTCTAACTGTTAGATAAGCTATCTGGCCGTGTGTGGTTTGTGAGGGCTGCGTATAAACAGTGTCCGCTGTTTATGCATAGTGGATAAAAGTCGTTATTGCACCCTTTAGATTTGAGACCGACAGACATATAGAGGAACGGACCGACTGTCTTTTTGTTTGTTGCGTGCCGCTCAAGCTTTTTGCCAGCAGATTTTTTGACAACTTTGCCTGCTTTTGCCTTGTATTTTTGTGTCTCTCCCAGGAGGAATCCAAGGCCTTCCACACTCTCAAGACCAGCCAGGCCTCTCTACCCACCCTAGAACAGCTGTTTCCCACTGCTGCCATAACCAACCTCCACTCCCAGCTCCCCTTTTCTAATAAACAAATGTTACGCTCAATAAGTACATTGTTACCACAGAACATTTGCATAATGTTTTAAAAGTAAAGCACGTTTTCCTACTCTAAAATAATAACATTCTGGTAACATAAAAAAATCTAACTTGCAGCTGAAAACGTTTTAAGAACAGTAGGGCATAATGTTCTAATAATGTTAACAAAAACATTTTAAGAAGGTTATCACCGAATATTTTAAGAAGAGTTTTTGGAGAACGTTATCCTACCTTTCAGAAGAACATTCTGGGAACCAAAAGAAAACTTCCCGCTGAAAACATTCCTAAAACAGTGAATGGTAACATTCTCAGAATGTTTTTAGAACCAAACATTTCTAGCTGGGTATGGGTCTTATTCTGAGTTCATCAATCTTGAAGCCGTAATAATTAAGTCAAAGAGACCAACTATTAAAGCAGAACTTGAAATCCGGACTATCCACTGATAGACAGAAATTCACTCATGCTCGTAACACGGTAGCACAAACAATAAAACAGGCCAAAGCGAACTTTTTCATCAATATAATTGAAGGTGCGAAAGGTAACAGTAAAAACGTTTGGCAAATCCTAAATAAACTGTTAGGTAAACATAAGAAACAGGAAAATAATGCTCTAGAATGAATAATCAATGATGCCCTGATAAAAGACCCTGCCGTGTTGTCCAGCTCACTCAATGAGTATTTCTTAAATAGTGCTTTGGACATTACAAAGCTCTTCCCACCATCTGAGGTCTCACCTAGCCCGACTGTGGATACACACCCCGTTTTTGACCTGGAGGAAATCACAGAGGTTGAGGTAAAAAATATAATCTCAGGGTTAAGAGGTTCTAAGGCTAGGGATGCATATGATTTCGACACCAACTTTATAAAGACACAAATCGACGGTCAAATAAAACCAATTAGTATGCTAGTGAATCAATCTATCAGCACGATGGAAGTTCCATCGTCCTGGAAAGTGGCCATGGTGAAAACGATTTTTAAATCCGGGGATAAGGCAATGATGTCCAATTACAGACCAATCAGCATCCTCCCCTGTGTCTCTAAGATAGCTGAGAAATGGGTGTCAAAACTAATCACCAAACATTTAGATAAAGTTTTCGCTCCACTCCACCCAATGTAGTTTGGTTTTCGTGCTCACCACTCCACTGAGACAGCTAACTGTGTCTTTGTGGAAAAGGTTAAATGTATGTTGGATACGAGCCCATATGTAGGTGCTGTCTTCCTTGATCTCAGGAAGGCATTTGACACAGTTGACCACCAACTGCTCCTTACAAAGTTGACTCGTTTCAATTTTTCGGCAGATTCAATACAGTGGGTTGAGTCTTACTTATCGAACAGAAAACAGTGTGTTTTGGTCAACGGCACCAAATCCCCCTACTTTGTGAACCTTGTTGGGGTTTGCATGCAAAACAGTATGCATGATGTTCAGTAAACGACCAGTCAAAATCGAAGGATCCAATGTGTTTTTAAACGGATCAGAAATAGAACCCCCCCCCTCCTTAGGGGAATTCATCCACAAAAAACACACTGGACGCTGCACTAGGTCAGAAACCAGAGTAGACTGTTAAAGGTGGGGTAGGTAATTTTGGAGAAACCAGCTCGAGTGCGCTAGAATTTGAAAAAACCCAGCCGGAAAAAATCGGCCACTTCCTTACAGAGCCCCTCCTCCAACACACACAAACGCGCACATGACCAATGAGGGCACGAGATAAGTTTGTGCACAGATGGAAGGCTGACAGGCAGGTAGGCCATCCAGTTATTTTAGCCGGGCCGGGTCAGATGATTGGTCGTGCTTTTTACAGTACTACGGCTTCCACAGATGACATTTTTGTATGGATTTTTTGTCAAAGCACTTAAGATATTCATTGCTATCGGGATGTTAAGAGCATTCCATGGAATATAACAAAAAGTGTATCTCGAGACGGTTTCTCAAACTTACCTACCCCACCTTTAAGTCCACCGTAAACGGACCACTTTTGGACAAAATATCCTCTCCATTAAGGGCAGCTCATTCTGGAATAGCCTCCCAACTCAGATACGGGATTGTGCCACTCTCAATAGCTTCAAAGGTCAACTCAAAGAATGGTTGAGAAACAAACAGACGTGCAATCACCGCTAACTGCACTTTAATACAGGGGTATCTTCTCTCGCACTTTATGTAGCTCTTTTATCTTCTCTTGCACTTTATGTCGTAGCTTCTATATTGTACTGCCATGTGGTAAATACGTATGTATGCTGCTACATATCATGCATTTTGTTTTTGCTATGTTTGTAAAATGTAAACTTCTTAAATGTTTTATGTGAGGGATGGAAATTAGCTCAAAGCTAAATCTGGCACTGTTACGCTTGACACATTTGAATGTTTCAAGTGTTCATTACTGTGCATTGTCCCTGCTAAATAAACGATTAAATAAAAAGAGGAATGTCTGCAGGAATTACTTAAAAAGCTTAAATTCAGGTGACAGAGCTAACGCTTTTAATCTTACACCAACAGTAAATGTATAGGCATACCATTTTACTTTGAAAGTTCACCATTGGTGAAATATAGAAACTTACCATGAGTGAAATACAGTATGAAAGGTAAATGTCATTAGATATCTGTGACAACAGACTATTATTTGTGTGACCATGGCTTTTGTTAACACACCATCTAATATCTACACATCTTGCTCTGTCGGATGTACTTCTTCTTTTATCTCTTAAGTGTAACGTTATACATTTCAACAAATGTTTATTTTCTTATTTAGTTCATTTATAGCAACAGATGTAAAGGTTTGGGACAAGGTGTTTGGCGCTGCCTTAGCCAATTGTACTGACTTCCCAGGAGTCAGTGCAGCTATAATTGGGGATCTGGGGAAAATGTATTCAGTGTAATGTAAACAGATTTAGTGATCTACTGTCGCTCCTATCTTAAATAGTACAAATTATAAACCAGCCACACGAGACACACCAAAATCTTCCTCTACCAGGTGAAACAAAGCCTGAACCACCTACAATGTAATGAACTTGCTAACTCACCACTATAGATCATTCAATACTTTTTGTAAACAATAATCTGTTAAAGTGACAAATTGTTTTCTGAATTTGAATATATTCTTATTTTTATTCTCCTTATGTAAATGCTCCTACTTTTCTTTTTACTTACAAATTCAACATGATAAACTACCCATTATGTATGTATAACATACATGTACATATATATATGTATATATATATATTCTCATTCAAATCAATATGGTCCTCACATAATACAGAAAGTACACACACAAAAACACACACTTATCTCCATTGACTGTTTGCTGTTTGTGTGGATTAAGAGGGATTACACTTCACATGCTTCAGTGCCTTTTGGGGATTTGTGTATGAGTGTGTGTATTTTATTTCGTGTTATTGTGCGTTCCAGCCTTGAGCTTTCGATGTCTCACAGCTTGTGTAGGCCTGCAGAGGGCGGGTGTTTATATTTGGCAGTCTGGATCTCGTCCATAGGTTGGTAGTGAGGGATCTGCGGGTGACAGGGATGTGCTAAACACCGGCTGAAGTGCCTGCGGGTTCAGATCTGTCCCTGCAGTTATTTGCAGTCACCATATTTGGAGAAAATAAGACTTCTTTCATGTAAAAATCTTGAATTTGTATACAAGCTCCACAAAAGTTGTGGTCCTGGATTATGTGTGATGTGCTCCTGGCTTTGACATATAAACTAACATTTCAGTTTATGGGGAAACATCAAAAGGAGCGCATTGAATTGAGAGGTTGTAAATTAATGTATGCGAAAAGGCTTTCGAGATTAAATATAAGGGATTAACACCAAAGAACACTATAATATCTACATTTTGCTTGAAGAACATATACTTATTTGTAATCCTCACTCCAGGTACTGGGCCATGTAGGCTAATACTGCTGTACAATGTCTGTGCAGGATCATCATGGGAAGCTCTCAGCAGTAAATGTTTACATGCGGTCTCTGGCTTTTGTCCAGCACTTTTTATAAATGTGATATTATGGTTTGAGTCTCTTTCTTGCTGCAATATCTAGCACAACCTTTTTTTTTAAAGTCTGCAGAAAGTTTATTTGGGTCATTACTCTGGTGAATCCACAGTGTAAATATATATATTTAAATTATTTGTATAGAGAGTTTTCAAATGGCTTGTCCTGTCCATACCTTACTGTGTTGTTTTTGGTTAATTTGATTATCTTGCCTTCATTTTTATTGACTAAAAGGAAAGGATTGGGGCTATTAAAGTAAATAGAAAAAACACTGTTAAAAACAAACAAAAAGAAGGGACATTAAAGCTTGCTGTTATTGTAATGCAGTTTATATGTTATGTTTATATATTGAAAAATCAAACTACTTTTTAGGTAATCTTCGAACATTCGTTGACAGAGATACTGTAGAACTGATCATCTAAGTAGATAATGAGTAAACATACGCATACTTGTGATCTTACTATGGAGGATGGAAGAGTTACAGTCCTCAGGTTGATCAAATATTTGTCTTTAATATGAAACTGTTCTGAGGCTCCTTCCGTTACAGGGAAACACATTTCACTGCTTTTTTCACACATTTATTACACAGAGGTGTTTGTTTTGACAAGTAGCACTGCTAGACACGAAATAAACAGTAATTTCCAAAACCCGCGCACCAAATACTCCACACAGAGAAAACTAAATAGAATTACCAGAAAATAATATGCCTCATTAACAGCTGCAGACCAAAACCTATCAATATTATTGTATTTGTTATGTAACCCGAAACAAAACCAGAATATGCGGTGGGGGTTGTGTAGTTAGCTAATGTTGGTTCATCCCATCTTCAACTAAAATGTTAGTAATGGAAACTTTCAAAACAGTCCAGACTTTATTCAAGGGGCCCAATTCTGCTCATTTTCAGGTTCATATTTGAATGTAGTGTCTCTACTGTAACATGTCTCCATGCTTCAATGTTCAAAAAGCTCTTTATTTTTCTCATACTGCCTGTGCTGCAGCACCTCTTTTCACCCTCTGTCTGAAACCAGAGCCCAGTCTGCTCTAATTGGTTAGCTGGCCGGCTCTTTTATGATTGGTCAAACACTTAGCCTATCACGTACAATGTGTTGGAGCGCTAGCCAATAGACGCACGAGTGTTACGAAGAGATGTCACCATGTTACTGTACAGAAATAAACAGAGGTGTAAAGTAACTACAGTAAGTACATTTACGGAAGTACTGTACTTAAGTACCATTTAAAATGTCTTTACTACTTGAGCATTTTAATTTCATGCTATGTACTTCCATTAATGATGTGAAATATAATCTACACTTCAATCAGACTTTAGTTCAAGCTGGAGTAAATTCACAAGCTACAAAGAAATTAAAAACTAGCTGCACCTTTACCAGCTTTGATAACACTTTAATGCATCAATAATTATAATCAAAACATGTAATATATATTATTCTGAAATGGACCAATATGCATGAGTACTTTTACTTTTGGTACTTTAAGTTTATTTAGATGCTAATACTTTTGTACTTTTACCTGAGTAACATTTTGATTGCAGGACTTTTACTTGTAATAGAGTATTCCTACATTCTGGTACTTCTACTCTTACTCAAGTGCAATATCTGAGTACTTCTACTACTTCAGGAAATAAATAAATAAAGGAGTCCAATGCAGGCATTTCAGGCAGGGGTGGGGGATTGTAGTAAAGAAATCAATCCGACGTGAAGGTTGGAATCTTTTTCCGTTGCTTGTTTGTCCCACCTAGCAATACTCTCCGTAGCCAAAAAATGAATACATATCGAAGTGCCAAAAACTGCAATTGACCGAAAGGCCACTTGAGGCTGTTTCCAAAAGTGAGCCAATCCCTCTAAACTCCCATATAAAAACATCAACAATATAATGTGTTTGCAGCCAGGCACAAAAAAAGATTTTCTGGGGGGTGTTATATTTAACTCACCTGTTTTAATTATATTAACAAATGAAGTTAAGCATAATCAAGGTAAAGTGAATAGTTATGATATCATAAATATGAAATACCATTTGATCCTGTTGGGCTGACTGTTTCTGATAGTTTATGTTATGTACGTCTCAATGTAGTTTTCTCTGCTTTGTTGGATCATGATAAGTTGCTTTCTGGGAATGTTTCAAAAACATTTCAAGTGTCTCCCTTCCCTCCTCTGTTGTTTGAGTTTATTTACTCAGTACTGCAGTCAGTGTATGAATGTCATCATTATGATCACCCGGATGCTTCATGCTGCCTCCGCACTGGTACATTTCATTTCCCGTTTTCCACTCACCACTTCCTCTTTGGGCCTGTCTCTTTCTGACTCAAATCATTCTGCCCTTATTTGATCCGGCCCGTTCCATCTTTAAACACCTTTCTTTAAAAGCCGCGGAAGAAGGAGTGCAAATGACACCCTGCAGTTAGCCCTCATCCTAGGACCTACAGTTTTCACTCCAGTCATGTGCTTTTATTTAGAAAAGATGATGTTAGTGTTGTCTAATCATCTCTGCACTTTTTATTAAAAATAACCCATAGTTCCTTGCTTTGTTTGGTGGAGCTATGGCATCATATTGCAGGTTACTGACTGTAGTATACACTTGCACATAATTGCCTTGCTTCCCTTAGTTGTGTCTGCTGCTATAACTTGAATCTTCAAATCTTTGAATTGAATCTTGCATACTCCTGACTACCACTTATTTCTTGCACAGCACACATGAAGTTTACAGTGCTTATTGACGCCGATTTTTAGCTAGTAGAACAGTTTTCTAATTGCAATCCTCTGCTTGGCAGAATAATTGCCATGGGTCAGCAATCAAAATGAATGTACGAATGCCACCGATGATGCCACTGAGGCTGAGGCAACATAGTTCTTACTCTATGCTAGGAATACTTGCGTCACTTTTATGTGTGTGTGTGTGTGTGCATGAGTGAGTGTGTATGTGTGCTCTCCTTTTGTAACAGTAACCACAGCCTGTGTTTTTAACGGACTGAGCAGATGTGAAAAAGGAAGGAAAAGGAGACAGAAGTTGCCCTAACTGCAACAATGCCTCTATGATATCAGTGAATATAGTGCGTGCTACATACTAGATACAATTGCACTCACTGAATTCGATGTTTAAAGTGAAAACATGCTTGGCAAATATCTCCCAATTAAGCTCAGAAATGCTTCAGATGTTAATTAATATTACTCTCAGATAATGTGCTTTTGCATTTTACAAGCTATACTTTACTGTAATATCACATACTATTACTTATTTAAAACCCTGTATTAATAATACTTTATGTTAGAAGTAGCATATCTATCTGAAAAGTCAAAGGTCAACTTTAGTGTCAACGCCCTGTGTGAGGATGTTCAAAAACATCTTGAACATAGATCTCATCTATGACAAACAACCTATATGTTGAAATGTGGGTGTCAAATTTTAACTAACTCGAGTATTGATGTTAAGACTGCTCAGCCTGAAGCGGGGTGACAAATGGTCTCAATGGTTCGCAGTGTCAGTTGCTCCTAATAAAAAAATGTATGAGTGGATTGCAGTGACTGTATCAGCATTCATTGATGAGTTGATGAGTTTTACTGAAAGATAGTTCTACAAAGTTGAAAAGATTTACCTCATCACATGAGCAGGAAATCCTGTTTGTACTCCTTCCTTTTTCCATGGACACGACACTAAGAAGGTCATGATCTGAGTGCTCCTTAAGTTTACTGTCTTTAAGAAAACCATTATTTAAAACTGTTTGGGGTTAAATCATTTATATTAAATAAAAACTGAGATTTGATATGTTTTTTGTACTGAATTTGATATAGATGGAATATGGAATATGGGACCGATTTGTGACAATATATGTACTGTTTTTCAACTTACACAGTTTGAGGCTTCTCTAAGATTATAATACAACTATTGATTATATGAAGAAAGATTCAGATATTTTGTACCTGTACCGTTTATCTCAATTTCAAATGACACCACTTTTAGTCCTGGGACAAAAAGAAAAGAGGGCCATATTGCGCCAAGGAATATGGTCAGAAGGGACAACATGACCCTTGAAAGCAAAAGAGAAGGGGTGAAATTTGGTAAAATGGAGAATGTAATGACATTGAATGTACGTTCTTTTCATGTGACTTTGCATTATCCTCTAAATGTGCTTCTAGCACCACCATCTACTATTGGGTTTATTGTTGTGGAATTTGGTGATTATATTCAGAGTCCCTGGATAATCAATTTTGATCATTTTTTTTAAATCTCCATAATTTTCATCATCCTTATCCTTAAGGCAAATAAGCTGTAGTGACTATTAGCATGCTTATACTCTAAAGTGAGATGCTTCCTTATCATTGTGTGAGCATGTTAGTGTGTGACTGTTTATCTCCCAGAAACATTACCCCCACAACTGCCGAAGTTCAGTCACTCTTTCGAAATAGACTTCCTTTAAAAAACACCAGGATGTGGCTACCGTACTAGTTAGCAAATGCTTGACTTCCTGCAGCAGCCACTTGTTCACTTTGGCTAACTGCCAGTTCATGCAGGTCCTCAAGGCAGGGTAGCATATTCTCAGTTTGTGTGAGAATGTGTGCAGGAAACGGCTGCCTTAGGTTTCATATGTGGGGGCAGATGAGCCTTTAACCAAAACAGTTTATAAGCAGGTCAGAAAACCAGAAGAACTAAAGGTAGTACCACCGACCTGCAGAGTGCAATGCTTAAACACAAATGGTCTTGCTTCATTACTAAATGAATCACAATGGTTGGCTAATGGCTAAACCAGGGCTTCTTTTTTTGTTGTTGCATTAAATAATTAGTAATTTACCAAGGATGAAATGTTAATGTTTTAACATACCTGCATTTGAGGAAAATAGATATGTGTAAGGTTACTTACATTAAAAACACGGCAATTGATTATTTATAGGGAATATAAAGTATAAAAGGGAATGCAAAACAGTTTTGAGTGACAATGTTATATCTTGGATAATAATAAACCACACCACTGATTGACTGTACATGGAGTCAATTGAACTAATTACTCTTTTAAATCATGAGCAAAAGACAGACTGACACAAAGTCTATAGTTTATCTTGTTTAAGTTCCAACATTTTTTTAATCTAAATGGATCGGAACCATGTCAGGCTATAACAGAGGCACTAGAACACTTTGCACTGGGAAACAACTTCCTCTAAATAACCTTAAGGTTTTATTTCATACTTCTGTTGGCCGACAGCCATTAGCCTAACGCAGCAAATGAGGGAATGGTTCCCTTGAAGCCATGAAAGCCATTACATTAACAATCACATTCTAAAGCTTTGCATATTAAATCATTTATAAGAGCGGTCCAAAAATAATGGCTCAGATGAACAGTTAAAAATACAATAACAAAGTGATTAAACACACCCATAGCCCTGTTTATAAATGTCATACCAAAGTCAGGTTTCACAATAGGGTTCGTCATAATCAAGGTGCAGGTTGGTGGGAGATTCAAAAGGTACATCACATACATTTTTAAGATGTACCCACTAGTGGTGTGATGTA
>CALSBZ010044661.1:404305-415731 GCA_943591055.1 Gobionotothen gibberifrons | reverse complement strand
TATAGCAGCCCAAACATTAACCCGGGCTGACCTTGTCAAACATCTGATGTTGCTCTATGTGGGCGGAGTCATGTACCACATTGGGTGAAGGGAAAAAAGTATGTGTAGTGAATATCTCTACTGCTATGGTTGTATGATATGGACTGTTCTCATTAGAATATGTGTCTCTATTAAAGCTGCAAAGATAAGTCAACTAACCAACTTTGCTTCAGTTAGATGGTTCAGAAATTGACGTGTGGCCATTTCACCAGGTCATGTTGGAAATATATAATACTCTTGTAGCAAATTGAAGGTGTCACGACAATAATCCATTTAAACTCTCCTTTGTTATGCTCACACACTTTGTTTCAGTATTGGTAACGGGGTTTTGGACAGGAGCAATCTTTAATCAATAATACACATAGTGTCAGGCAGCAGGATCACACCGCCTCTGATGTACTTTGATTTCCTCCTCCTCATCTGCTCCTTCGGACTCAGGTGCCGAGGCAACCTCACATTACACACTTGTACGAATTCTGTTCACTTTAATGCTGCTAAAATGTATAATGTAGGTTTATACCTTACTTACAATAATATTCCCGAATGAGTGATCAATACTGACAAAATCTGGGTGACCAAATCCTACTCTGCCACGACAGTGTTACTGTACAGTATGCTATACAATCCTTTTATTGATTTGTTGTTTCGGGAGGAACATATTTGACATCTCTTTAGAGAATCTATTAGGCTGTATCGTTTTAGTATTTTCTTTTTAGCAATTGTACCAAAGGCTTATGGGTCCAGCTTCTATAATGTGATGACTTACTGTGTTCTTGTGTGTACAATTATTGCCAACTGGATGTTTTTGGTTTTTTGATTATTGGTCATGAAAAACAATACTTTAAAAAAAGGTTTAATGGTAAACATAATTATTGATTCAATATGTACCTCGGTTTTGGGGTTATGGTCTGCCTGACTGCTCAGAGGGAGTGGGTCCTGCCATTAAGTAGGTTTTTTTCTTCTTTCACTCAGCTAATTGACATATTTGGGTGATTCTATCATACATTATATATATATATGAAGTTTAGCCACAGATATACGCGACTTCAGTTGAACTGTGTTAGGATACAGTTTGACAAAAAGGAAAGGAAAGGATGATGTAATATCCTGTACTGTTACAGAACTAGTACCACAATACCATATGGCCTGTTGGTGTCTGTGTCTGTCTTCTTACTAATATAGCTATCCCATAGGGCTCTGATAAAATCCAACCTCAGTGCTCCTGCCTTACCCCTGTAGAGACATAATGTGTACCTGTGGCACTTAGCAGTAATTAAAGTTGTCTTTTTTTCCTCCTGTGGTATCATTACAGTGTCCTCTCAGGGTTAGGGTTATTAGGGACTTATTTGTGGTGCTTACTGCTTAGTGTAACATTCATTGCGACTTTAATAGTATTTTTGTATTTACTATATCATTGCAATAATCCTATAATATATTTACAGGATTTACAGAACCGTACTGTACTTTAACCCCTCTCCCTCATTTTATCTGTAATCCGGGCAGTGGTGACATATGGTTTCTCTTGAATCTCCTCTGCTGCTTCATTTTACAGACAGCTGAGTGCGCTTTAGCCGATAATAGGCTTTGGTTGTGGTCTTATATGACATATCACATGAGGACACGATTCATTGGATCCAGATGAGCCTGATTCTCAGCTGTTAATGGTCATTCCAGCAGCACAGCACATTCTGCACACTGACCAATGCTCCCAGTGGGTTCATTAAGCATACTGTATATGATAGGTCATTACCTTGGGAGCAACTTCACTCTTGATTTCATTTCACTGTAGGAAATCACACATGAAATTCGTTCACTAAGGCTCACCAATATTATACTATTATTCCAGCTATTATGCATACAAAAGATGGGTGTATATTATTCATTTGACAGTATTTCCTGACAGAAAGAGAGCCAATTTCCTTTCAGCTTGTTCACACCACGCATACTTGTTTCAATTATTCCACCTCCGTGTTTCTGTTTGAGAACACCCTAGGAGCTATTCTTGCTTATACATGATTTGTTGAGACTGCATCTGGCAGACGACATTCTCTGTTAACTGTTTAAAAAGTATCATTTGATTGAATACGCTCTGCGTGATTCTTAAGAGCCAACCGATTTCAGTGTAGAAATCATTGTGATGCAATGTGCCTTAAAAAAGAAAATGATGGTGTGCAACGCCCCCTCCCCCCCCTGTGATGATGTCATAGACCTGGCACACATGTTCAACTAATGCAGGAGAACCTTTCTGTCTTTGTAAAGTGGAATCATTGCTGTAGTGGTGCCATTTGAGCCTTTACGTGTATTTTTCACAATATGTTCTAGTGTTAGTCCTTCTATTCAAAGGGAATCTGATATTATAGAGTGGGAAGCTGCTTTTCAAGTGGTGGACATCGCCCTGTAGGGAAGCCTTTACGTTCCTGTTCAGAGACGCTCTGCTATTTCCGGAACCGCATCCGAGCAGTGGAAAGCCCTTAACTGCATTTTCTTTCACAGCGCTTTGAACATCTGGAGCGTGCTCAAGTGACCAATTGTGTGTGTGTGTGTGTGGGTGTGTTTGCCTTCCTCAGAGTAAGAGAGACAGAGATGAGTTGATTAGATTTGGTTTTCATGGTGTGTATGTTGAGCTGCAGTGTGTTTGTTTGTTACAACACTGCATGTGATCAGTCAGTGGTAATATGAAGCGCTGTTTACAATACGGTCGAACATGCAAATGTAAAGGATGTTTAGCAAGAGAAACATGTGAAAGACTGGGTTGTGTATGTTGTCTATACATACATGATGGCCTATAAAATGAGTGTAGCTAGCCAAGAGACTTTTGGTCATGTGTTAACACCATACCTTTATCTCCAGCATGGGTGTGTCTGGTGTGTGTGAGTGTGCGAGGCCATCTGTTTATGGGGCCTGTGTGTGTTTAAACGTGTGCAAAGGTTCACTCGCTGCCCAGCTGGCACACTGACCTCTCCAGCAGCGCTCACTGTATGCGTGTGAGTCTGTAAGGAAACTATTATAGGAAAGTATGAGTACATTACACTAGGGCTGCCCTCAACTAAAGATGTTTCTCGTCGACCAATCGTCGGCAATTGGTCGACTAATCGTTACACGTATATGATAAATTATGATTATTAATATTATTTATTTATTTGTATCTCCCAAAATGGTTTCAGTTTTAAAGGGTGACAACTAACGTTATTATATTAGCATGGTACGTTGTGCTTCACATACAATATAAAATAAAACTGAAATAATGTACCTTTTTCAAATATTTAATTAAGTGTTACATGTAGAAAGCCATGAGTGACAGCGCACCGCACGGACGGAGCATGAGGTTTGACTAATAGACTAATTAAAAAAATTGAAATGCTGACTAGTTTCTGGGTTTAGGACTCATTCCTGCAACACTTAATTGAACTGAACCAAGGAAGCCACCCTTTGGCACAGCCATTATAAAAAGTGGGGGAAGGATTAGAGATCCTAGTGTGGCCCCCTCCCTTTTGTTCTTTTCATTCATGTGTGTGCTAGGCTCTGACAAAGTCCTTAGAACCAGCCACTGAGCTGGATATTAGTAAGGCCTTGTTGTTTTTTCAATTATTGGGTTATTTTTTAAAGGAATAGCTCCAGGTTTTCTTGTCGTGGTTGATACTGCAAAAACAGCTGCATAATGGCTCTGTTGGGAGTACTCTCAAGTTAAAAATAACCCAAATGATAATCTCGACCTTGGCTTGGTGGTAACAAATATACATTAGGAAATGTGCCTAACAAACTCAGGCATTGCATGTTAAAGACATGGGCGTTTTCCAAACAGTAAACGTCTAATGAACAATGCTATCGAGTTGCATTATGGGAGATGTACGCTTCAGGATTCAAAACTATACAGTATTAAAAGTTAGGATATCTCGAACTATATCGATAATTTTCTATGGTTTCCTTTAAATTCCAATCAAGTAATAGTCCTAATTTAAATTATTCACAATAAGGAGGGAAGTAAATATGCTTGAAATTACACAAAGAAGCCCGTTTGAGAATATGAGCACAGTGAGTCTTCCTGACATAGTTAACAATTTACAACCCATATAAAACAACCTATAAACTGCATGCGTTTTTATCCCGTCTGATGTTCACCGGCGCTGAATAGCACCAATAGACATGCTTCTTGATTTGTAGTTCAGTAACACACTTGCTCATTTATACCAACACACAGGACAGCAATTTATACATTCTTAGAATGCACGAGTCAAGTCACATGGGTGGTTCTTTATGTAAATCACAAACATTCATCATTTTCTCATTGTAGCCCATCGAATAAGACTAAAACAACTTTCTACAATTAGCTGAATGTTTTCAATAAATATTAAACAATGTCTCTGGAATCAGAATTTGAGCATATAATATATGGAGCTTCACGCCCTCTGCCTTTATCTTGTTCCTTCATATCTGGCTCTCTCCTACAATGTATGTGTGTTTGTGCCATGCTGACATGATCGGAGGCGACTGGCCGGAGGGAGAACAAACGCCGTCCGACCCTCACGGCTGCACTGCTTCCCACAGGCTGTTCCCACCGTGTGTGTGGTTTCTCTAGAACAGGAGATAATTAGGTTTAAGCCTCAGAAGAGGAGAATAAAAGGAGGAAGATGGAGGAAGAAAAACTGGTGTTTTGTGCAGAAAGGCAGAGGGAGAGTGGGCGTTGATAGATGGAAAGAGAGAGAAGAGCAGTCTCTAAGTGGGCTTAGAAAGGACTCCACTAGAGAAAATAGGAAGTTTGTTGAAAGTGGTGGAAATACGGAAAGGGAGGAGTGATAAAGAATGAAGTGGTGGATAAAAAAGAGGCTAAACTACTCGGGGAACAGAGGGAGAAAAGAACAACCAGCAAAGCTAACAGGGAGGATTATTTATTTTTTCAATGAAGGGTATAGTGATATGGGAATGCGGAAAGAAGGGGGGTGAGGGGAGGATAAGTGTGATTGAGTTACGGGAGACAAAAAGGAGGGGAGCAAAGCCATTTTGAGCTTCAGATGAGATTGGCAAGTGAAATAACATTTTCTCACTTATTAGGCAACCTAGAGGAAGTGACAAAGGGAGACGGGGACATGGTTGACAAGGTGCAAAGGGTACTCCTCTTCTGGACTCTGTTCTCCTCGATAATTATTAGCCTCCTTTTCCTGGGATTGCTAGACACAAGGAGAGAAAGAAAAAGAGAGGGAGGGGTAACAGCCAGGGGGGGTCGATATGAGTTGGTGTCATATCGACACCAACTCAAGTGTTGCATGAAGAGACGGTCTGTAACTGGTCGTCTGAAACAGTCCGTCAGCCAGAGTCACCCTTCATTGGTTAAATGTAGCCATGGGCGTGTTCATCACCCGAATGATTTGATTGGCTGCCTCAGTGAGTTGTGAAATAACAGCAAGGAAGCATCTCATGATAGCTGTTTGCGTGTGTGTGTTTGTGTGTGCTGTCACGACCAAGCAGTCTCTGATAACATTGTATGTATTCAGCATTTGACTCCTATTTGCGTTTTTGTAAATGAGCAGCAGTCCACCAAATAATATTTATCAAAGCACACTTAGACACACAAACAGACCATCTTAATAGAGTGGCGAAGTCACGCCCATCTACTTCAGGTCCATGGGACTTATGTATTGAAGTCAATGGAGAGAGAACTTATCTTTCGATCCCGTTTGAATTGTGCCACGAATTACACATATGATGTTTGTCAATCTTAAAAAATCATTTCCATGTCAAAAAAGTCACAGTTTGTCGTAAAACTCTTGAAATATAAGACTATGTAAAATACGCAACTAGAAAGACTACAACTCCCAGAGTTGCGTAAGTGATGTCATAACTGATGTCACAATTGTTTTCCTCTGCTAAATATAAGAGATAGCTAAGATAACTTTAACAAGATGCCTGTGTGCTTAGTAGGGATGCCAGCGATTATTCGATTTTTCGAATATTCGTTACAGTCTCCATAATCGAAAATTATTTTTAAAATTCGATTTTATTTATATATTTTCTTTATTATTATTTATGTTTTTATTTTTTTTCCTGGCTTAGTTTCAACCTAAATATAGACTAATGCTAATAATAGTAATAGTATTAATAATTGTAAATGGCCATTGGTCACACCACCAGTTTGTTTTACTGTAAACTTGGAGGAAGCCAGCAGCGCAGGCTGCGCAGACTGCTGCCTGCTGCCTGCTGCAGCCTGCTACACAATCCCCCCCCCCCCCCCCCCCCCCCCCCCGTGCGATTGATTTATTGGCGATATACAGAACAGTGAGAACAACACAACTGAAGATGAACAATGCGGCACGTTCAAAGAAGAGTTCCTCGTGGAACTACTTTGAACTGACAAGGGCAAATGAAGTAAAATGCAAGCTCTGCGAAAAGACTTTGGTCTACCACAGCTCAACATCAACAATGCGTTCGCATTTGAGTGCGAACGCATAAAGTAGGCCATTTATTGAATTTATTTCAATGCTGCTATTATTAATACAGGCTACATGATGGTGGTTTATCTTTGGGGCTGGCGAATAATCGATTAATATTCGCCAGGGCTGTCCGATTTTCGAATTTGATCATGGTCAGTTTCTGGCATCCCTAGTGCTTAGTACCAGGTTGTTATCATACCAGCAATGGGTCTTGCTCGTTCTTTCGCTTCCCGTCTGATGAAAGGACCAGGAGTGGCTGGATCAAGTTGGCTACCTAGCTAGTAGCAAGCACGTTAGTTAGCATGACAGCTGGCTTAGCCTTGTCATTTCTATTAGCCTTAACATGAAGTAACATTAAGTAACCCAACATGTTAAACAGTAAGAGTAGTAGTCATATTTCGTGAACCCTTTGAAGAGTACTGTCACACCGGTGTGATCATTCTATAATACACCATTTAAGCCCGGGGAAGAAATGCTAACGCTAACGCTACATTAGCATCGGTGATCTTTTCTACTTCACGCTATCTGTACAAATGGTTGACATTAAACATTAAAAAGACCAGGCAGTTCAGAGAGAATCAAAGGAAGGCAGGCAGGCAGCTAGCTTTGCATGACATTCTTCTGGACGTGTTTCATTGTGGTGATAGTGAGGGTAGTCAATCCCTTGTTTAGCAAGACAGTAGTGACGGCCATCTTGGTGACGTGTGTTGTTGTGCAAGACCAGAGATGTAGTTCATTGAGCGTTTCACACAAAAAAATGTGTTACTTCACAGTTTTACGACACTTTTTTTTTTTTTTTTACTGGCAAAATTATCTTTTAGATTGACAAACATCATATGTGTAATTCGTGGCACAATTCAAACGGGATCGAACGATAATCTTTCTCTCTCCATTGACTTCAATACATACTTTTTCTGAAATAAGGTCCCATGGAGGTCCCCCAGAAGGGGAGGGACTTCGCCTCTCTATAGAGTGGTACAGGAATGAGTCATTACACCTCAAAAAGGTATTAGCATTTTACTTTACTTTAAATAAGGTTTGTACAAGCATAAGAGATTTGGACGTTTTGTTCTGCAACACAAAACAATGTCCCATATGCCAAACATTAGCCATTTTTAGGTTAGCATTTCATTGTGTACTTGTTTCTTCTTTCGACAGATACACGTCTTTCTTTGGACTTGCCAAAACTTTACGCAGTCAAAGCAGGTTTAATTACAGTTGAAAGCTTTTCGACAAGTTCCCCAATATATTCTTGCTAAAAGCAGCACTGCTAATAAAGGTGTGGAGGGCCATGTTTCAGCCTACCTATCAATGTCCATACAGTATGTGTTCTGTCAGATCACATTATCAGTTTAGTGTTTGGTGGTAACTCAACATTTGCTTTGAATATAGAGCACATCATTCTGTCCCTACATCAATACCCTTCCTTGTTCTCTTCCTATGTCATTATTTTTTGCTTATATGAAAAGCCGTTTTCGCTCCAAGCTACGTCTGCTCTCTTTCATGGTCTGCAGAGTTGTATCAGACCAGGTCAATGTGACTGTGTGTGTGTGTGGTCCACGCGCTAATCAGGGCTTCTCATAAGAAAACAAAGGTCTTTTGTTGGAGGAAGTTGTGCGTGCGGGTGTGCGTGCCTGTACACATTCACACCATTTGGCTGTTTTGTGTGGATAAGTTGATTCAGTTGTGGGAGTGTGTTTTTTGTGTTAGACCTCTTTGGCAGATTTTACGTCAGTTCAGTGCTTTGCGAGACAAAGGAGACTTGTTACAGTGACTACACTCAGCTGATAGAAAGTCAGCTGATGAGGACTGTGGCTGGGTTTGTAGCTGGAAGAGTATGTTTGAATTCCTGCTTTTATTTATGTGTCAGTATCACACCAAGTGAGGACAGAAACAAATATACTCTTCTTCTCCATACAGCACAGGCTACTACTAAGTTAACCTTGCTGGACCGGTTTCAATCCAATATCATGAATATCATTTTTGCATCTGGGTGTGAGATGTTCCATTAGATTGTAATGCAAGGTTTCCCTGAGGTCTTCCCTTCAGGCAGCCTACAGTATGTAAATCATGTGGACAAAGTGTTTAAAATAAACACTGGTCCACAAAGTACAGCTTCAGGGTTGATTCAAAACAAAAGCAACTGAAGTTATAGTTAAACAAAAATCAATATTTAGAGACAGTATGGCTATTGCATTGCTTCACATTACGTCATACAGGTGTTTGTATTTGTCAGCGTTTCTAAATCCCCAAAAGTGGATTCTTGGATTATATATTATTTTTTCCACCGTCTAAATAAGATAAACCCCTCACTTGCTAACATGCTAGTGTTAAGCAGCTACATTGTTAAGTTTAGCGTGGTATCATGCTAACATCTCTTTATTTGCACTGAGCAATGGTTGAGGTGGTTGGGAATATTATACTTTAAACAAATATTAAGTCATAAATCATTGTATTGCGCATTAAAGTTTTGAATTGATGATTGTCTACATGAAAAAGTTAACATAAGTTATTCTCTTCCTTTTCATTAGTCTCTGTTGAACATTTATTAGTATTATATCCAACAGTTGTCAATAATTAAGTAGGCATTTGTATTTGATAGCCTTAGCCTCCACTTTAGTTCTTCGCTGTGACTCAGCAATACTAGAGCCATTTATCTGGTGGTTGAATGCAGGAAGGCCCCATTTGTCTGTTACCACTAGATGACTGGGCTTTCCTTGGTTTAAATCCTTCAGAGTAAGTCATTCATATTGACACAGGGGAAGACAGGAGAACTGAATAATTACATTTCGGCCTTGTATCTGCGACGACCTGATTAAACCTGTGGCCCTCTGTCTCCCTCCCTCCCTGTCCCATTCCTTCTTACAGTCTGGAGGAATCCTCAACTTACAAATGCCTTACATTGCATGTTGGCCTTATACAGGCTACACAATTGATGTTATCAACTTCTCCTGGAGCAACCACTTCCCATAATTGTACTGTCGTCTTGAAATGCAAAACATGAGCCTTTTATATGACTTTATGTAAGCATACTTTCCTCTAATGCTCTAAGGAATTTTGATAGAAATTGTACTTGGAATGTTTTTGTTGCATCTCACAAGGGACATTTATATGTTCCTATTGGAGTCTACTGGCAAGGCAACAGAGGGGTACAAAATGTGGTTGTAGCCAAGATTATTCAAGGTCTCTAAGTAAAGAAAAACCTACATGGTCTTGCATCCTCAAATGAACTTTTTTTGAACCGTACACTCTTCAACATGTTAAAGTGACAAAATCCTCAGAACAAAGAGCATTATTTTTCAAAGTAGCTAGGTGGAGGATTTGGTTCAATTTTTTTCTGAGAAGAGAATCAGTAATTGTCATCATTGCTTAATTCTACATGCTTTAAAAAATAGCAAACAGACACTTGACAGTGGAAGCAAAGTGGTGTGATTGGAAGGATCTAGTGGGAACATGTTACATATAGAGCATGCTCGTATCATCATGGCTACTGTATACTGTACAACAAAAATACTTATACCTATGATTACCACAAATTGGTTCCTTTTTTTAGTTGGAGTATCTACAAAGGGGACACACATTTACCAGCATAGCCTAGTACTGAGGTGTGAAAGGGCCCTAATCCTACTGTCTGGTTTTCCAGACAATATTTTGACTGAATTTAGAATTAAAATAAAATCCAGCAAATAATAATTGACCCACAAGTCTTTGGGTGTGACTCTTTAGTGCAGCTGTTGTTCCCCAACTGTTAAATTAGGCAACAGTAATGACACACTCTCTGCAACTGTGTGCAGGTGTCATGTGCATGTGGGTTGTGTACACACTAGTGTTGTCATGATACTAACATTTTGGTTTCGATACCGATACCAAGTCAAGAATTGCGATTCCGATTATTTTTCGATACTTTTCTTAAAAAAAGGGAAACAGTCTTGAATGTAATTTATTATGCTTTATTTCACACCAGAACCATAACACAAACTTTTAAATAAAATAAATGACAAGAATTCGTATTAAATCAAATGAAGCATCATCTCAAACTACTTTTTTGTCAACAAGCCGAGGCGCAGCGGCAGTTGCACTCCCACTTGCAGCCATGCTTCTCGTTTTCTCACATGCTCTGGCAGCTAGCGCGTGCACGAGAGAGGGGAGGGACTTAGAGCGTGCTTGAGAGGGGATTGACTGCAGGCACGGCTACTTTTCCCCGTCATTCTTAAAGTACGGATACTAATGAAACGGAGGAATCGCAACGTTTTTAACGGCAGGGTATCGCGGTACCCTTTCAAGTATCGGTACACCGTGCAACACTAGTACACACGCACCTGTGTTTCCCTGTAGAAATCAAACATTGGGGAAGGAGGAAAATGTGTGTTTAATGGAAAAGGGAAGGAAATGAGGGGAGAAGACGAGTAAAGAAGAAGACGACATAATTAGGATAAAAAGACAAGATGGCAGGAAGTGGGAGAGACTGACTGGGAACAAGTTTGATGCTGGGTATGAAATGTACAGAGAGTGAGAGAGGGGGGTGCACAGGAATAAGGGATGAAAGAGAACTTGGCAGAGGAGAGAGGCAGATAGAGATAACATGTGACAGTGGAGCAGAGAGGTAATGGCAGACCGATTTAATGAGGTCTTCCCAGATGTAATACTGAACTGTAATTATTCTATTCTCCTGTCTGCCTGGGTTTATACGCATGTGTGTGCAGCTCCTAACATCCCCTCTGAACTTGTGTGAAGCAGACTGTGTCCCTTGGCAAGGAGCGCTCCATCAGCACATGACCGAACCTGGAGCCAGGACTCCTCTCCAGCAGGGGATTCATTGTTAGACTCAAAGTGAACAGCGGCGGAAACTCCTAATCTACCTGTCTCAGTGGAAATGATGTGCCTAACCCATGTTTCAGGCTTACAACAATAGTTTTTAGGGATGCACGATAATTATCGGCCCGATATTAGGAATTATGACGT
>CALSBZ010044661.1:371826-388476 GCA_943591055.1 Gobionotothen gibberifrons | reverse complement strand
TATCGGTATCGGTTTCAAAAAACCAATATCGTGCATCCCTAAAAATAATCTAGGTTATGCCAGTAACTTGCTTACAGATTTGGTTTTAACATCTATTAGAAGACCTACTGGGGCTGCAGTGTAGCAATGTGGACTACACACACACTCGGTCACCTTGCCAAAGGCTCACTTGCAGCTCATAATCCAAGGACAGATTGATGTTCATGGTTAATGCACAACTTCCCCATGCACTGTATACAGTTTGGACTGGTTAAACATTGCCTATTCAGCAGCTGTGTCTGTCAGCAGAGTTGGGCATATTATGCTATCAGCTGGAGAATTAGTTTGGGTATCATCTATAACGGGTGCGTAACATGATTTCGCAGGCAGAAAATACAATCCAAAACAGACAGCTGCATATTTAGCGTTTGCAGATGCTTTGTAGAGCATTTAATGATAATCTACGTTGGGATAGTAGAGAGAAGGAAATAATAACAATGACAATGTCTCTTGTGTTTAGTTGAGAAGTAAAAAGAAAGTATTTTCTTTAAGTTATTTGTCATGTAAAAATATTTTCTTTCTCCTTGGCTCTGATGACCACCATGGTGTCAGCTTGTATTGACATGGGTTTTTATTCATATACAGGGCATGATGGGAAATACTGCCTGTCATGCTAGTTCCATGTAGGCTCATTGCCTAACTCATCTAAGTTAGTCCTGCTTCTAAGTCCTTTAAATCCTAAAGCACACAAGTTTAATATATTATACGCTAATTGAAGGATTATGAGTGTAATCCACAGAAGAGAATCAGTTTTCACTCAATACAGTGCAATGGTAGGAGGTTAATTAGAAATGTCACGATCATGCAGACAATGTTGCGTTATACCAACCTCTCCTGTCCGGTGCCTCAGGTTTTAGCTCCCAAAACTATCACGTTTCAAACCATTGATACCTCATTCACACCAACGCAACTCCGGTTCAAGCTCCGTGCTAGAGCTTTTCAGGTTCAGAACCGGTTCTTCGGTTTAACTCCGGCTCTTTTCACACCGCCCAGAGTCCGACTGGTGCTGCGTCATTGCGTCATCGTTTGCGTCATGACGTAACCGTTTGCGTGCCTGCTTCATAAAGCCAAACCGCGCGGAAACCCCTCACAGCTCACACCGACAACAACAACAATGGCCGATTGTGCTCCAGCTTCCTCTGTACCTCTTTGGAAGACCAGATTCCCAGTAGGTAGCTGGTCTCTTCAGTGGACCACTGCTGCTTGTTAAGTTTCTCCATCGTTGTGTACAAACTGGATAAAACGCGGGCTTTTTGTTGTTGTTCAGGAGTTGATCCCGCCCCTGCACCTGCCCCCGCCTCGACGTAAGCGTGACGTATGCAGTGCTTTTGCTCTGGCCGGACAATTTTTTGGTGCTCGAAATGAACCGGATTCCGGAGCTAAGAGGCTGCTCCGCTGCGGTGTGAAGAGGAAAACCCGGTGCTTTTCAAACTCCAGCTCCGAACCGGCCCTGAAACACCATTGGTGTGAATGAGGTATAAGAGTTGTCAAGATGTACATTACATACGTACTAGGGGTGTAACGGTTCACACACATTTCGGTTCGGTACGTACCTCGGTTTTTAGGTCACGGTTCGGTACATTTTCGGTACAGCTGAAAAAATTATCACAAAATATAAACATTTTTTTGGGTTTTTTTAATTATTATTAAACTGTGAATAATGTATTCACTCAAATAAATACAAAATATAATAAAATAAACATTAAGGTGCAGCATTTCGATGAACTGAAATAATCTGTACTTGAAATGTACTGTACTAATACTCACCTGAGCAGCCAGCTTGACATTCGGCTTGTCATTGTATTTTCATGTTTTTTTAAAGAAAAATGAACTTGCTTGCCGAAAGGGCAGATCTGCTGGCACTAACAATGTCTCCTGCTGTGGAGAACACCCTCTCGCTAGGGACAGAGGTAGCAGATACAGCCAGGTAGCGCTTTGCTAACATGGCAACATAAGGATATTTGGCGTTTGTAATAGCTTTGGCTCGGTCTGAACTTTTTGCGAGTGGTGGAGGCTTAAATGCTAGCGGGAGTTTGGTTTGCACTTCAGTCTTTTTTCTTTTGGTACCGGTAATATTCACGTTCGGGTGATGCCTTTTCAAATGAGTGTGCAAGTTTGATGTATTGCCAGCCGCGTAACCAATTTTAGTTGAACAATGCCGACAAACAGCTTTGGTTCGGTCCACCTCTCTTTGTCCGTCATCCTTGTACGTAACTGCGAAACCAAAATGTTCCCAAACCGGAGACTTCAATGATGCTGGAGGATTTTCGAGCTCAACTTTATCAGCGTTCGCCATTTCGCCAGTTCCTCAAATTACTGACTACATTTGAACGCATCCCTGTTACCAGCTCTCGACGCGTTGAACCCAATGTGAGCATTACACTGGGTGTTTCGCAATGTCGAGTAAAGCTGCTCCAGAGCCACTATTTCAAGCATACTACATTTCAAGCATACTACAGTCCTTCTGCGGCACTCATCGGTTTTTTTCTGTCCAAATTGTTTAATGCAAACTTTTAGTAGCTGCATTTTTAAACCACCAGAACGTGAAAGTGTATATATTTCTTATTCTGTCAAAAAATCCCACCTAATAACATTGAAACTATTAACAAGTATTGTTTGTGTATCCAAAGCCTGACGAATGTTCTTCTTCTATGCCAGAAATTTCGAGGCTGCACATGTGTAGACTCCACGGTCTGAAAATCCTCACAATGCTTTGCGCACGGACCAATTTCCAAATCTTTGGTGGAAATCGCACTCCATTTAAGGCGGAGCCTCGCATATGACGCACACCTGTTAGCCTGTTCCACAATTCTTCGTTTTCCGAGGCTAGGAAGGATTCTTGCCTCGCTTCTGAAGCAAGTGACCCGGAAGACATAAAGAAACACCCACTGAATGCTGCGACGCAGCACCTGTGATTACTTCCAAAAAGTTGTTCACGTTGTTTTTACATTTAACGTTATATTCGTTCGGTACACTTCGGTACAGACGTTTACCGAACCGAAGAGCCCATACCGAATATTTTCGGTACGAATACTTATACCGTTACACCCCTAATACGTACCAAATGGATTACAGTGCAAATAGACTTTGCAAAAAACTGCAAATTGACTGAGAAATCTTGAATGGTGCATTAAGATTACATCTAAACTGGACCTTTATAATTCAAGGTACATTAGATACAAGCACTGATTTTCTTATAAAGCAATGCAATTGGGACAAATGTTTGCCGCCATCACATGACAACCCCCTCTCTCATTCCCTGTGGGAAAAACTATTATGTATGTTTTGTCACACCTATTTATTTAATTAATTGCCATATTCTGCATTCATACTAAAAATCCTCTTTGAAAACCCGCACAACAAATGAAGCAACGTGGGTTATCGACAAATGTAATGATGTCATTGGAAACATCGAGTTTAAAGCTCTCTAATCTTAAATCATACAACTGTAGAGCTGTAGTATGCAACATAGTTGACAATGATGTGTCATTTAGATTGATGAGGAGTAATAGCATAACTATGATAAAGATAATAAGGGCTGACTTATAATGCGTCAGTCAATGTTGGCCTCTAACTCGCCCTGTTTGTTTTTGGTAGCAACCTTTCTGAGTAAAAGATGCTTTAAATCTATTTTCTGTAGCCTATTTCTACTCTGACACACACACACACACACACACGCACACACTCACTCTTAGCCTTAACCTTATCCAAAGGCACAGTGCATTTTGAATCACAAGGAAGCTGTTGATGCTCAGATTGGAGGGTGAAATAACAATACACCTATTGATTAGGTTATGATATGTGTGTGTGTTTTATGTGTCTTGGTATTGCATATCTAGTCAGAGGTGAAGGGAAGGACCTGACTGCTAATTGTTGCCTTAGAATCATTTAGATAAAATGGTACTGCAAGCCAGAGGTCATGTGCCTTGAGGGAACTTCTTCCTCCTCCTTGTCCTTCTCCATGCATGAGTCCCTCTTTCTTCTACTGGAGGGACTAATCCATGTAAACAGCTGATGGGAGTGGCCCACACTGAGATGCAGCAGCTGATCTTCCCGGATTTACTTGCTGTGAATGGACAGAATGAGAAAGCCTGTTTCACACATTTAGGGTACACAAGGTTATTGTGTTGCTTGCCGTATTGCTACATGAGAACATATGCATGGATGGATAGAGGGAATCGTTTTAATCAGTCGACTCAAGTCCCATATTCATTTTCAAATGAATAGCACACGTGTTGCCCCTTTTTGTGTGCTTTACGTTAAAGAGAAATTGTAGATAATTCGACCGGGTAAGACCTTCTGAATTCGTCAAACTCTTTGAAGTGGAAACATCGCTATAAAAGATTGTAGATTCAGTTAAAACAGTATGCTATATTTTATTAGACGGTGCAGTGTTAACATCACGTCTCTTTTACATGTCATGTCATGCATACATCACTGTCAGATTGACATACAAGATATAGAGAAGACATAAGCAGATACACGCAATTAGTAAGTATAATTGACTTAGTTACCTTTCTTTTTTTCAACCATGTTGAGGAAGTAATATTATTTCATTTAGTAAATCAATCATTTCCCAAAACAATATTTCTATATCCTGATGTAAACAGTGTACTGATGGAATTAGTATTGAGGGTAAATAATGACAGAAGGGTGTCACGCTGTCACGGGTGTTAAAGAAGGGAGACATATTGTAGTTTATAGCAAAGTGAAAAAGCATAAGGAGGAGAGAGGAAGGAAAGAAGATGATTTAAGAGAGAATGGAGATAATGTGACAGAGGACAAGAAACAGATAGAGGGAGCAGACTGCGCTGTGTTTAAACTACACTCCACATCTGACTTCCCTTAGAAGTAACCAGAGGGCTTTAAGATGTTCTACTCATAACCACAAACGATGGAGTATAGCTCCAAAAGGGGACACCTATTCATTCATTTATAAACATTCACATTTTTATACCTTCCTGCCATTTTTCATGTCTTTCTCTCTTCTTATGTCTTTCCCTTCTCCTTGTTGTCCCTCTTGGTAGAGTTTATTGATCGCTAAAATGTCTCTCCACCTGTCCTTCTATTTGTGCTGGCTCTCACCTCGTCTTCTGATAACACCCCCCCTCCCCACATCTGTGTCCCCCCTGGCCTTGGACAGTTGCTGTGGCAACCAAGTGTTTTGCCTTGCTCTCAACACATTCCGCAAGCCCATGTCCAAGGGCGGTGTGACACACACACACACACTCACGCAATGATAGCGAGCTCGAAATAGACTGCACGTTGCCACTGCTGTATGAATCTTCAAGCAAGTTTGACCTCCTTGGTCTTTGTTGGAGATATTCATTGTTTTGAATTATTTAATATTTAAACATTTATTTTCTTGCTGCTTTTTATAGAGTAATTTTCCTATTATTTAGTGTCTCTATCCATGTCAGTTTGAACACTTGTGTATGGTTTTATTTTTGAGCAGCTTTAGGATATACCAGTCAAGCCACAGAGGACGTAAATGATATTATTCATTGTGCTTTTTGATCGTCAAATCAATTTTAAGTTTGTTATTGATTTGTTTATTTTTATTTAAGGAAAATACACAGTCTTGTTAAAAACATTGATACATCATCTATGAGATATAACACTATTTTATAATAAATACAATCTGCCAGTAAAAGCTGCATCAAGCTGGCAGCTAGTATTGGCAAAATACTTATATCTTAAATCAAGAATAGAAAGAATTTTCGAGTGGTAAATGAGACATTTTTCTCATTCTAACCAGCATATGTAGAGTCTAGAGCCACAGCAACAGATGTAGTGACCAAAGGGGGGAGGGGGGGGCTAAGCTAACAGCCATTTTGGTGATTGTTATTCTATCTGAATTTCCTTATTGTGCTGCCAGATATTTCTCTGACATTATCTTTACACTTGCTGTAACACAACTGCAATCTTTGGTTCTGTCTCTGAATAGCTTTAGAGGGTATTAAGAGTGAGCCTAGAGCTATAGATTTATTTATTTAATTTTCCCTTTGAGTGTGTGCCTGTGTGTATGCTACTGATGCATTGGCCTTCCGCTACATTTTCTATACACTAATTGCTTCAATGCATCCACACAATCCTTTGAGTGTATATTCACCAGCCTAACAGTATGTGTAGGCATGCATGCTCAACATTAGTTGTTTAATGTCATTGCTGGTTAAATAAATGAAGTTGGAAGCCGAATGTTTTTGCATCAATCTTACAGGGTACTTATTATATGATGTACTTTGGATTCCTAAAGCTTTTAGTCTACCTAACCATCATCCAAGGGTAGTTTTCACTATAAGTACAAACATTTCTTTGGACGGACACTATAATTTACAGTTTTTTACTATGTTCAATCTGAATTTTCTTTAAAATAAAAAACATCTATATTGTTCCGACTCTTCTACATCCAACTCACAGGTTTATCATTACTTTGAGGAAAAAGATTATTAATTTAACTTGCACGCACATACACAACTACTGGCATCAGAAAAACCCTCAGGAAAGAGGGAGGGGGGACATGGAGATGGAACGAACACAGGGATGAGATGAAGAAAGAGAGAGGGAGAGAGAGAGCTGTCAGACAGGTTGCGACCTGTTGTTGTGGAAACCAGCTAGTTATCCTCATGGGTTAGTCTGTGTGTGTCCGTTCATCCTAATATGTTGGTGTGTAAACAACACCCCACTGATGACAATGTTCCCTCTGCTCATTAAAAAATAAAACAACCTGCACATCGGCGCACTTGAGTGTAGTATAATTTGGAGGTAAGTACAACAGGTCTAATTTTCTTGACTTACTTTGGCTCTTAAAGTGTGTTGTATTTAAACCTTTAAACATGCAAAGCATTCAAGAACCATAGTTTTTGTTTGAAATGTTAAATAAGTACTTTTTATGCAAGTATTCCAGTCAAAGATGACATATTAACATTTTGATTTGTGTTGAAGAGCATCAAAAGCCCTTAAGGGTTTTTTTTCTGTCCAAATTGTTTAATGCAAACTTTTAGTAGCTGCATTTTTAAACCCCCAGAACGTGAAAGTGTATATATTTCTTATTCTGTCAAAAAATCCCACCTAATAACATTGAAACTATTAACAAGTATTGTTTGTGTATCCAAAGCCTGACAAATGTTCTTCTTCTATGCCATAAAGCTCCATTGTTTGGCCAGAAACGATCAAAAACAGATCAATGAGCCACACGGTCATACTGGATAATGTGTGCCTACAACAATAAACAAGGGAACTGTAGTGTATTTTCACTCAATTCAACATACTCAGTCTTCTAATACCTGCTAACGCACACATTTGTTTAATACATTGCTCAACATCGTTCCAAACCAGGCCACCATATCCTGCTCCAAAGTAATGTGCTAGTGGCCAGCTGTTTTAATTATTTAGCCTTTTAAGTATACTGTATATTTTATCATATGCATTTAATGGTCTTGGGGCTGAGAAGCTGGACAAGTGGTAAAGTATTTAGAGACAGACCCATTGATGGTTTTGGTCTAGAGCTGCAACAATAAGTCTATTGTAATCGATTAATCCACAACAATTTTGGACTGTAAGAAAAAAACAAGTGATGATAGGAATTGTCTTAGGGTTTGCAAACTTGTGATGGTCATTTATATTTATATTTTGTGCCATGTTATAGACAATCAATTCAGTGCTCAACTGAAAATGGCTACATTAATTGCCAACTTTAATTGCTATTTGCCATCCAATTGTGGTCGAGCAAACCAGCCTCATCCTTTTTAAAATGATTTTGCAGATGCTGACAATGGCAGGGCAAAAATGGTTGTCTCTGATTGGAATACATTACTTTTGGGACTCAAATGCCATCTCCTGTGTGGTGTAATGTTTCTGATTGTGTTGATAACTGATGTCATGGATTTTCTGGCTTTTGTTGCTGATTCTCATACTCATGGTATGTAAAATGCTATTCAATAGAACAATACCTATGAGGATGATTTTCTTTTAGCTTCAGTCATATTATCCAGGGGGCTAGTGTTGTTGTTTACAGCATAAGTAAAGAGTATAAAATGCAACTTCCCTCTGCTAAAAATAATTAGAGAACCGTTCGCTGCTCCTTATTTGCGGCTCTGTTGGAGACTGACCCGAAAAAACAAGTTTGACCCATTTTTTTTTTTTGTTCGTTGACAAACGGTTTGAGAGATGCTTATTAATGAGATATGTGCGTCCTATCTTTCATTATACCGACTCCACAGCTGTGTATGGATAAGTCAGATAGGAAAAATTGAAAGATGGACATCGATGATGCAGCAGGTGAGTCCCAGCATCTCTTTCTCTGCTACGAGAATGATGGCACTACATGTCATCAGGCCTTAACCATGGATGTATAAAGAGAACTGGATACAGTGTTGGAAAGGAGGAGATATAACTCTGGATTTAGCAATTGGAGCATTTTATAACTTTTTACACTGATTTAAAGACGCCTCTTTCCATTGGGCCCAATGGCAAAACATGACTGAGACAGAAGTTGTAGTATCACCGTTTGGCCACTATCAGAAATGTACTTCATCGAGCGAGGCACTTTCTGGGGGCTTGGTGTGTCCATATTACCAATGTCCCCAAACCTGTGACACACACTCATGGGGTTATTGATTACGAGGCTTTGAATTGACATTTGTGTCATTAAAGATTCCTTCCTACCAGGTTAAGAAGGTCATTGAGTGGACACTGCCTCCATTACACAACCTCAGATGTTTGAAGTGTGTGTTTCTGTGTGTTGGTGAAAGCAGGGTGTGTGTGTTTGAAGTGTGTGTCAGTCTGCCACCTTCCTGCAGTGCTGAGCTCCCTTTTGATTTGTATTCCCTCGCATCCTCTCCTCTCCACCTGTCTCTCATCATATCATCCTTACACCTTTTAGCTCTCCCCGAATTTGTTTTCTTCTCAATCCCTTGAATCTGTTCTTATCATCTTTCCCTCCCTCTTTTCACCCTCTCTCTAATGCCGCCACTGGCTTTTCTCCACGTTTCCCTTGCCTTACCTTCAATGCTCTATTCTGTTCGTCAAATCAACTCCAAAAGATCAATAGGATAAGCTCTGTATGAGGCCCCTGATTGGCCGGCTCAATCAATTCATCAAGACTTTGAATCTTTAATCCCGGCCCCTGTGTTGAGAGGTCATTAGTCTGTGGGTAACTGCAGCTGGTTAATTAACACGCAAACCGGTAAACTGTGTGGATTTAAGGCCAGCTGTGTATGGATGTGTGTGTGCTAATCATGGGAGTGTATGCAGGAAGAGGGATAAATATAGTAAACCAGAAAGGGAGAAGTCTGCCTTTTTATAAAAGAGAGATGTGAACTGTATCCTAGCAACAGAAAACCATGATCCCATACCTGGGATTTGGGGAGTGTGTCTTTTGTTTTATGGATGTTTTAGGTTATTGCAGTGCATCTTCTATGATTTTAATGTAGATGTACAAACAGTTGTTTCAGTATTCATAGAAGAGATCTCCTGTCTACAACTACTCGGGTTTCCTTGGATACTGGAGGCTGCCCAGTGCGGTGACAGTTTTCCACCGCCGGCTGCACTGAAGCATTACGGCTCGGTTCAGTAGCTTGTTTCACTGTCAGCTCTTGGTTTGAATCCCAGGCCCAGCTGGGACCCTCCTGTGTACAGTTGGCATGTTCTCCTTGCTCTACCACAGTCCAGAGACGAGCACGTTTAGGGAATTGGCTGCTATATATCGCCTGTAGGTGTGAATGTGAGTATGAATGTGTGTGTCCTTGTGTGCCAGCCCCTGTGATGGACTGGCAACCAAACCACACTGGGATGGGCTCCAGCCCCCTGCGACCTTGAACAGGCTAAGCGGTTTTAGAGAATGAATGGATGCCTGGCTTACTTACATCTCAGAGATACTCAGTGAGGAGAAAACAAGCTTTGTACATTTCCCCAAGAGTGCTTGTGTCATCAAAATGTTAGGTTAGGTGACCTGTGGGTCATCTTCAGAAACAGAAATCCTTTATTTGTGTTGCAGCGATGACATTTACATTGTTAGAGTAAAGGTACAGTGCAGAAAAAGGCTAAATAAAATGAGTATATTAACATCTGAAATCATACCATTAACATTTGTGCAGGCAACAACTGATTATGTTTTCATAGTAATCTACTTTTATATTAATAATTGTATTTCCTTTTTTAATACATTTTGATGTCAAACAATTATCCAATTACAAATTTTGCTAGCCATAGCTCTGTGTCTGGGGATAGCAGAGTCAGTCGGTCTATCACTTTAATCCAGTCTAAAATATCGCAAAAATGTATTACTGGATACATTTCCATGACCTTTTACACAGACCTTTTATTATTTCTATATACTGAATTTTAATATCTTCGGTGATTCCAAACGTCCCATTCAACACAACATTGAGGTTGACATTTGTTTTTTAAATGTTGGTGAAATGTCTCAAACACGATTGGGCTGAATACCAATAAATGTGGTACATCCTCAATTTCTAACTGTTGGCATGCCAACACACTAAACTGAGATGATGGCGATTATAAACATTATACATATCTGTCATCCGCATTGTCAATGTCAGGGTGCTAATGTTGGCATGTTAGCTGAAGATGCAGTCTACACTTTGAAATATGATAAACCAAAGTGTCATATCTCCTGGGACCCAGCCCATTGACAAATGTCCACTGTAGTGGACATTTTGTTAACATGCATCTCCTTTTACTCTTGAGGTACTCTATCAATCTCTGATGTACTGTACAGAGGACATCATGGGCTTTCCAGTGATATGTCATTGGTTAAAATTGCATGCTGGGAAGTTCCTCTTTCTTTTAATCCAAAATGGCTGGCATACCAAAAACGAAATGCCAGGAGAAGTCAAATGTTGTTGAATAATTGTTATTTTTAACATGAAAATGATATATGTTCTTGTTTATTAACATGTGAGGAACTATATAATTAGTTCTGAAAGCAATGAAATAATTCAAGTTTTCAAATAACAGCCCTTTTATAAATGTCCATTCTAGTGGACGTCAGGACCATCTTCGTGGACTTAATGACTAAATATTGTTGCAGGAGACGGAACTGAAGCAGACATTTTCTGCACCAGATAGTTAAGGGAGATTCAGATTTTGAACTCTCAGATGATGAGAGAGATGAGGATTTCACACCTGGGATAGAAGGGGGGAAAAGATGCAGGAGGCTCCATGAGCGCACAGATACAGACATAGAGACAGATGGGGACGAGCTGGAAAGACATGGGACGAGCTGGAAAGACATGGCCCCCTGTGGGCCAAGAGTAGCACGCATGTCTTATTGTTGTTTTTATTTTAAGTGGAGCCATGAAAAATGAGAATTGCCTCAGGAATGCAAGCTTTGTTTCTATGAGCATGGTCAAATGGAGACCACATCCATAAAACTAGTCAAGATGAACCTACAGCCCGTGCCGACTGGAGTCAATGAGGTACTTTTCCCACTACATCGACTACAAAGTCTTTGAAGATCTGGAAAGATTCACCAAAAAACAAACTAGTTTTTTAGTGACTAAATAAACAGCAATGTTCAGATCAATTACTTATTTATGTTTTAAATAAAGGTGAATGTATTCTTGCATTAATATCACTCTATAACCATAATACGTTATGTTAGGGAATAATTTGCTTAGGTATTCAACCTTCAACCCAGTTTATCGTTTTCTCTCTTTACTGTCTCTTTTCTCATGGTATAGTTCTACGGCCTTGGGTATTGCTGCTATCTCTCTTAAGGAGGAGCAGCTTGGGCGCATTGTTGTTGCCAGTCTATGACGGAGCACAAGCCGCCATGAGGTAGTTTACTGTTCAGGGACAAGGTTCCCTGGTGCGCATTCTTTTCTATGGACGAGAGCTCTAGTTAGATTCAGGGTCCATAATTGTTTAGTCTCACTGATAAAGAATGTTGATTATTACACTCCGAACTAGTTAAAACCTCGAGCTGCAGAAGAGTTCTTCCGAATTGGTTTGACAACCGCTGTCAACTCGTGACACACCACCTGTCTTGTAAATTCTCCGGCCGTAACTCCAAATAAACCATCAGTGTTTGCCATCAAAGCTCCAGCTCTCCTCGTGTCTCTTTGAGTCCTGACTCTCCATTGCTACAGAAGTTTCCCCCACACGTTACATAGTCTATCTGTTCATTTTGGCTGTCTTTTCAAACTAAAATGGTCCTGACGTCCTCTACAGTGGACAGACTGTAACATTTAAAAATCTATTTAAATTAAAAAAAGTCTAAATTGCAAGATGTTTTTTTAACCCTAAATAGGTAGCAAATAAAGAAGATTGGAAAAAAAAATGTTTCCTCGGTTCCCAGGAGGATATATGCATGTGTGAAAGCACGAAAGAAGTGAATGTTGGCCATTTTGCTTTAATCAAGTCACTCTTCTTCCGCAAGCACATCTCATGCACAGGGGCTATACGATATTATTAACCTGTTAAGCCCGGGAGCCCCCGCCCCCGGGGCAACAAGCAACATCTTGCAAGAAACAGCGTCTGAGGGCTTCTTAACATTTAACAAACTATGAATGTGTCATACCCACTTACGGCCCGTCCACACGGCGGCGTGAGTTGAAGCTTCAACACTTCTGCCCATTCACTTTGAATGGCCGAACTGCATTGTGGGAGCATCGCTTCGCTTTGCCCGCGTTGCTCGCTTCAAAAGTTGAGCAATGTTCAACTTTTGAAGCTTCGACGTAAGCGCCAGCCAATCAAATCATATACCAGTACAAGCTCTAGCTAATCAAACCGAATGCTTGTGTGTCCAGGGCGGGAGATTCATGTGATTGGTTGTTGGTCGCGTTTCAGACACACCCGCCGGCAAGCTTCAACGCATGCCGCCGTGTGGACGCTGCGTTAACGGGAAGAAACTCAGCTACCTGACGATATGAATTTTTTTTACCAAAACAAAACACAAGTCTAACGCAGAGCCTCTGAATTAGCACTAAGCAAAAGAGTGCTAATGCACTTGGCACATAACTCACGGTAGAAATATTTCATGCTTCATCTGATCTGCACAAACTCGATAACATATGAAAGCTGAGATTCCAGAGATTCCAATGGTATAAGTATCATCACTGTGCGACCAACATTCACGGCAGCGAAAGCCAGCAAAGACAACACACAACTTCACTTTACGGGGCCAAAACGGCAAATATGTCTCTTACCTTTGCTGTTTTCTGATCAAAAGTTGTGTTCAAGGGCATTAAAACGCATATAAACGCTGCTGAAGGTTAATTCAATGTCTCTGTGTCCCTTTGAAATTATTACTGATAATCCATCATAACATTTATGGCAATAAGCCTAGTTTTCAGTTTTCAGAGCGTAACATAGCTTTCGGTTTGGGCAAACTGCGTGCGCATCACTCTCACTCCTCAATGGTAACGTGTAGGTGGATTTAGGAACTCCCTCTCGATTCTATTGGCTCTAACGGTTCAAAAGTGGTGCCAATCATCAAAATCGACCAATGGGTTCCAGAGATATAGAAAATACACCCAAATTATCCCAGAGGTGGTTTCTTTACCTAAACCTCTCTAAAAAGGTCAAATGTCACTTGTTTTGCATCAATCTTGATACAGGGTACTTATTATATGTTATAGTTTGGATTCCTAAAGCTTTTAGGCTACATTTGGGCATGTCATTTTCGAGCCAGAGACCTGAAAAACAGGCTCAGGGCTAAACAGGTTAAACAAAGGTAAATAAACAATATATTTAAAGAATGAGTTGTTGAAGATGAATGAGTAGAGTGATGGAAAGAAATAATCTGAGATGTAATGATGACCAAATGATGCCTGTTATTTCTTTATTCGTTATTTTTGATTAGCCATTGAGGGCAATAGTAGTTCTTAGAACAAACACATGGGCTGCTGGTACATACTGTGTGATTGCAACCCACTCAGTGTGTTTTTGACTTCACTTAGCTAAGGCCACTCACTCCAGTGCCCTCTTGTCTTCTCTGTTTGTGCTGCTGCGTTCCAACTGTCCTGTTTGGATAGAGCCAAGCCTGCAAAACACGTCAGAGTGCATAACGTCAGAAAAGGCTCAGAGAAGGGACTTTAGGGGAGGCAATATACACAGTCGCACCCACACACATCACTGTGTCTCTGCAAGAGCTCTTAAAAAGCTCCCCTTAGCACTGTACACACACACACACACACACACACACACATACACATACACATACACATACACATACACATACACACACATACACACACACACACATGCAACTGCAACTGCACAGCCTCTGTCTCGCTTACCTCCTCACTGTGTTTGCCAGACTGGGGCTGCCAGCGTCCTTTGACAGGCACATGGACCTGTCCCGCCATGCCTTAACAGCACATTGCCGAGAACGGACCTTGATGCTTTGCTTCTGTCGCCCCAAACTACCAGGAATGCCATCAGCACTGGTTAGGGATGCCACAGTGAGGAACCTTTTTCGTTGGTTAACAAACTTGATTACAACGGTGTTATAGAAAATATATTCATTGATGATAGAGGGGACATTTTGTTAGCAGCTGAGTTTGAAAATATGACATGTTTTTACAAAAAGGTAAGGGGCAAAGAAACAAATGACTACCAGTTATAGTGTGATAATAAACTTCTAAATCCATACTTTACGAGAATAATAAAACTCCAACAGTATATTTCTACAATGAAAGAGAGGGACTGAGGGAAAGAAAACGGCACTGTTGGATGAACAAGCCTAAACATTTATTTTTTTCACCGTGATCTGCAGGCTTCCTTTAAAATTATGCTAATTTCAGGTTCACATTTTTATTTAGTGCTTCTTCTGTGACATGTTTACATGTTTGATGTTCAAAAAGTGCTCTATTTTTCCTCATACTTGTGCTGCAGCACCTCACCTTGGTTTCCGATTGGTCAACCACTCAGAGATGTCCCCGCCCCTCAGTCTGTCATGTACAATGTGTTGAAGCGCTAGCCAATAGAAGCAAAAAATGTCCATGGTGACATCATTATGTTATTGAAGTAAACAAAGACGTCCAATGGAGGCATTTCAGACAGGGGCCGGGGGAGTGTGTGTGAGAGAAACTCCCTCTGGAGGGAACTTTGGGATTGTAGCCTTTGCAGACCATGTACATGCATAACAAACTATATAGCACACTACAGGACAGGGGAAACCCCCACAAAGCTTACATGGCCCCCTTTTCCCCTCTGGGGGACTAAAAGGCATTTTACAGTTTGTGTCCTGTGGTCCAGTTATCTCAAGGGATGAGTGTGAGTTACCTCAGGGACTGGGATCTCAGGTGCTCAGAGACACAGCAAATGGGCTTGAGTCCCTCGAGAGGGGGACAGAGAGGGGAGGATGAAATATTCTCCCTCAGGTGTAAAACTTGATGAACAGGGTGATGGAAAAGAGAAAAAAGAGCATAGAGAGAGTAAAGGAGCCCTGGAGATGGTCCTTGGGGGTTTAGCACATTGGCACATCACTCTGCTATTGCATGCCTGTGTGTGTCTTGTGTGTGAGATTGGTTCAGGTTGATAAAGCACCCTGCGTTTAATGTCATCACATTTCCATGCCTCTGCAAAATAGCCAAATGTCATCAATTGCTATGTCCGACCACAGAAACAGTATCCTACACTTCTGTTCTGTATACAGTACGGGCTGTTTGCAAACACACACAGACTCGCACTCAGAGGAGAAAAGGAATGTATAGATATTATGCTTTAAACTGTAAAGTGAAATCTTCCCTGTTTGTGTTTCATACAGTTTTGTGTACTGACATTCTTTGACATTGTTGTGGTTGAATTCCTCTGTGTTCAATCTGGCTGCCAACTGCTTGTGAAGCTAATTAGGCCAAGCTAAAATTAGACACCTGCCTATAAGAATCATATATCATCTCTGGCACACAAAACCTCAGATGTGTAAATCTCCTGTTTCCCATCATTATCCCTCACTGGTCAATATTTTCCAAAGTATGGTTTCAGAGCTTGGTAAAGTGGGCCAGAATACATGTTATGTTATCTAATCTTGAAGTATACAATGCTCTACCATTGGATTCATTTGCAGATGAATACAAACAAGGTTTTCTTTTAAAATGTATGAAGTCATTATTGGTTAGAAGAACTGATGCATCTAAGTCATGAAGTAACCAATCTTGAGTGAAAAAAGATATATCAGACACAGAGGTTGCGCTAGACTTTTTCGCTGTCCGTCATTTTTGACGGACATTTCTTGCAAGATGTTGCTTGTTGCCCCGGGGGCGGGGGCTCCCGGGCTTAACAGGTTAATAATATCGTATTGCCCCTGTGCATGAGATGTGCTTGCGGAAGAAGAGTGACTTGATTAAAGCAAAATGGCCAACATTCACTTCTTCCGTGCTTTCACACATGCATATATCCTCCTGGGAACCGAGGAAAAAAAATGTTTTCCAATCTTCTTTATTTGCTACCTATTTAGGGTTAAAAAAAACATCTTGCAATTTAGACTTTTTTTAATTTAAATAGATTTTTAAATGTTACAGTATGTCCACTGTAGAGGACGTCAGGACCGCCCTTCAATCCAATCCGAATTGAGCTGCCACTACTGAGAGTGAAACTGAGTATCTGCTCAGCTTTTGGAGCAAGTGAGAGCTAGTGAATATT
>CALSBZ010044661.1:341013-357327 GCA_943591055.1 Gobionotothen gibberifrons | reverse complement strand
TCTCCTTCCTCTGGGTGTCTTACCATTCCGTTTTCTATAAGCCTTTTTGCCAGTCTCTAGGATACCGACTAGTTACCGTAGCAACCAGACTAGCTGGCCACCTCCATGGAACATGCAGCCATGTGGTCACCTGACCACCTTCCTTTCACACGATTGGATGCTGTGTTTTGGCCTTGTCTGTTCACATTCTATTGGTTGGAATGGGGGCCCCAACAAATACTCCTCATGTCTTCTCTTCTTCATCGCTCCTCTGCTCCTGTTTACATCTCTTTCCCTTCCCCCTCGCCTTCTGTCTCGATCACACAGCGATTGCATTACATCAGCATGATGCCACAGTCACTGCATGGATTCACTTTTTTGATACTTCTACTTTGAGTGGATGTAAGGATGTAAGGCATTAAGATTCAACCCAGGAGCATTGGATACATAAATGGCTAGAAAGTAGAAGCTCATTTTCACGCCAGGCAGACACCCTGAAGAAGTTGTTTGTGTGTTGCTGAATGTGTTACTCTTTCAAAAAGGTCAATGCTGCTCACCACCACAGATGATCTTATGACTCCCTGGTATTCATGATCTGCAGGTTCAACTGAGTGATTGCATGAAAGGAAGTAGTTAGTCACTGCTCTAAATTGTGCATAACTTTCTTTATACTCATGACACCAACTTACTTCATCACTGAAAAATATTTGGGGTATTCCCATGTTTATGTTAAATATTTTTGCTGAATTATGTCATGGCAACTTTAAAATCCATTTGATCTTACCATTACCTCAGAACCCAGCAATGTTCATTTGAGTTTCAGTTTTTTTTTCTCATGCAAGCTGTCGAAATATTTAGCTGATTATCATAAAAGTGAAGCCATGGAACAAGTCCTATCGAAACATTTTCTTTTCATTTCCATTCTTAATTTGTTGAAATCTTAATAGGATGAAAGATCTGGCAGCAGGAAAACATAATAGATTGTACTGTATGCTAAATGGTATTGTTAAAGAGGACAGGTTTCAGGTTCATATGTATATGTAGTGTCTCTCCTGGGACATGTCTCCATGCTTTAATGCTCAAAAAGCTCTTTATTGTTCTCAAACTGCCTGTGCTGCAGCACCTCTTTTCACCCTCTGTCTGAAACCAGAGCCCAATCTGCTCTGATTGGTTAGCTGGCCGGCTCTGTTGTGATTGGTCAACCGCTTGGAGATGTCCCTCCCTTGGAGCGCTAGCCAATAGAAGCACAAGTGTCATTATGTTACGCACGTAAACAAAGGAGTCCAATGGAGGCGTTTCAGGCGGGAGGGGGAGTGTGTGGGAGAGAAACTCCCTCTGTAGGGAACGTTGAAATGTAAGCCTTTGCAGACCATTTACATGCAAAAAACCTATTTAACACACTACAGGAAGGAGAGAGAACCAAAAGCATTATAGGGCCTCTATTACAACTACTTGTAACAACCTTCCCCATCCAACACAATTCTAGCAACAGATCTCCAGTAAGGAATACAAATACATTTATATTTATAAAAAAATAAAAGTACAAACAAATATCAAAAACTTACTTTATGCAAACATTATCCTTTTTAAAGAGCAACACTTAGAGTACAAGAACCAAGTGTCTTGCACAACACAGGTGATGAACAAATATTATGATTAAACAATCCACATGACTGACGGCTAGCGTGGAAGACAGCAGGGCACAAATATATCTGTACACACACAAGCAGCAATGAACGCGTCTATAATGTGTATAATCAGCCTGCTAAACTGCCACAGAGCCAACACCCAGACATTGGAACTACTTGTTATCCCTCTCCACTTGTTTATCTTTGCCTTATATAACAGCTATGCGAATATATTATATGTTAACTGAAATACAGAAGTGTGCTGGGAATGATTTGATCTCTACCACCTGCCAGTTCTCAAAAGATTCAAAGGAACTTTAATTGTAATGTTTCTTCAGGATTCATTTACTGTATGTTGATGAGTGTCACTGTTGCATCTGCCTTACCATTAGACTCGGAGAACAAGGACTATTTGTAAAGTGCTGGGCGGACAGCTCACTGATGGAGCTAAGTATAGTTGAAGTGTGAGAAGAAAGAAGCAGTTAGTGACGGTGTGGGACTGATAAAGTGAGCGAAGAGAACACTCGGAGCACAAAGAGTGACAGCTGAAGAGAGAGGGGAAAGGGGGAGTTTGAAAAAAGACAAACACATAGATAGAGATAGAATCAGATATGGGAATGATTTCAAGATGTATTGTTGGTGAAGTCAGATTGTAATAGCTAAACAGACTCACTGGAAAATAAATAAAATAAAATACCAGGATAAAGGAGAAAAAGTATTTAGATGTTCTTAACTATTCTAATGCCCAAAGTGCAAAACAGTGGATTACCTACTGTAAAAGTGTTGATTAACAATGTATCTATTCTCTGTGATGAATAAATCATGAAGACATTAAGAACACAACACTAATGTGCTTTTTAAACGATAACGGGTCCCAAGGTGGATAGATCTGCAAACGGAACGCTCTGGGGGGCCAAACGGCTCCCTATACGATCATTTCCTGATAACGACGAAGCCATAGCCCCACCTCTCCCCACCTCTGCTGCTCACTGCTGTAGCATGGTCAGTAGCTACTGACCATGCTACAGATGTTCGTGCAAAATCTACAGCTCCTCTACCACAACCATCAGCAACAAGTGGACATGGAGGATTACATGAACTACATGTTGCTAAATCCCCGCGCAACCATGCTCGGGGGTCTTCTTCGCTGCTTTTGGTGTATTTTGTGGCGGAAGTACAGCGCCACTTACAGGCCCGGCATATGTATTACAGCGTCTCCAGCGCTTTCGAGCGGTCTCGTGTGAATGGAATACTTTTTTGATATCGTATTCAGTTAGTTTGCGTTTTGTATGCGTTTGCGTGTAAATGGTGTCTAAACTTCCCTCTAACCAAAGAATAGATACTGAGTAAACAAACAATTAATCATACCGAGTGTGAGGCTGCCTCGCAACAAAACAAGTGATCAGTCTTTTATCCTCACAAAGGAAAGAGCACAGTGATCCTGTTTTTAAATTCTTTGCAACGCATCAGAGTACAACACAACTGTGAGAGCACAACATGCAAAACAGAGAAGACATAAAAGGGAGATGGCAAGCAAGCCAATCCAAGATCCAGAACAGACTTTTGATTTTTTTCTTTCTTTTTTTCTTAAATAATGGCTGTTGACAGAGACAGATGGAGGTTCTGATGTGTGTGTGTGTGTGTGTGTGTGTGTGTGTGTGTTGGGGGGTGTTTTCAGGCAGTATTCATGCCATCTATTGGCCCTGCCTTAACATCCTTAGTGCTCATTCATTTCCCACTCGTGATCCATTTCTCACTGTCATGCAGTAATTTCATTGGGTGTGGCAGGCCACATGGTTTATGTCATGACAATTGCTGGTAAAATGGTTCATTTAATTGTCTTAGTTATCGTTAGATTGTGTGTGTCCGCAGAGCTGCCACAGATGTGATAGATTGGTGTCTGGGGTGTGCCTTGTAGTGTTGTTGCTGTAGTAAAAGGGGGCACACACACACACACACACATTAAGGCTGGAATTAAATTAAGCATTGTGCATATTTTGTAATGCTACAGAACAGCTGCGAAGTAACACACACCTTTTTAAAAGAGTGTATTTTCCAATAATAACAATACAGATGTCATGTATTAGCTCACTTTTTAAAGACCGTAAGACGTTTTTCATGACTGATAAAACAGACAAAGTTAATATTTTTGGGAAAATAGAAGGTATGGTTCAACTTCAAAAAGTGCTTTGATCAGATTTGACAGTCACCATTAGCAAGCAACCCTACCCTTACAACAATTCTGATGGTTGTTTTTCATTTTTTTCACGCTAGTATTTCCTGTGACATAACCAAAACTTGTCTAGCTTTGGCATGACATTCATCAAGGGCCCATGACACTATTGGAAACAATATAGTTTTCTGGCCTACATATTTGCCATGTTGAGCTCTAGTTCAAATAATCATTTTAGCATGTTGATACAGCTGTTGCTAGAAGCTGGATGTAGACCCCCTACCCTACCGCTATACAATTGATGAAAAAGTACAATTGAGTAAACTGATAGATTCTCCTTGAAACAGCTTTGAAGTAAAACCCACACCCTGTCTTAATGAGGCCTCCCAAATAAAAGATCTAAGGTTTTCTGCTGCAATCTGCTCCTTTTTTCTGAGCCCTTTGTCTACATTATTTTTCTCCATTCTAGGTGGAGACTTACAATAGCGTCATAAATATGCTTCCCTGCAGAAGAGGTTTTTTTGCATACATTATGTTTTGTAACACACTCATGTCCATGCTTATGATTACATGCAAAGCCGAGCTTGCTGTTCCTCCTCCTGCTGCTCTCTTCATCTCTTTTCTCTGTCTCTCTGGGTTGAGGTGGGGACAGTAGAATTGATTGATTTCTTTCGCTGGCTGCTACAGACTAAGTGTGTTTTAACGATCCACTCAAATAACAGCATGTACTATACATGTCCCATATCCGCCACCCTCCTTCCTCTGTAAGCGCTGTCGCGTTGTGTGGTTGCAGGAAGGCATGGACCCCACACAGACATATATACATTAAAATATATACATATGTGTGTGTCAGAGCTCTATTGGGCCAGTCTACAGGAGGGCAGAACAACAATTTAATATTTGATCACTTCCATTATTCAGCAACTGCTACAGAGATGGAGGGAGGGTAACAGAGGCGGTGTGTACCTCAAACTAGTGAGATGTCACGGCAGTGCATCTGACATCTATATCAATAACATGAGCAGATTGGAAAGTGGAAATGAAGCATCAACTATTTAAATATTTTTTATATATCAAGAGCAAAATAGAAGAGGGATGATACGTGGAGACGAAAGCAGAGCTGGATAGGAAAGGCGATGTAGGGAAAGATGAAGGAAAGAAGGATGATGCTGATGAAGGAGGAGGAGGAGGAGGGTGCAGCAGAATGGGCAGGAAAGGCAGGGAGGGAGAGAGAATCTGAGACAAGATTGCATTCCTGGGAAATGAGGATGGTCTCCATGGCAACTGCAGCTGAGAGTCACATGATGCAGTGAGAGTGAGAGCAAAAAAAGGAGAGAGACTGAGTGAGAGGGTGGGGTCGTGCCGGCAGACAACAGAGGAGAGAAGAGAAAAGAGATGATAATGAGATGAAATAATAAAGTGGAGTGGAGACAAAAAAAGATATGTAAAACAATACATACGTTTCTGTAAATCACTTGTGAGTGTGTTTTTTGGTACTGGATTACAGACACATAAAGTGTCACATCGTGTTTTCCAGACAATGAAAGATAAAGGTTAGACTATTAGAGACATAAGTTGAAAAAGAATGAAGTTGTCATTGACAAGACACATGAAGAAATTGAAGTCCAAAAATAGAAGAGGGGAGAGATAGAGAAAGGCGAGTGAGAACAGATTGTTGATAGAGAATGCCAGCCATGTTTTTTTCTTCACGATATCTGATGGCTGATGTTCACTATGACGTCAAACAACACACACACACACACACACACACACACACACGCTAATGTTTTATTGTGCGCAGTCATTGTCTCCTTTTGTTGCCTCTCACATCAGCCAGAGCTGACTGATTACAACACATAGCTTTCTTGTTTAGCTGCCCAGTTGAATGATATGAATCAATGGTTATTTATTGTGATGCACTTTACTTACCCAAGGTTGATTCTCCGAGTGCTAGCCTTAGTTTGATCTGAAAATAATTGCTTTTCAGTTTTCAAAATGTAATCGATTATACTTGCATGTGGACAATCTGAATTGATCCTACACTCTAATTTATAATTTGGTCACACCTTTGGCCAAGTCAATGTATTGCTCTAGCCCTTGCTCTAGCTACCAAGCTAGCTGGCAAAGGAAAGTCTGCATACTACAAACACATTCAGTATGTACTTCGCTATGCCTACCACATGTGAGCTCCCCAGTTGTTACTTTAGTTTAAACTCTACCTTTTTGTCATTTGATTTATCCAGCATTATTTTTTTTTTTACGCTATGCCTCGTAGTCCTTGCAAAAAGATGCAATATTTGGGTGGTTGAGTTCAACATGTCTACTGCTCAGACTTTCTTGCTAATCTTTTAAACATCACTGGGTTTCTTGCACACAGAGAACGAATTGTGATTTAAAAAAAAACAATGACTAATACTAACCTAGAACATCTAATTGAGCATTGAGTATTACTTGACAGTTTCTGACATACTGTTCATTTGTAATAGACTTGCAGTAAATGTGCTCAGTATTGGTTGAGACTTACTACAGTTTTTAGTGGTAAACTGCTTTTACAGTAATCTTTTAGTAATCTATTTCTGCAGACGTACAGTTTTCTGACTCAAATGATTGCCTGAGTGCATTCTTGTGTAAATGATGGCAGTTATTCAAAAATATGATTACTAAAAATATGTTCGTGTACCTTCCAAGTGGTTGGCCTTGGATCCAGTAATGTTTTCCTAGATAAGAGTGGGTCATTTAATCAGGAAAAGGTTAAAAGATAATTACTTTCCCTGTCTCTTTGACAACTGTGACTGTGTGTGTGGGTGTGTGTGTGGGTGTGTGTTTGTGTGGAGGTTTGAGTAGAACTCAAAGATGGCTACAGAGGCAAAAAGGATGATTTCCATTGATCTTGTCCGAGCGGACCATTACTGTCGCTCCGACACAAAAAAACAACAACACACACACACATCCTGACCCTGTCCTTCCATGTCTCTGTTTAGAAAGTATCCTGGCTTAGGCTGTGTGTTTTAAATGTGTCGGTGGCCCTCTGCCCAGGACTTCACACTGAAACTCACCCTCTCAGGACATACAAACACACACACTTGCACAGAAACAGAAATCTGTCTCAATTTCTTCTTTCTCTGCCCCTCATTCATACCGACACCCAGATGTACACACACTCCCACTCATTGCACATCAGGCAATGTGTGTCTGCTGAGTGAGAGGACGGAGCATCAGTGGCAGAGGGGAAATGGAACGGAGAGCTTTTACCCTGCGCTGAAACACATTTCCATTAGATGAATTCCCCTTTGAATAGGCTTTGCGCCATGTAGAGGATGACAGATGGAGAGAGCTTCAGTTTCCATTTTTTTGAAAGAGATACATGTCCGGGATGTCTCATGAGGCCAAACAGCAGACCAGGGACTTGGGTTTGAAAGTGGCTCAGGGTTATTGTCACTGCCAGAGCCCTTTTTTCAAAGATTGTACTGACAACCGTGTCAGAGAGCAAATGATTAACTTCTAGCCCCTTTCATGTTTATCTGACTCAACAGGGATTGTCAAATTGTGCTTCCATGAAAGACCAGGAGGTGTACGGAGCTGTGAAATATCAAAAAATGCACTTTAGGCTCAATTTTCAATGACGAAACAATTATTTCAGTTTTTGGTGAACACTTGGCGGAAACCATGCAGCACTCAACATTAACTCCTCTTAGGTGTCAATGGCGCATTTCCACTGCAGGGCCTCGCACGGCTTAGTACGGTATAGTTAGGCCTTGTTAGGACTGGCTCTCTTTATGCTGCGTTCCCATTACTGTTTAGTAGCTGGGGCAGTTACTATAGTAACGCAGTGTAGGTGGAGCTGTGACGTCATCTTCAATGCGAACCACAAAACCAAACATCAGCCGTTAGCTGTTAGCCCTCAGAGCTCACAGCTCCTCATATCTGTTCAGAAACTAGACAAAAGTTAAACAAGTACAAACCACTGACTGTCTGTGTCATGGCGAATACAGTCGCTGCTTTATTTATGTCTGTACAGGCCGTTGTTGTGAGTGTGGACGGTCGTAGCATATACAACGTTAGCTTAGCCGATCTCCATTCAGAAAACACGCATTTTAAAAGGTATTTCGCCTCCCGTCTGTCTGCAGACTTGTCAAAGCATTAATTCATGGTTTGTACTAACCGGTATCAGTATGTTGTTACTTCGGCATCATTTTGAAACGTGTATTACAATTAAATCACGGTCAAATATGTTTATTGTGTTGTAGTTGTAGCCACTCACGTCACTAGTTTAGCATATTCAGCCCGGTTGTTGGCCCGGAAAGAGCCACGATTTTAGAGGGCCAGAAAAACTGTGAACGAGTACCCGTTAGTCTGAACTACCTCTAGTGGAAACGCAATAAGAAGCGGGCCGGGTTTGGCACGGCACTCTTAAACCGTGCTACACGCTGCAGTGGAAATGCGCCATTATAGGTTTAGGTGTCTAACATAAAATCTCCATGAATCACCTAATGTTCCAACAGTAATAATATACATTGTCTCCTCCTCTGCCTATCTGAAATGCTAATGTATATCTTTAAAGTCCAACGGAAAAAAAGAACCAACATTTTTCAGACCTTTTTATCATAAAAAAACAAACACAAGGTCAGTAATCAATAAATACTAGTGTCTAATCCGGACATTTAAACAATTAATGAAGGTCTCTATACTATTCTAGTTATTTATTATGTTGGATTTTGGAGAGGTGTCAGTCTGCATCAAAGAGTATGTTCTTAGCAGAAGGATAAACAAGTGAACAGAATCAAGTTGAAAACATTGAGGGTGTTTCTTCCGCCACAAATCTCACGTATCACGACATTGTTTTGTAATCATTTATGTATTACCGTTGTGTCTAGACAGTACCTGCTCACTGAGTTTTTCACTTCAATACCTAGAATAATATATATGTTTACTTGGAATTTCGACTCGTGCTTTTAGTAAAAATGTCGATGATTTTAGAGTTTAAATCTGTAACTAAAATCTTTCCAGTGGGATGATTTTTTCCCATTAGATCCTGACATATCCTGTCAGTGTAGGTGGGTTTCAATTATAAATGTAGTCCTGCTGATTTGCCATCCCTTTGTAAAATAACACACAATCCCACTCAAACATACTGTAGGTATAACACACGTATCAATCTCGCTGCTGTGTCATTATATGGGCAACCCACTTATCACACAGTACAGCATGTAAGTCTTCATTTTTTAACTTACATGATTATTGATTTTTTGATTTAGATTTTTAAACTCTCAAACATTGGTATCAGCCTTAACAAATCCCATAAACGCCAAAGATAACACAATCCCTTGATATCACTGGCAGTAATGTAAAGGGATGTTTTAGTTTGTATTATACAAATGATTGTAAATAAGATCAAATTGTGTAATCCTTCCCATAAAGTGAACTAAATTAATGTGGGGATAAAATACATTTGCTTACAGAATCGGAGGGCCTGTGCCTCAATAATAAAGCCATATGTGATCAGTTTATTGCATAGACCAGCACATACATTCTTAGTACACATGTATATACCTGCATGAGAACAATTCAAAGCACAAACATCCTGACTAATGTTCTTAAAACACATTTTTAAGAACATTAGTCAGGATGTGAGTGGAGAGAAAGTGAACAGCTCTCAGTAAATGTTAAAGGTCAGAGAAGGTGTGTGTGTGACGTAACTCTTGAAATACATGGTACAATTAAAGGTGTCATATTGTGCTCATTCAGCCTCTGCATTAGATGACACCTACACACATATACATGGAGGGAAGGATGGAGGAATGTGTGTTTCGTAAATATAGGTTTGGTAAGTTTATGCAGTTAAATGTGTGGTGGGCGTACTGATGTAATGTGCAGAGGGATGATTCGCTATAGATTGACGACAAGGACGCAGAAGTGCTCTGATTGGGTATTGAATGGAAGGACATATGAGAGAAAGAAGAGAAAGGATCAGATGCAGAGGATGGAGGAATGATGTTGGCACATATGATTGCCCATTCACTGTCCAAGCAAGGATGAAGGGCAGGCAAATAAGAAACACAAAGTATGATTACTCATATCTATCATATACAAATGTCCCCCGATTATTGATGCTAAAACACCACAAATGCGTAGTTTTAGAAGTATATGCACAGAATGTACCTAAATGTAAACTCTGAAATTGGTGTCATAGACAGAATTATAATTACTCGGACTAACACCATACGTAGATTTAAAAGCAATACTTTCTTCACAGGGAAACCAATTTCCACGTGACTTGGACTCGAGTCAGACTCGAGTCACCAATTTGATGACTTTGGACTCGACTTGACAAAATCACAAAACACTTGCGACCTATATAACACACTACAGGAAAGGGAAACCCCCCCGAAAAATATAATGGGGCCCCTTTAAGTATTATTTGTTCTTGTTCTGCTATTATTTGCTCAAGACAACGCAACAGTTTCAAAACTTAAATATGCAATTGTACATGTTATGACACATTGTGTATATAAACTTCTGGTCCCACTCTATCATATTGTAGATGGAGCCTTTCAGTCCAGAAAGACATTTGAATGTATAAAAAGACACTAAAATCAGTTCAAGCATCTCTAGGACAAATGTAGAAACACACACTTGTCACATGATCTTATACAAACACACACAGACACACACACACACACACACACACCTTGGTGACAGAGTTAAAAATGGTTGAACACAGGTCAGTGTCATGAAAGTGAGAAAGGGTAGCAGCAGAGCAGGACAGAGATATGGAGAGATGTAGAGAGTTATGAAAGGAAACTAGATTACTGACTAAAAGACAGAAGAGAAGAGGGAGGGAGGGAGGGAGGGGAAATCAAATGGAGAGACGCAAGGAGCAGAAGAGCCTGACAAATGGACAAATGGACAGTGAGAGAGCGAGGGTGTTCTGATGGACATTAATACTCAAGGAAAGGAGAGAAAGAAGAAAACAGGAACATGATGCCAAGAGAGGGCAAATGGAGAAGAACAAAACAAACATGGTCATGGGCACAGATGGAAGGACAGCTGAAGGACAGACATGGGAAAAACAAGGATAAAAAACACTGTCGAGAGATGAATGTCAATAGAAGTCAGATGGAAAGAGACTATAGCAGCGGTGATGATGATAGAGGGAAGACTTTTAGCTGAGAGAAAGACAGTAGGACTGGATCATATCAGGTAGGTTGAGAGTTGATATGCTTCGGTGCACAGAAGGATATACAGGAAGGAGCACACTCCCCATTATAAAAGAAATGACAAGTCCTACGTCTACAGAACGTCTGGTAAAACCAGTGACTCATATTGGGACTGTCTGCCGTTATTTACGGAGCACAGCGACTCTGTACACAAACAACGCAAATATCACTTTCACACCGGCACTTCACTTCATTTGGTCTGATGCCATATCATGCAAATGACATGGCTCTCTGGGTCTTCCAGACTTACACCTATTGCAACATGTTCCTGTTGAGTACAGTTTAAGTGCGTGGCTGTAGCTGTCTCAGCACATGAAGCCACCACGTGTTGAGAATAGGCGTACAAAGGTCAGGGCTCCACGCATATTACTGTGAGCATGAAGTATCATGTAGAAGGGAACTGCAAAGAGCAAATGGGAAAAGGGTGTTTGGTATAACTGCTGGATTCAGTCGGAATATATTGAGATCTGGTTTTAAGAGGAGCTAATGCATTTAACTTCCACTGCATAGTATGGCAATGGTCCACTTTCCATAAGCAGAAGTTGTGGATAGTACCTTCTTGTGGAGAAGAAAATAATGACCCAAATGTATTTTATAAATTAAACAATATCAATATGTTTTTTAAAAAAGTATTTCATATGCAATAACAAGATAGAATATTATAATTGTTTGGAGTTCAATGTTCAATTCCATAAATATTGTCCCCGTCCATACCAAGTCAAGGCAGATTGGCTGGAGATTTGTAAAGAATCTTCTCAGTGGTTTGCCCACAATGCAATTTGATGACATTAAAAAGGTATAACTCAGGCTTTTCCTTTTTACTACACTAGCTAGTGTGTCTGCCTCATAACTGACCAAGGGTTTGTAATGACATGGATTTTAAAGGATGCTTTTGTGAAGCCTTTTCACCGAACAATAAAAGAGCAGCGGGAGCTCAAAAGGCTCTTATTAATTTCTCTCTCTCCTCCTAATCTGATTCTCTTGTTCTCTTCTGTCATCTTCTGTAATCCCCTTCTGTAATCGTTGTTACCTCAAGCGTCCTCTCTTTTCCATGCTCTTTTCATGGTAACCATCCCCCCTCTAGTCCATTGTTAGGTAGGCTCCTCTTCTATGTAATACTTCTAATAAAGACGTAAATATATAGTAGATCACCCTCAAGTAACATAGTGTATTAATCATATTGTAGTGCACTTGGAAATGTATTGTCGATATGTCTAAGTGGCACACTGTTTAAAATGCATTGAACAACTCTGTGTTTGTTTACATACTAATGTCATTTTGAGTGGTGATGTGATGGCAGCAACTAGAGTTAAGGACAAACGCTGCTCCACCTCAGGCCTCTAAGATTACTAACCTCCTGCTTCTTTCCTCTTGTGTTTTCTCCAGGCGGATGCTAAGATGGTGTGTGACGTGGTCACTCGTATGGAGGACACAGAGCCTTACTCCGCCGAACTGCTCGGCGCCATGATTCGCCTGTGGTCCGATTCAGGCAACCAGGAGTGTTTCAGCCGCGCCCGCGAGTACCAGCTCAACGACTCAGCGCAGTAGTACGTATTCTACAGAGTTTAACATTATCATTTGTGTGGTTATTGAATCCTGCAGGGATGAAGTGTAGGCTAATCTTGAATTTAGCATTGTCTGGTTCCTACGAGGAAAAGCCAACGGAATATCTACATTGGATTGTAGCTGAAAACAATCTCTGTCTTAACAAAGTTATGCATTTTTGAGATTTGACAAGCTTAAATGCAATTGCCTGGAGTTAAAATGTCCTTGTGTTTGACTTGATAATGTTGAATGTCCCAGACAACCTCTGTTATCATTAAGCTACTTGTTAGCAACATCTTTGTTAAGTCGCGTACATTTTTTAAATAGTGTCTCTTATGTTATAGAACCAAATGTAAAATATCTTAAGCGTGTTTAAAACATTTACGAAGCATAGAAATGTCACCAAAAAAAACTCTGGACCTTGAGACAGGGGAACTGAAACTGCAGAATTGCTTATTCATTTCCAGGTTTCAGGAGTCATTCCTGCCGCATCCAACTGATCACAAGTGATATCATCCAGCCAGAGTATGCTTGAGTATGAATGGGAGATGTTACAAAGTGACAAATGAAAGTATTTCATTTTTAGAAAAGCATAGATTTTCCCTGCTGTTATCATCTTATTGTTATCAATATTGAATTAGCATCATCAGATAAGAATACAGGCAAACTGAGTGTGCGCATCCTTTTGTTGTCAGTGGGCATCTGTATGCGTGTGTGTTTTTAGTGAGTGATAGGACAGATTGGGGAACTGCGATGGTGTTTGTTGAACGCTCCAATAAGCACTATATCACTGACTCAACACAGCAGCAAGAGAGTGTGTGTGTGTTCCACCTGTTCAGCTGAGACGTGTCAGGATCAATACATCAGTCATTACCGACCTCCCCCCCCGCCTAATTCAATACACCCACCAACCATAAAAGATGAAAAAGAAACACATGCTCCCTAACACATGCACACACTCAACTATTTATTTATAATCTCCTAGATACGATCATACACTGGCTATTACGACACATAGTCAATCACCATTACAAGTACACGGCCTGATTTATGCTGAGTGCCTGAGTGTGGGTGGAGAGCGAGAGAGAGACAGCTGGAGAAAAACAGGGAAGGAGAGAGCGAGGAAGGTGGGGGGGTGGGGAGGACATTTTACTCAAGTGCCATGTTTGTGCGTGTAGCCCTTGTAATTGTCCGCCATACATCTAATGAAATGACACAGTGACAAAGATACATTGAAGGAGAGTGACAGATGGAGTTGTATATCTTTGTTGCTGTGTGCGCCACATACACTACACATACTGTAAATCACTCTTATAGGCAACTGCGGATGTAGTGAATGTAGCTTGTGTGTTAGTTTATTTAGTGACCACTTAATATGAATTCATATTCATCCAGGAAAATCATTCCTGCGTTTGAATTTCTACTTTAGTACTGGTTTCAGTTCACTGGCAGTGTTTTTATTTCTCAAGAAGCATTTAGAGGCAGCAGACAGTTAAAAATAACTCAAGCAAGAAAAGAGCCATCAAATGCACTACTTGGATGGAAATCTACTAGTGAAAACTAAGTGTCTAGATGCAAATCTAGTGCAGACACAGATGTTACTTAAGACAGAGCTGCAGGGAAGTAAGGCCCAAAAAGAAAGGGCAGGAAGGATATAGAGGGATACGTTGAGAGAAATGAAGCCGGGGGAGTCCAAGCCGAGGCTTAAGCAAGGATAAAACAGATCAGAATAATTAAAGAATACAGCCTGAGAGACTATAGAGACCAAAAGGTCAGGAAAAAGAGTATTCCATTGAGTCAAAAGTGATGATAAAGCAAGACAGAACGGACAGAAGAAAATACAGAGTTGCAACACTTTCTCATAATAGCAGACAACCTGGAAGTGCAAACATATTCCTGTCAACAATTACATTTGGTCAATGAAGTCAAACACGGGGTGCGCCCCGCCAACGGAGCCCCGCGCCCTCCCTGAAATTCCAGGTGTTTAAAAAATTGTTTTTTTTAAAAATTATAATTTTTTTTTAATTTATATTTATATAGCATCAAATTGCAACCAATCTATATCTACTGTCACTTTTCACATTGAACATGTGCTCTTTTATTAAATAAACGAAATGCTTTCATGTTAGGTTGTGAGTGTATTCTTCTTGACCCTAAGAAACAGTGATGCTGCTCTGCTCCAGAGGATAAAAAAAAAAGATCCCAATATCCCCCCCCCGCCCGCTCAGACAGCACCCCGCCAAAGCAGTAAACCTAGGGGAAACACTGAAGATGAATGCACACTTCCTGTTATGTTGGAACTTGTGGCGCAGAACAGGAGAAGCAGCCAATGAACAGATAGGACTGGTATCACATGAGATATTTTGAGTTCTGCTTAACACTAGAACCGCCAGAGATTTTTTATACCTATAACCGCCACCGGGGTCAAATTGACCCCGAATTATAATGCATTGTTTTTCAAGGTAAAATGTTCTTTTATTGATAAACAAGGTATTTTGTCGGCTGTACATCAATGCCGACCAGAGGTTGCGCTAGATTTTTTACAGGGGGGGGGGGGGGAGATCACGGAGAGAGAGAGAGGACTGTCACCTCGCGGGAGTGTGCACAGTATATATATATCTATCTATCTATCTATCTATCTATAACTATCTATCTCTCTCTCTCTATCACTCTCTCTCTCTATCTATAACTATCTATCTATCTATCTATCTATCTCTATCTCTCTCTATCTCTCAATCTATAAGGAACCGCAGTAGACAAAAGGCGTTGCTATAGCAACACGTCATGTTTACGTGCGAAAAGGGGTGGGGTCAATATGACCCCGCTTGGCGGAAATAGGTATAAATGGAATTTTTTTTGCCGATTTCTTCAATCTGACTTCATATTGACAATTTTTAACAACCTCTCACTTTTCGTCGTCAGGTGTAACAGTTAGTTCAAAGATGAGGTATTTAGTGAGGGTTTTGGGGGGGGGGGGAGTGTAAACACACATGTACTGTGTGTTAGTATTAAAAAGAAAGCAGAAAGCTCTTTTATGAAAGGAGCATGTACTGCCAGCAGCCATCTCTCTCTCTTCAATGCCCTGCATGTCGTGACCTATTTACCGCAAAACACATCCACTGTTTATGATTTACGTCTGCTGCCTTTTTTGACAATGCTACCATGCCACATGAAATGGACAGTTGGTTTATAACTGTGAGAGGCCGCACTATGAAACAGATGGAGTGCACCAAGCCCACTAAAAGCAAAGCAGTCTTAGTATTCTTGTTTAGTTCTAATTCAAGGTAGGGCTGCGCGATTATGGCAAACATCATAATCTCGATTATTTGGGTCAATAATTGATATCACGATTATTAAAAACGATTATCCATTTACTTTGAAAACATCAATTTATCGGAGAAATATTTTTTGAACAGTATGTTTTTAACAGTTGATTACCCTGAACTTTAAGTATAATTCAACTGAAAAACCAAAAAAATACAAAAATACAACAAAAAAAAAAAATAATACAAAAATAATCGTTTTATTTCGATTACGTTGTTTACGTAATCGTTGCAAGCCATAATCGTAATCGGGATTAAAATACGATTAATTGAGAAGCCCTAATTGAAGGTAAATGTCACACAAAAGGGCATCATTCTTCTTTCTTTAATACGGATATTGATTCTGCGTCTAGCTTTGTGTTTGATATGACCATCATTGAACTTCTTATTGGATAATAATGTAAAGCTACTTATGCCGTATTGATTTTAATAAGTAAACATATTGCATC
>CALSBZ010044661.1:324886-340613 GCA_943591055.1 Gobionotothen gibberifrons | reverse complement strand
ACCATACTCTTCTCACCTGCATACACTTGTCTGCATCTCTCTCTGTATTAGTTTACCCCTAAACAACGTATCAAGCCACTGTTTTATCAACAGTAGTGTCTTAGTTGTTCATTTCTGGACAATGTGATGACTCTTTTTGCATATCGAATGTAATAATACTGTAGGCTACGGGAAATAGAAGTGTATGTGAATGAATAAAGTAAGCTCACTACACACACCATACTCTTCTCACCTGTATACACTTGTCTGCATCTATCTCTGCATTAGTTTACCCCAAAACAACGTATCAAGCCAGGTGTGTGTGTGTGTGTGTGTGTAAAGTAAGCTCACTACACACCCCATACTCTCCAGTTGCCTCTATTTCAGTGATAATCTATAATACTTACATCACTGGCAAATTAGAGGAGCACACACTGGGGTCCCGTGTTAATCAATGTGGCGCTCCATGAAGAGTTATATCAGGATGAGGGAAGAGACTAATGCAGCAGTGGTCTACATACTGTACGCCATCTAAAGCTACACAAAAGTCATTATCCTGCCCAGGCTTGTTTAATGTCATTTACATTACTGTGGGTGTAGGACCTCCAGGGGATAGCAGCTCTATATGTGGAATATTGTTTGCATTAGTGATAATGTAAGTGCATATCCAAAACATTATTCCAAAAGGTGACTGCTTCTGTTCAAAGAGGTGTCAACCTCCAGCGGAAGTAAAGGTCATCAAAGTAACATGTAAAGTAATGGCAACCCTAAGTGGCCTTTCTTACTCTAAAGTCTAATGTTTAAGTGCAGCCTGATAGTTTTCCAACATAAAGCCAAGAGTGAATGACGTCTGGCATACATCTTGAGAGGGTATTGAATATGTCATTTAACATTGTATGGCTTCAACTAATGACTATTATCACTTCATTCCCAATCATTTGTGTAATGTGAGTTTTATTTGACAAAAAAAAAATACATACAAATATTGATTCTGCTTGGGTTCTTCTTCCTCTTATTCTTCTTCTAAATATTGTTAGCCACAGCAGTAGTAGCGTTATTATCCTATATTATTATAGGAGATATATTTTTTTGCTTAAAAACAGCACCAAATCATCATGTTCTATTGACAGTTACATCATTATTAAAGCAGAGCCAGTCAGCTGATGCTTTAGTGTAGTCTACAGCTGTGTATAGGACATGCTGCATGTTGTTATATATTTTCCATTTAAAAAATGTGGCCGGATAATAAAAATACACCAAAAAAAAAACACTGCTTTCACCCTCTTATTTTCTCTTTGTCTCCTCCCTTATAGCTTTCCTATCTACTTTCACTCCTCACCCCCCACTCTAACACATAATCCTTGCTGTCTAATCAATAGTTCTTATCATTGAAGCTGTGTAAGTGTGCGCTGTACTTGTGTGTGCCACTGCCAACCACTTCTTGTTACCGTCAGCCCAACATCTCCCTCCTTCTCTAGCCTTCATCTTTGTCTACCATTGTTTTCAAAAGTAACACAGCATTCATTTCAAAGGCCTGATACACTCGCAATAATCGTTCAACAAAAACATCCACTACACTCGTTTAAAATGAAGATCTGTAGCAAACAAGGATTTTTCATTAAGTCTGTAGGATACCGTTTGTTGCACCACAATACTTTCAATAGTCCATATTGCAATTGTGCTAACATTAGGACAGTGCAGCCCTACCAGTAATGTCTGATTGGTTGGGAACATACTCTGTATTGCTCAGTTAATGTCAAACTCTACACTTGTTTTCAGGATTGAACTTGACTCTCAGAAGGGAATGTTTAAGGAATAATAACCTCTGAGATGGGAACCACACAGCAAAGAACAAAACAAACCAGGCTGTAAAAGTGAATAAGGAATCAAGTCAGAGCTCCTTCTTCACTCACTCCCTTATTCTTTACTTGATAGTAGGGTATCATCCCTCAGCCGGGGAGCTGCCCTGCAAAGGCTGTGAGATGAATCTCTGATCTGGGCCATTCATTTGATTTATACTTCTACATTAAAAAATCAAAGTCCACTTCCATGGATATTCTATTACATAACTGAATAGATCTCAGCAAACCATTTCCCCTTCTCACTTCTTACCCAGTGGCTACTCAACATGGTAGATTTTCTTCCATATATAGTTTATCTGCTGACTAGGGCTAATGGTGTTTATTATTATTAAGGTGTAGCAACCATGGAGACGAGAATGTAGGGATATTTACATTGGCAGTATAGAATATTTATACAACTGTTGTGACAGTATTGATCTGTAGCTGACCTGTGCCCCTTCATAGAGGGAACGTATAAAGGAAATACAATCATCCCTACTGCAGTGAGTAGTCACTGTTACTCTCATTAGTTTTGACAGCAATCCAATTGGTGGTTCTCACATTCTGTTTGTTTTGTATTGTTTGAAAGGGCCCTATTATGCCTTTTAGGGTTTTCCTTTTCTTGTAGTGTCTTATAAAGGTCGTGAATAGTCTGCAAGGGCTACAATCTCAAAGGCTACAATCCCAGAGAGAGTTTCTCTCCCACACACTCCCACCCTGCCTGAGACATAATACAATAACATCACTATGTAACGAGCTTCTATTGGCTAGCGCTCCAACACATTTGACGTGATAGGCTAAGGGGCGGGACCTCTCTAAGGGGTTGATCACAACAGAGCCGGCCAGCTAACCAATCAGAGAGGACTCTGGTTTCAGGCAGAGGGTGAAAAGAGGTGCTGCAGCACAGGCAGTATAAGAAAAATGAAGAGCTTTTTGAACATTGAAGCATGGAGACATGTCACAGTAGAGGCACCAATCATCTGAGCCACAACAGTTTACTGTAACACAAGGTGGATCACAAACAAATGCATCCATTTTAGGTGCTAACACTTCTACTCTTGTCAGTGTGATTAGCAAAATGCCCTTAATTGCTGAGGATTGAAGGAAGTGCAGTTTCGAGTGCAAGCGCTGGAGATTTACGGGACATACTCATTAGTAGTGCAGTGTGCAGTGTATTTGGAAGGTGCTGTTATTAACTGTTACAACAAATGACATGCTGGGAACACTTCTCTCTTGGTCGCTTGCTACAATGGTACTACTGCATGAAGATAGAGCGACAAGGGACATATTTAATATTCATTTTTTTCCACAACCGCTCATCTGATTGAGAAGACCCACGGAAGTGTTGTGTCAAGTATGAAGTTGTTTGAGTGGATGAGTGGTTCTCGAATAATTGTTAGCAAGCTTGCAAGCAGCAACTACAGAAGGCCAAGTCAACAAGTTTTTTTTAAATGGATGTCTTGTAATATTACAAGACAAAAACCCTATCTTGTTTGGCATTGGTTGAGGTTTCTGGAGTGTCAACTTTACAAAATCAAATGAACAGCTGGTGGCTTACTGTTAGTTAATGATGTACTTCAAGAAAAGGCTAAAATGACACAGTCCTCCAAACTCTTTAATTGCTGAATATCTCTCTCACTGGAGCCTCATTTTCACCACTTCCGCATTAGTTTTTTTTTGTTTTTTAAAATGTATTTATTGTGCAGGCTACAGACACACAACATGGACATTACAATGACAAAATTAGACATTTCTGAAAACCAAACCAAAAATAGGTTGACAGTCCAATATCATCAAAAAACATGTATTATCCCTTTTTATTAGGGATGCACGATAATTATCGGCCCGATAATTATCGGCCCGATATTAGGAATTATGACGTCATACCGATAAACCCGATAACAGTATTAATAGCACCGATAACATACAATATATTTTTTGGGTAAAAAAATACTGCGGTGTGGGTGGATTGGGATGAGGGGCGCTTGTTTTTCACTCGGCTCCTCCCGTTTTGCCAGTACTGTGGTATTAGTGGTATAGGAAGAGGGGAGTTTTTCACAAATCCAGCGCTCCCTAACTCATGCCTGGCTGTGAAGTAAATGGTGTGCAGCCGTGAAACCAGGACAGTAAACAAACATGTCGTCGGTAGTATGGGACTATTTCAACGTTTCAGAGTTAGATAGTTCGCTTTCTATTTGTATTAACAAATGCAATGCACACTCCTTCATACTCTGATCGATAACGATATACGGGACATAAGTTTCACCACGGACATATGGACCAGTGATGTTAGCTCCGTTAGCATGCTAGGTCTGACGGCGCAGTGGCTGGACAAAGACTACAAACATTGACTGATTGACTCAATTATGTTTATTTGGGAAAATAAATATGGTCACTTTGAAGAGTCAAAACTGTTCTTGGCTTTGTTTTGTTCATAGTAGTAATGCTCATGTCATTTGCTCACTACTAGTCTTTTTTTTACCACCAGGTGTGCAAAAACGACAGGTACATTTAATATATTTATATATAATATTATTATCGGTTATCGGTATCGGTATCGGTCTTGAGAAGCAGGAAGTTATCGGTATCGGTATCGGTTTCAAAAAACCAATATCGTGCATCCCTACTTTTTATCCCACTCTTCGCTAGAGCTGATTGTTTCCCATTTCATGGTGTGTTGAGCCACCCTTTGATTCTTTGTGGCAATCATCCTTTCCAAAATAAATTGTGTTTTTAATCTACTTTTCACACACCTTAAATTTAGATTTTTTTTTTGGTTGAGCTTTAAAAATAAGTATTTTTGCCAGAAGAATAATTGTATTCATCAACTGTGTATTGTCCTCATCCAAAAGCCCAAACAAAAGACCAAAGGGAGTAAATGCAAAATCAATATAAAGTGTCTTAAGCCAATTTTGAATCTCAGTCCACAGTCTTGCAACAATAAAAAAATAAATGCATCTGGTCTTCCTCTTCCTCCTCACAGAATCTACAAAGTGGTGACGGTTCGATATTAAAAGTGTTAAGTTGTTTTTTTGTAGCGATAATCTTGTAAAAGATCTTCAGTTGGAAGATTCTTGAATAGGAATCAATTGTTGTTTTGTATATGGTTCTAAAAAATTGTTTCCAGGGTATCAGAATATTAAATTCCTCTTCCCAGAAAGAACAGACCGCATGAGGAAAAGCAGTAAGGCCCTTGCTCTGTAAACACTAACGGTGATTATAAATTATTTTATTTATTTTCATTTTTGATAGCCATTTCTGACTTCTTGTGTGAGGTGTACAGACCTGTTGTCGGTTTCCATCTTTTTTAAATGTACGTTTCCAGTTAGTTGGAATAGCTGAAAGCAGCTGGTTAAAGTGAAGGAAATCACATATCTGACCATACATGCAGCAAAAACACTGATATGAAATTAAATTACCTGTGCCATCTAGTAAATCATTCATGAAAATAATTCCTTTTCTCAGGAGACTTTCCCATAATAGTGGTTTCCCATCTATTAAAACTTCTGAGTTCAACCATATTAATTGATTTTGGATTTCTTCTGGGGGGTAATACTGGAAACTCAACCAAGCCTTTAATGCATCTTTAACAAATGGTGAGATTTCTATTAATATTTCTTTGAATAACCATTCAAAGTGGTGAGATTTTAATTGGAAAAAGGGAAACAGTTTACAGTCAAAAAATAAGTGCCCTGAAAATAAGTTCTGACTTGTTCTCCAAAGACTATTATGATACATTTTATTAATCCAAGATGCTTTTAAGGATGAATTCATTGCTGCCAACATTTTTTTATTTAGTCCACCATTTTCAAGTGTATTATATATGTATTGCCTTTTTATCTTGTCAGGCTTATTATTCCAGATGAACTTAAAGGGGACCTATCATGCAAAATGCACTTTTGTACGTCTTTTATACATGAATATGTGTCCCCGGTGTGTCAGGGAACTCACCAAGTGTCAGAAAACACAACCCTCTCTCTTTTCCTCCGTACCCAAATCTCTAAAAACAGGGCTGCAACGGATCTGATACAGACTGATCCAGATTTGAAAATAGTGTGACGTCAGTGAGGAGGAGCTCCGCCTATATGGCCAACTCTCCACCAATCAGGGGAATGAGAGGTTACTGTGGCATGGTAACAGCATGGTAACAGCATGGTAACATGACGCTCGTAACTCGGCCCCCTCCTTTGCAGGGGGGCGTGGTCAGCTGCAGCGCATGCAAAGACAGGGTGGAGGAGAGGAAAATAGAGCAAAATGAGGCATGGCTAAAATGCATGATCTGTTTGGTATTTTGAAAAGAAAAATGTATACATATACCTTTATATAGGTATGGTCCTACAATATATTATTCAAATATAGCATGATAGGTCTCCTTTAAAAAAAAGACGCCTCTGGGGAGGGAAGTGAAATTAAGAGATAGACAAACTGTGGAATCACAAGAGCGTTAATTAATGTAATCTTTCCCTGTAATGAGAGCTTTCCCTTTCCAAGGTTGAGATATTTTCTCAGTTTTCTGCATTTTTTGCTCAAAATTGACCTTAACTAGATCTTTAAGATGTTCTGGAATATGAATTCCCAGAACATCCACTGAACCATTACACCATTTGACTGGAGCTGAGCATTGTAGCTCGAAAACTGTGCCTCTTAATGTTCCTATTCTCATAATACAGCATTTATCAAAGTTAGGCCTTAGCCCAGCTAATTTTGAAAAGTTATTTAAATCAACTATGAGGGCATCTAATGAAGTTTTTTCAGGCTGTAGAAAGAAAGTTGCATCATCTGCATATAATGTTACTTTTGTTTCAATACCATTTGATCTTAAGCCTGTTATACATGAATTGTTTCTAATTCTGATAGCAAGAATTTCAATGCATAATAGAAACGGATATGGAGACAGTGGACACCCTTGACGTACGCCTCTGGACAGGCTGAAGCTTTTTGATAAATATCCATTATTAACTATTTGGTTATATAAAACCTTCACCCACTGTATAATGGTTTCCCCAAAATTAAAGAATTGGAGGGATTTTTGAATGAAATCCCATTTTACTGTATCAAAGGCTTTTTCAAAGTCAGCAATAAATAAAAGTCCTGGTTTTCCATCGTCTTCATGATTATCTATCATATCAAGCAGATGGCGAGTATTATCTCCAATAAAACGCCCTTTTACAAAACCTGTTTTATTATATTCCCAATTACTATTTTGATTCTCTGTGCAATACATTTGGACAGAATGCGGGTATCGCAACAAAGTAGTGTCAGTGGTCTCAATGCTTCATATAAACAGGATTCTTGTAATGCCCCTCTGCTGGGTCTTGCTTCAGTAACAATGTGATGATGCCTTCTTTCTGTGTATCTAACTGATCCTTGTGTAAAGGAGTAGTTAAAGGATGCCAATAGAGGTTTTTTTAATTTCTGTGTAGAAGGTTTTATAAACTTCAACAGGTATACCGTCAATCCCTGGTGATTTACCAGGAGCGAAGGAATTAATAGCATCCAGTAACTCTTCTTCTAAAATGTTTCCTTCACAACTTAGTTGCTGATCTACTGACAGTATCTGATCATAATTCTTTTTAAAAAATAACTCAATATTGGATCCTACAGGAGACTCTGGAGCCAGAGCATATAAGGTTTTAAAATAATCCACCTATTCCGCTAATATTTCCTGTGCAGATGTAAGTAGAATACCATTTGGAGTATACAGGCTCATAATGTTTTTTGGGCTGAATTTCTTTGGTTGAGTCTTAAAAAATTAGCCGTGCACTTTTCCCCCTTTTCCATCCATGTGGCACGGGATCTATAAATTATACCATTCACACGCTCGGAGTATAAATGTTCCAGTTCTAGTTGTTTATTTTTTATCAAATAAGTTGTTTCTATGCATAACGATTGCTTTTCATCCAACGTTTTAGTCAATTCATTTACCTCCTCTATGAGACTCTTCTCCTTTATCAAATATTGTTTTTGTTTCCATGACCCCATCTTAACAGCGTGTCCTCTAAAAGCACACTTAAAGGCTTCCAAGACGTTGTGAGGGTCCGATGAATTATTATTAATTTGAAAAAAATTATTATTTCGTTTTTTCAATAAAATCCATATCATTTAAAAGTGATAGGTTGAATTTCCAATACCCCCGCCCTCTGGGATATTCTGCTGTAATAATTTGCAGTGTTACGATGGCATGGTCAGATCTTAATCGGTCACCAATACTACATTTTAATACTTTGCGAACCAGGGAAAAGGTGATAAGAAAGGATTTTTTTTTTGTCACCAAATATCCACTAAATCTAAGGATGCCTTGAGTTGTTGGATTCCATTGAAGGCCTGTGGGTGATTATTAAAAGAATGAGTACCTGTACAATCCTTACTTATGTTTAACACCGTATTGAAATCTCCAACTATAATATTTTGATTCTTTTTTAGAGAGGAGATAACTTTATGGATCATTTGGCCCATAGATATTAATGATATTTACGTGCAAGTCATCCACTGTCACCTCTAACTTAATCCACCTTCCATCCTCATCAGTTTGTACAGAATGAACTAACTATCTATTAGTAGTGCCATGACTGAAATAAATATCTCCACCCCATTCTGATTTCCATTTCAACTCGTTTTCCAAATTTAGAATGCGTTTCCTGCACACAAATAATTGTAATATTGTTTTTATCTTTCAACCAAGTAAAAACGTAGCCAAGCCGTTACAGTTATAAGTACTAGTACATGTCATGTATCATCTAAAAAATGAGTGATATAACTTCGTCAACCTTTTTTAAATACTTGATAAGGACCCAAAACTGTAAACCTAAAAAACATATAACACCTACTGACGTACACATAAATCACAAAAACAATATAACATGCCTATATTTCATTTGCCATGGAGTTAATTGGCATTTTGCGGTCACAACCCCTTTCAATGTGCTTTCTACATATATATATATCGAAGAAGAAGAAGATGGGCTTAAACAAAGAGAATGATCCAAAAATGAAGCAGAAAACAAAAACAAACATTCCATGCCGTCAAGGGTTTCTTGTCTAATAAGGAAAACATAAATAAAGCCTCTAACCAGTCTCATACGGTTATCCTTAATTAACATAAGTAGGCATACATGCGAGAAAGACTAACCACAGTTCTGAAACATAATAGCCGGTTCAACCGTGGTCTGCATACTGTTTTCACTCACATATGCCTCCGGTACCAGTTCAGTAATGCTCCGACTGCTCCACTTCCCATCGTTGTCGCTGCCCGGTGTCCCGTTCCATGCTCCGGGTATCTTGGTCACACGGTGGGGGCACACCAACTACCAGACCCCGTTCTACGAGAGCCTTCCCCGCAGCTTTCGGATTCCCATATGTCTGTGTGGTCCCATCTTCGCTGAAAACTTTCAATTTTGCCGGGGCCAAGATGTGCGATTTGATATTTTTGGCCTTTAGTTGGTCTCTGATTGGTCTGTACAAGGCTCTTTGTTGTCTTACTTTAAAGGTAAAGTCATGATCAAAGAAGATTTGCATACCGCTATAAGTTACTTCCTTCTTTCCCCATGCAGCCTGTAGTATTTGCTTCTTGGTCTCAAAGTTTAGGAAAGCAACAATAATCGGTCTGGCGCGATCCTTGACTTCTCTGTACTCCTGGTGCGCTCTGGTGATGTTAAAATCTCCCGGTATTTGAAGCACCTCGTTGAATAGTTTCTTCAGGAAAGTTGACATATTTTCTCCTTCACTTTTCTCTGGTATGTTGAATATACGCGCATTGTTTTGCCTGGTCTTACTTTCCAGGTAGTCATTGCGTTCTTCTATCTCTGAGACTTTATTTACCAGATATTTAATTGATTGTTGGTGAAGTATTTCTGTGTCATGCATCTCACCGACACGGCACTCCACCTGATCCACTCTGTCGCTCGTTTTTGTTTGATCGGTGCGTAATTCTGTTGTCAGTTGCATCATTTTCTTTATGTCCTTATCCGTCTCAGCTCGAAATTCGTTGAAATCCATTCTGAAGTCTTTGATCTCTTTCGATATTGCTTCCTTCATTTCGAGCATCAGATGTTTTATTTCTGCTACTTCCGCCATTGTGGGGACAGGTGACGCGAATTGTTTGTTCGTCCGTTTTCTGCTTGGTAAAGTTATTTTTTCCGCAGTTACACCCGATCTCAAATTCATCCCCTATTAATGTTTAGTTGTGAGTGCAAAACAGAGATATTTAAACCACCATATCCTTCTTCTTATCCTTCTTGTGGGGTTGAAGAGTTACCCAGCTTTTCACGCTACCGCCATGTTTTTCAGGTGATGACCATCACCTGAAAATATATCCCCCTCCCATGTGATTGGTTGTTGGTCGAGTTTCAGACAAGCTCACCGGCAAGCTTCAACACACGCCGCCGTGTGGACGCTGCGTTAGGGTAACTAAACAAGAAGTGAATTTCTGCCAATTAACAATCATGTCTGTCTTTGTGTGTGCAGCTACCTAGACAGCCTAGATCGGATTGGTGCACCAGACTACCAGCCCACAGAGCAGGACATCCTGAGGACCCGAGTGAAGACCACAGGCATCGTCGAGACACACTTTACCTTCAAAAACCTTCACTTCAGGTCAGTTTTAACCCAGGGCATTTATCTTACTGTCATCAGTACTGACTTTACTTTCTCATCCAGGCTACATTAGGAACTCCAGTGTGTAATTAATAAGAGGTGCCTATATTTATGTCTCTCATTTGAATGAGATCTGATTCAATTAGAGCACAGAGCTGTGGGAATGGTGACCGAGTGGAGGGGTGTGGTGTGATGATGGGGGTAGAAAAAAAAGAGAGAAAAGAATGGCGAGGCTTTTTCTAACCTCTAATTTAACTACCATATTTCTGCCCCTCTCATGCTCCTGTGCATACACACACACACACACACACAGAAAAGTATCGACAGACTTACAAAGGGGAGAAGGTTAATAAACTGTAGACACCAATTATGTTTCAGGATGGATGTAACATCTGACTTCCACTGTTTCTGCCCCAACCTTTATCATACACACTGTGTGTTCAAGTTGCACACACTCAATTTAGACAAGCAGGGAAATATTGTTTCTCCTGGATGACATTACATGACATTACATGTCACTTGTTGGACGCTTTTATCCAAAGTGACTTACATACTCAATACTGTGGGCAATCCCCACAGGAGCAATTTGGGGTGTAGTGTCTTGCCCAGGGACACAACGACATGCTGACTGCAGTGGGGTTTGAACCTGTGACCCCCTGATCCAAACAACTACGCACAACCCACTGCGCCACACACCTCCCGTGACGCTGTTACTCTCGCTGTTGAGTAGGCCGTGTGCTGGGTGTGTTTTTGGTGAGAAGCCCAAATATTTCCAGCTCAATTGTTATTACTGGCAGTCAGGGAGTGTGTGGGAGACAGCAGTGTTCCTGTACTGGGTGTAACCCTCCATCCTACCAACCATTATACCCATCACATGTGGAAATGGCTTCACTTCACTTTAGACTCCCTCCCCGCTGTTAGTGGCTTCTCTAGAGCTCTCTAAAAACCACAAAAATACAGCTTATACATGAGAGGTCATTCCAGGCTTGTGGAAAAACATGAATTGCTAGATGGAAAAGATTCATCAGGGTTCAGATACTGGTCATGAACTTTTTCTTGAGTGTGCTTCTTTTGTTGCTTGACAGTTTCAGCTCTACAGTATTCCTCCAGCGGTCATGGTTAGGGTGTACATGTGTATTTATTCACGTCTGTCTCCCCAATCAGGCTGTTTGATGTGGGAGGTCAGAGGTCGGAGAGGAAGAAGTGGATCCACTGTTTTGAGGACGTCACCGCTATTATTTTCTGCGTGGCGCTCAGCGGATACGACCAGGTGCTGCACGAGGACGAGACCACGGTAAGGACAGATGGTCATGTGTATATTTTCTCTTTCACTCTGTCCCTCTCTCCCTGTCCCACTGATACTCCTATTGTCACTTTGTGGTCCTTTTATAAACATTAGGAAGGACATTTACACGCTTGTTCTATTTATAGATTCAATGTGTAATCTGACATAACACCCACGCCCTGTGTGAAGGATTGAAACAGGGCGGCAGCTGCTAAATAAAGGAATGCATAAAAAATGTCATATTTACATTTTAGTGTGCATTTCCCAGAATGTAATAGGAATGACCCATACATTTTTACTCTAATTTTGCATCTATTTAAATGTCTATATCATAATATTGAACCTCCGATATCCCAAACAAATGAGTACATAAATCAACAGAACACCGCTGAAGGCCATATTCAAAATGTGCATTGGAAACATGCAAATCCTTCTCCCACACATTTCCAAAGCAAGGCAAAGCCGATGACCTGTTTTTAATTATGGGAAGTTACGGTCTACATCTGTTATTTGGTTTTATAAGGTTGTGGGAGTGGTAACGCATAGTTACCCTCGATGAGATCATGTGCTCAACTACGGGCTGCCCCCTGCCATGGAAATACGTTGTTTGTAACCTAAAACAAATGAGCTGATTTGAATGCACGCTGCTCACTGCTATTTATATAACCTGAAGTGTATCCTCCGAGGATTCCAGCACAGGAAATGATGCTCAGGAGCGGCTCTATTTATGCAGATGTCATCAAGCCTCCCTGTGAACTGGGAACACCAGGATAATGTGAGATGAAAAGGGGAAATATGTATTTGCAAACACACTCATAAACAGTCCCTAAATGAAGGCAATGTAAGGTCATGGTGATGTCTTACGTACAGGTGCTATTGTGTTTGATATCAGAAAGATATTTCCGCTCTCAACAGCATTAACAGTCAAAATCATTCAAACCTAAGCATCAAAGGGATATTCAATATGAAATAAAGATACACATTTTTCCTCTGACAATACCTCAATAGAGCAGGAAGGAGTTTTGAATCCAGCATTTTACCGCCTTGGGTTCCCTCATCTTTTTTCTCACTTTTGTGTTTTGCTTTCTGAAAATGAGGTCTTGGCTGACACAAGCCTAACAGATTTTAAAGTTTGTTTCTACGACTGCCTACAGTACGTCCGCCTTTAGCTTAGTGGAGGTGATGCACAGCCATTAGACCTTGATGTATTTCCTTTATAGCCTAGGTTTTTGCTTCTGGTTCTTGCATTTAAGCTTCAAAAAGCCTCATCTTTGCCCCGACAGAGCCTGCAAACTAACTTTTAAATAGATAAGGCAATTTGTGTAAAAATAGGTGTAACAAAAAGTAAATAACCAATCCCAATGAAAACAAGAGTCAAGGCCCTGCATTAGCATCCCACATGTGTTCATGTTCAGTCAACAATAATAGCAGGTCTGTTTTTGTTTTATGAGATAGGTTTCTGGTCAACATTTAGTTTTTATTATTGAAGAGTAAACACTAGCGTGGGAGATATAATTACCACGCAAATGACTAAATATTTGTTTGGCATGCGCACACATCATCTGTCAGACACTTTCATGGCATGTGATTCAGAAAGTACGGGCAATGTGCAGTGAAGATGTTCTACAATCAGACGGCTAAGAATACCCTTCCCCCATTATGATCAAGTAATACATATATCCCTTTTGGGTAGTTCATTGACATCATCATGAATTTAATTATAATGCAAGCTTTTCCCATAATACTGATCTAGTCTGGACAAACGTTAAGAGTATCTAAAGGTTGATTTCTCTCCGTTCTTAATATGCCAGCCCTTTTTAAAAGTAAGGTAATGCACAAGTAATGTATACTCAATGTCTCTTAGGGGTATTTATTATTATAAAGCCAACTTCAGAGTCATTACTTTACATAACAATATTGCCTTCTTGTGCATGGAGCACTGTTTGAGTAGATGATGGTCTTTTATATGAAAACATGTGACCGTTTTCCTGGTATAACTGATAGAGGTTAGTCAATCACTACCAGCATGTGCAGTGTCTTCAGAGAAATAGAAAAGTCGTAGATGATGACATTTACATTTATATTTTAGCATAGAGTGAAAAAGACAGGGTTCTTACGGTCATAAAAAAATCTGGAAAAGTCATGGAAATTCAAAATGCTAATTCCAGGCCCTGGAAAAGTTATGGAAAACAATATTTTTCCCAAAGTTTTGGAAAAGTCATGGAAATGTAACTAAAGTTTCATCAAATATAATTTGTATTTGATCTAATCGCCTAAATAGTAATACTATAATGATAATAAATACTGTATCGTATAGTAATGAAACGTAGAATGGCATTTAACTGTCGAGGTATTTTGCTGGTGAGAGATTTTAGTGGCTTTAGCCTGTAGAAGCTAGTAAGCCTACTATTTGATTTGTTTTAGATCGGCACAACATGTTTCATATGCAGATTATATATTTTCAGGCACCGCTGAGAGAGTAATGTTTTTGGTCATGGAAAATTAGGTAAAGGTCCTGGAGAAGTCCTGGAAAAGTGTATGAACCCTGAAAAGAGTAATTGCTCATATCCGGTACCTAACATATCAGGTGAATAACCCTAACTAGCTACTGTTCTGTTGTTCACTCTTTACCGGTTTACACTGGTTTCAAGATTATAATGTCCAAAGTATGATCCTGAAAATGGTGATTCTTATATCCCAATTTTCACAACTTCCCAGCAGTATATCATTATAATTACTAATGATATAATGATTTCAATTAATTTGACATGGAACCTGATTAGCAGCATTAAATGAATGATTAATTTATTATGATTCACCAACATGTGCACATGTGTTAATTAACTTCTTAGCTTCTTAGGTAATATACATCAATCTACATTACCTAAGAAGCTAAGAAAGTACCTAACAATGAATAAAGAACAAACTACTAACATGTATTTATTCTTTAAGGGTTTAAGCATAGTTGAAAGTAGTTTTAGCTGCATTTCATGTGCTAATTTAACAGTGTTTACATCCTATCCCAATATGATTTAAATGCAGACTTTATTTAAGGATTGCCCCTTGAGTCCAAGGTTGATGAGCCTCTTAGCTGCTGTAGCTAACCTTGTTTGTTATAATTCTGATGTGTGTCCTATTGAACAATGTAGTGCTTTTAAAGAGTTCTCAAGACCTATCGTTACCTTGTCATGTGTGGTATCTGTTTGATATGGTTTTGTCAGGTCAATATGGTGACAGAACTGGTTGCTGAACTGATTCTGTCTGTTTGTGAATGTCTTTCATTGTAATGGGACAATATAGAGTAAAAGAGCGCCTCACTGGCGTCATGCTACAGGTTTTCTTTTATATCCACGTCAACATCTAAATGCTCTATAGGAATATGCACACACATGCAGTACAACACAAACTGCTGCTGCTTTGTGAATCCCTTCTCTCTAATGAACAACTGCTTGCATTGTGTTTTCCTCTGCATCTCCTGGTCTAGTTTAAGACACACACACACACACACACACACACACACACACACACGATAACATCTTCTCAGGATAAATTCCTCTCCTCCTGCCTCTAAACACTTTCTTTCCAGCACTAGGTGTGTGTGTACTGTGTGTGTGTGTTTTCGGGGTAAAGGAAGAAGGATGTGGGTGGGTGAGCGGGCCCCTTGCATTTTCTGTTCCTGCTCTAAGCTCCGTCCTGCAGCATCTCTGGCTCCTTCCACTCCTCCTGTCACTTTCGCCACCGACTGTCCTCTCTAACCAATCAGCAGTCAGATCTTCTACAGATGCTCCACCCACAGACAGGTATGGAACCTCCCCATAGGTTAATACACTTACAATGAGTTGGAAGCAGTGCCTCTGTCTGTTTGTGAAATAAGTCATTAAAGTTGCTGTGTGTGTGCTTTTTTGCAGTCATCTCTCTATCTATATTTCTATATATCCATCTATCTGTTTATCAATATATCTATATATATATTTCTATATATCTATCTATCTATCTATCTATCTATATCCATCTATCTGTTTATCTATCT
>CALSBZ010044661.1:287287-324711 GCA_943591055.1 Gobionotothen gibberifrons | reverse complement strand
TATCTATATATATATATATCCGTCTATCTATCTATCTATCTATCTATCTATATATATATATTTCTATATATCCATCTATCTGTTTATCTATCTGTCTATCTATATATCCATCTATCTATCTATCTATATCCGTCTATCTATCTATCTATCTATCTATCTGTCTATCTATATATCCATCTATCTATCTATCTATATCCATCTATCTGTTTATCTATCTATCTATCTATATATATCCGTCTATCTATCTATCTATCTATCTATCTATCTATATATATTTCTATATATCCATCTATCTGTTTATCTATCTATCTATCTATATATATATCCTTCTATCTATCTATCTATATATATATATATATCTTTCTATATATCCATCTATCTATATCTATCTATATATATATCCTCTTTTCTGTCATTGTGTTGTATGTAAGGCTATATCTAATTTCCTCTATTGTGATTGGTTGATAGTTTAACAGGCCATACTGGATCATATCCAGAGAGAAACTGCTTTCAACTCATTATTGAAAATAATCAGTCGTATACATGTTCATCACTGCGCTCTTTTACATGCAGTATGCTTAGTTTTCTTTATTGATTATTATGTTTTATGTGCATTAAAAGTCAAACCAACGTTTAGTTTGCTCTTCACCTTTCACCAATTAGCAAACAGAGATTTGGATGTTGGTGATAATTAGTCAAGGTACACTGATGTATGAAGCCCTTTTGCTAACCAAGCACACTACAATGGCTAACAACTCAATTCCGGAAAAGAAGTCCCATGATATGCTAACATGAAAAAGTGCCTAATGATGAAAATAATACGAGCTACTAAATTGATTTAATCATTAATGGTGTACAGTAAGCATATTTTGTTAAGTTCTTATTTGTATTGGTTTCATTTCAGATGCTTATTTAACAGTGTTTGCATCTAGGCCTTAAACTTATTTTGTTTAGCATTTATTCTTTATATACCCTGTGGAGTATTAATTGTAAACTTTTAGTATTTCTAACACAAAATGCATTGTGGCCAATGGGCCTGATACCCACGTTAAATATCCTACCTCAAATAGAAATGTGCAAAGCTCATTTGAATGTGCATCACTTCCATCGCCCTGTTTTGTGTTATTTTCATTCAAGGGTACGCTGCAGCCTTTCTCATTCATTACCTTTCAAAAGTGTTGTTGCCTCTGCAGATTACATAAACCTCTGCTCACTGTGAGCAGGTTATGTCCTGAAGCACACGCTGCAGAATACCTAATGCACTCCCAAAAGAGAGCTTCCTCTTTAATGCATTGCTCAACAGTGCCCCTAGTGGTCAACACTCCACAGGTTACCTTTAAGCTGTCATTGAGTCATGGTGCCATCCTACAGTTAAAGAACGCAGCAGCTTTGAAGCTAGAAGTGCATGGCTTTGTTTAACACAGCTGAAAACGCCCAGCTTACTAATAATTGCTATTGATGATGCTTTGATACACACAAGCACTCACACACAAATAAGACCTACACACGCAGCAGGAAATGCTGTGTCCACAGACATGAGGAACCCCTCAGTACTTCTGTTCTGCTTTCTCATTTTGTATTTACTCACTTCCTCTTTGTGTTTCAATGGTGTGTATGCAGTATGGGTTCTTCATCTGTTTGCATGTGTTTTCTGAAAACATGTGCACAAATGTTTGTACTTTTAAGTGTGTATTTATGATCAATAGTCATACAGAAGAAAGTGTTCTAAAGCCCAATTAACCCTTTTCTCTTCTGCAGAACCGCATGCACGAGTCTCTGAAGCTCTTTGATTCCATCTGCAACAACAAGTGGTTTAACGAAACCTCCATCATCCTCTTCCTCAACAAGAAGGATCTCTTCGAAAGCAAGATCAGCAAGTCACCACTGTCCATCTGCTTCCCCGAATACTCTGGTATATATCCATGCACCTCATAGGGATACTCAATTACTAGTTCAAATACTATACTGTATAGTGGTTTGGACACTAGGAGGTTTGAAGAGTACCAGATTTAGGAAAGACAACCAGTTCTCACTTTGAGACGTACATGTTGTCAGTGTGATGCATCTTTGGTCAACCCTGGCCTTTATCCTATCAGCACCAGTTCTCTGCATATTTAACTCAAAACATTTCTTATGAGCCCTGTGAAGAAATCCTAGGGAGAAGATAAATAGGTGAATTTGGCGGCAAATACGCAAAGAGATCAATCATCCGTAAAAAAGGCTAATTTTCTCTGAGTAAATAGACAAAGGGGTTGTTTGAAGAAGGATACATGGATAGGAGGCATACATAGACGTAATGGGAAACAGAAAATGGAAGGAAGCAGAAAAGAGACAATAGGCTCAGAGTCTGGAACAAAACAAAGAAGTCAAAAAGTAACTGAGTGAATGAAACCAGGCGTATTACCAGGTTTCCAAAGCAGAAAAGCTTGAGTGTGGTAGATGCAGGAGAAAATAAGATGATACGGGGAGGGGGGGGGGGGGACAACAGAATGTAAGAGGGACTGAAAAAAGAAGAGTGTGAGGGGGAAAAGGAGAAAACAGACAAAGCAAGACTGTGGGAAAGCTAGTGAGAGCACAGCCAGACTCTGAGAAACACACCATTAGGATTCTAAACCTGTTTCCTCCTCTTCTTCTTCCCCTCTCTTCATCCTTTTGACATGGCCAGACCTCGTGCCTATTCTGACAAACAAACACAGTTCTGCTACTGGCTGAGAGCCAAGTAGATGTTTTCCAAAAGCGTTAAATCAAATAAAGCTATAGATTAGATTTAAAACACCAAATGCAGATTGTGCCCTTCTGTAAATGAATCGGTATACAGTATTAATAATGGTTCCACCCGTTTGGCTCTGGGAACTCATTCTCTGTCACAATGTGGCCGTTTAAAGACTATGATACATCGGAGATATTCTCAAACAGGCACACTGCCAACAATACCGATACATGCATTTTGTCTAATCGCAATTCATTTGTCATCTTTCAATGTTTCATATGTATCAAAGTGTCTGCAGTCAGCAGTATGTGTGCTGAGCTAGAAAGTCCAAGGTTATGTTTTGATTAAAAAAAAACAAAAAACAATACTGCTGATGCCGGTAATGTAGGACCACCCACTGATTTAAAAATACAGATGACAACGGCTTTGTAGCCTTCACCTGACTCCCACCATATGTCATCTCTGTCTCTTTGTCTCTCTCCCCAGGTCCAAACACTTACTTGGAGGGAATAGACTACATCAAGTGTCAGTACGAGAGCAAGAACAAGTCGCCCAGCAAAGAGGTGTATGCCCATGTGACCTGCGCTACAGACACCAACAACATCCAGTTTGTCTTTGATGCTGTCACTGATGTCATCATAGCTAATAACCTTCGGGGGTGTGGCTTGTACTGATAATTCAGGAAAATGTCAGCCAATTGATGCAGGATGCTTGTTTACCAGTTTGTACCACATAGGATGGCCCTTATTTGTCATTTCATGATATGATAGGTAGTGCTTTCCCAAAAGGCTGGCTATTGGTCCAACTTGACTCTTAAACAATGGATTGGTTGGTTGAGACTTCTTTAAATGTTTTTGCCTTTTTTACCTAGAAAGGAACCAACTGCAGTAATTGTGCAGAACTCCTTCAGTCATTTCTACAGGGATACACCGTTCCCATCTGAGACTTGCTTGTACATACAGTAGTGCCTTACTCAAAGAACTAGATTGATTGCTAGTTAACTGCAGCCAACATTACAGGTTAACTAGCAGTGCTAGTTATCATGAGAATCACTCTACCACAATGTCTTTTCCATACATTTTCATTTAAACGCCTTTGCATGGGACTTGTGCCTTAGTCACATGGAGGGCAGATGTAAAACTGTACTTAATCAGGTCAAGTTGAATTAAATCTCAGTTTGAAAGATGCTCTTAGGATTATTATTGAATGCGATATTTAACTCTGGACACGCCATGTCCAGCCTACCAAGAAGAGATTCAAAGCAAGAAAAACTGAATTTCTGTAGGTGTTGTGCAAAGTAGCTTGTGTGTGAGCCTGCTGCATTATTTGGCATGGATTGTGTTATTTGTTTTATTTTGTTATTGGGATGAGATGCACGTTGTCTGACTGTATTTGTTGCACTTAGCTGTGCTCTGTTAACTATAGAGCTCCAAAATAATCAGTATTTGATCAGTCCGACATTAATCATCAAAGTACTCAAAAAGATAGAACAGCATACATTGTAGAATTGTTAGATGAAGTCAAACTTAATTAATTATGTGAGGTGAATATGAAATTCACATAAAACATGTTTTTTTTATATTATAGCCTTTGCTGAGCCTGCTAACAGGCTTGGACTGTCACTGAAAGACAAATACACTTTCAAAATAGAGAAATGTCCAAAATAAGAATGATAAAAACACATTATAATAACTTTAGTTAAAGGTGGGGTAGGTAATTTTGGAGAAACCAGCTCGAGTGCGCTAGAATTTGAAAATACACAACCGGAAAAAATCTGCCTCTTCCTTCAGACTTCCTTACAGAGCCCCTCCTCCAACACACAGGAACGCGCACATGACCAATGAGGGCACGAGATAAGTTTGTGCACAGATGGAAGGCTGACAGGCAGGTAGGCCATCCAGTTACTTTAGCCGGGCCGGCTCAGATGATTGGTCGTGCTTTTTACAGCGCCACGGCTTCCACAGATGAAATATTTTTATGTATTTATTGTCAAAGCATTTAATGTATTCATTGCTATCGGGATGTTAAGAGCATTCCATGGAATATAACAAAAAGTGTTTCTGAAATAAATGACATACCCCACCTTTAATTAAAGTATTTCTAGATTTTTTTCAAATTGTTATTAGATTTTCTGTATTCTCTCACAGCCGTATGCATTTTATATAATCACAATACGTCTAATTTCTTATTCATTGGTTTAATATTGTCCATCATGTAGTTCCTTATCAAACAGCTTGATGCCTTGCTTAGTGCCTCAACAAGTATAACAAATGGATAACGGTGTCCATCTCGTCCTGTCCTTAGAGAAGCAAACATGCTCTTTTCAGCATCGATTGGTCAGCAGCAAAGCCTCACTGAAAACCTGTGGGAGGAGAGGGATCAGAGTAGATCATTCCGAAAATGTATTATTAATCCACATATTAAACAAGACTGTTGTCTGAACATGCCCGCTTTATTTCCAATTTTACTATGATTGTTTTTATACAACCTAAATCTCATGCAAGTAGAATAATTTCAAAGACGCTTCATATAAGTTTAGGATTTAAGAAATATAACACATTTGGAAAAAGCAAAAATATAGTTTTTTTATATGATGTAGAGATGTTTCATTTAGGCATAGACATTGTCTGTTGTGTCATTTGTTGAAAGCTATGCAGCATCAGTATTGGTTTGAGCAATGGTTGCTTCTCGTTTGATTGAAATCTACCAAACAGAAGTTCATACAGCAGAACTGAAGGGTTGTCACAAAGGAATCGCGTCATTAGTGCCTTGGCCTTGAGTACATTTTAGTATGGTCCCTATAGAAGATTGTAATGGAGATTGTATTATTAGTAGCTGTACTAAATAGAGCCGCATCATTTCTTTTCTTAAACCTCTACCTTCAATATTTAGTTTGTATTGGAAATTGTAGCGAGGAAGTTGCTCTTTATTCGTCCCTCCTTTTTCCTCCCAGTGGACGTCACCTCTAGTCGTATTTAAGGATTGATTTTCCCAAGCCCTCATAGCGTATAAGGGACTTGTATAAAATCACTTTAAATGAAGCGCTACCAGAAGAGATGTTCTGACTCAACCATTCTCAGATAATGCTTCAAAGGAAGCATTGATTTGAAGGGCCCTGGGGCCACATCCGTTGTATGGCGCTGCACTGTGCATTATCACAATTGTCCACCTCTCTCTTAAGGTGAGCTTTGAGAGATTGTGTGCTGGTGAGTACATGTCATCCTCTGGGACTTGAATGTCGACCTTGTGACTATTGTTTTAACCCCAATTTGTGCTTGATAGCAGTAAGTAAAGTTGTCCCAAAGCTGCTGTATGGTTGAGCTGTGGTTTAGATACCATGACAAGTGTTGTGTGGAAACTGTCCAAGTGTGAGCATTGACATTAAAGCCAAAGAGATACATTAAATACCAGGTAAATATCATGAGCGCCTTCCTCATCTCTTTATAAGCAACAGTTTACATATACTGTAGGAACTGAGCTTTGTTTGTCCTCAGGACTTTGTTGTATAGACTGAGCTGAGTGTGTTTACAGCTTTGCTGTTATGAGTGCTCTCTGCTTCTTTCATTATTTATGAGCAGGGCATTTGTTTCATACCACTTTTCCCCCCACACTCATACAGCAAGGCAATTTCTGCCTCTGCTCAAGAACGCAATTTATTTTTCAGCGTAGATTACGTCACCGACCCTTCCTACCACATCTGTGCCAACAATTAGAGATCCACAAACTGTTGATCAGCGTGCGTTGTGTGTGTGTTTCTGTCCGTGTTTCTCTCCGTGTTCCTTGTATGTATAAGTGTGTGTTTACCGATTATTTTCAGTTTAAGTATACCGTTGTGTGTGTGTGTGTGTGTGTGTGTGTGTGTGTGTGTGTGTGTGTCAGCCAGCCCATGGGAGGTTGTGGTGGAGACAGTATATGTGGATTAATTACCCAGAAGGCACCGGTCTACCCTTTCCACACATAGGCTCTCATCACACGCATATACACTGAAGGCACTAACACACCCAGGGGACTTAAAAATGCAAAAGAAATACCCCCATATCCAACCAGAAAGCCTCGGATGTGTTTTGGTTCTTATGCCAAGCATAAAGCCGGCCGCTGCTGCTGCAGGCTTTTTACTTTGTAATCTTCTCTTCTGAAATGAATTATAAGAGAAATCATCTTTGTGCAGAAATACAACTTGAAATATGCATAAAACATCATAATGGTTTGTCCCGAAAAGATGTACAAATAACATCACCTAAAAGCAGTCTCTGAATGCACTGTTTAACTTCACTTTCTACTAATGGGAATGTCCATACTGTAGAAGAATATTTCCCATTGACATGCTGAGCCTTTCTGCTTTCATTTCAAGGTTATTTTGAATGCAGTATACTGAAAAGAAAAAACAAACTGTTGTCACTATTTTTAACGTTTGCACTATAGTAGAACCTGAACCACTAAATTACATTACACAAATGATCCGTCCCAAATGCCCTGCTACTGAATCATTTTGTCGATCATCATCCTCACTTGATGCAGGGCAGGTTATGGTGTGGAAAGCTTTTATTTTTCTACATTCATGTACTTATTTTTCTGCCTGAAAGAGCAGCCAGCAGTCGACATGAGCTGTGGAACAATGTGCTGGTGAATTGTTTATCCACAGTAGGTTAGCAAGCTCCAATTCACATGCAGCTGAAAGGATATGCCTACATTTGTTTTTTGCCCTCGGGTAGCAATGGCTGCGTACTGTTGGAGCTTTGTCTCCTCTAGCTTCTTTCATGCCTGTGTTAACCTCAGGCAGCGCAGAGAACAGGACGAATCCACGTTTCTGCTCCACGGATTATTCAGTAGCAAATTAGATGCATTTTAAATATTTCTTGCATACTTAAATAATGTCTGTCTAAAGTCACCTAATAAACAATTAAGAAGTGATTAAAAAAAAAAAAAGATATGTTTTTATTCAAATGCCTTAACTCAGCCCCTGTGAGATCCTCCCCTAATTGTGTCCATTTCAATTGGAATTTCTTGATTTTTTTAATTATAATTGCTGGTTTACTGGACCAAAAAACGGCCACTGTTATTAAAATAAACCACATCAAATTTGAAAATTGTAGTCCTACACGTGCCAACCTATGGTGCCAACCTTAACACCTAAACCTCTCAAATGAATCCCAACAAGTGAAATATAACATCAGAGCGAACCAGAGAGGATAGTGGGTAATGTAGTTTATGTCCCCGCCATAAATCATACACTCCTACTGTATAAGCTGCAGCGAAAGAGAGATTTGTAGGTAATGTGGTCTGAAGTCAGGCTAGTCGGTGTACGGGTAACTGTAACATAACACAATCAGTGGTCTATTCATGTAACAAAGGTCCTTATGTATCTGGACAGCAGGTGGTGGCACAAAAGAAGAGTCAGCACCATGTGACAATGCAATGCCTCTGCAATATAAACAATTTCTGAAATCCCCAAAAAGTAGCCAAACCGTCTTGACTGAAAGCTGCAAGGCGCGTGGCCGTAATGAACCTGTGTCGAATAAAGGAGTCCGAGTATGAGCTGCTGAAAGTCCTCACGTTTAGCTTCTCTTACTGCTGTCGCTTTTCTAACCTTCAGCCCTCAGCCCTCCACTATCCACTTTATTTAACCCCTCTGTCCATACCAACCAATACAGTATATACTGTACAGGTCATACAGCAAAATCTACAAGCTTGTTTATTGTGCGTGTGTGTATGTAAGTGTGTGGGTGGGGTATTGTATTGAGCACTGTAAGTAAAATATATCTGCTGTATCTCGCTCACTGCTGTGATAATTTATTGAACGTTGTATTTATACATAAGACAAATGACAATAAAGCACCACATAAGTATCTTGATGTTGCGTGTGATTATTTTCCTGACCTAATGATTGTGTGTGTGCATATTTTTCATTTAATGCTGGTTGCACCGTTTCTTGTTGGTGTTAGTGAGACAAATGAATCACCCCACATGTGGTAGCTTTGTCTGTAAAGCACTATACTTGTTTAGAAAATGTTTTATTTAATGTTCTTCTCTCTATTGCAAAAGTTGTAATCGGAAAGAGAGAAAGAGGCTGGGGTGTCACCATTTTCTCTCTTTCTTTGTGTTTAAGTAAACAAATTTGAACTCTGGCCTGATCCTTTCCTCAGTCTATTTTTAGATTGATTATAACTTTTCCCTTCTTTCTCACTCTCTGTCCCTTCCCTGGCATCTTTCTCCTCTCTCCTCCTTCCTCAATGTCATCCTTCTTTTATTTCAATCTCTTCCTTTCTCTCCTTTTTCTTCATACTTCCTCCACAGAATCGCATGCATGAGTCTCTGATGCTGTTCGACTCAATCTGCAACAACAAGTTCTTCATCGACACCTCCATCATCCTCTTCCTCAACAAGAAGGATCTGTTTTTAGAGAAGATCAAGAAGTCTGCACTCAGCATCTGCTTCCCCGAATACACAGGTAGGAAGAAAAAGATGACAGTTATCCTAAGTGCATAGCTCTCAAAACACGTAAGCAGCACTGAGACGTGACAGGTGCTTAGAATTGATTTCTTAGGGAAGACAAAAAGCTGCCGACCAGGGAAAATGAATCCAATTATGTAGACAGAGACAGTCTGATATACCATGAAAAGAAAGTGACAAGAACACAGATGTACCGTTTTAGCTTCGCTCACATTACTGAGGAAAGAGGTTTACAGTGCTGCTCATCTGCGGACAAGTGCTAAACAAGATGACTATTACATTAAAGTCTGACTTAAAAAGTGGATTATTAGTGCAGTTACAGTATGAACATACATTTCTTGTTGAGCAATTGAGGAGAAGAATAATACCATTCTCAGACCTGTATGTTCAATAGTATAGCCTAGCTGGAGTTGTTAGCCTAGCTTAGCATAAAGCCTGGGGGAAAGCTAGCCTGGCTTTGTCCAACAATTACAAAATAAGCCTAGCAGCACTGCAAAAGTTCACTAATTGACCTTGTTTGTCTAATCCACAGAAAAAGTGTCATGTTTCATGTGTGAGTTGTAATATGGTGTTACAACCCAGTCTCACGGCATTTCGTGTTATAGTCACAAAATGTAATCTATTGATTCGTGTTCACCAACACGATTTTCCCCTTTTCTTCGTGTCACACAGAACGATTTTAAAAGCAATGTATTTCTATTGGTAGTATGTTTCGTGCCTGCAAAACGTATTTTTGTCCGGTCGTGTCTTGGAAGACCGGAAGCTGTGTGGTTCGTAAAAACATGTTCTTACTCAATATCAAGCCACGATTATTGTTTTTATTTTAAATCGTATAATGTCGGACTTTTTTTGATGTCCGCGAGGAAAATAAATGTGGCTCAGAGCCTCAGAATACTGAAATCTGTATTTTTAAAATATTTTTTTCCTTCTAATTTGTTATTCTTTTCTAAATAACACACTGTTATTTACTCAATAACACACAATTATCCTTGTTTTTATTTATTTGTTTAATTGCTTTTTTGGCGTCCGTCAGGAACTGAATTTCAAAATAAAATAACCGGAAACAGACGTAGGCCTATATGGGATATTTCGAGCATCATTGCGATACACACCCACTGAACTGATTACCCCCGCCCCCCCAGAACTACGGATGCTGGCTATTGTGTTTCGCAAAATGTTCTATGGGACGTCTCTACTGGGAACGTTTTCGTTTTTCCCACAATTAGAAGTTGCCAGTATTAAACACATTGGTGTTATCAAATTTAAAACATTTAATTAATAAATGGGGGGAAATTGCTTGTGTCCACAATGGGCAGCATTAATATATACCCACATGACAGCTCATTGTAACTTTGTAATTCTACTCCACTACAATTCAGAGGTTAACCTGGTATTTTTACTCCACTACATTTATTTGAGTTACTTTGCAGATTCTGATTAATGATGTGAAATATAAACAACCCTTAACCTCTTAAATCAGACTTTAGTTACACCTGAGTAAAATTCAGGGAAGGTGATTGTCAAGTGCCAACAATCAGGAGAGATATTGATAGTTGGTGCTTGAGAAGACTACACATTTATCTGCAGATCCCTATAAAGTATATTCATTACTCGTTATTCTCTACTAATAGTTAATTAAAGACTGTATATAATGGCTATTTTGCACATCCCTTTCAAGATTTCAAGATTTTCAAAGGTTTATTGACATATCATATACACAACTACGGTGTAGTTATGCAATGAATGAAAAACTTGGGTCGCAGGTTCCTCAACATCGCATTACAAGACATCTATCAATATGTGCACATTTCTTATACTATCTACATACATCTTATAAGAGTATAATACATATGTATAATATCAGTTAAAATAAGTGCTTCAACATAGATAACATTGCAGGAAAGCAATATATTAGACGTAGAAGTACTTTGGCAGTTTACATCAAATATAAAAGTCAGCCGAATTAGTGTTGATACTGCAAGGAGACGTATCGTGTGAAGAGAAATTGAAGATGTTGTCTAATTGCTGATATATTTATGATCCATGTCACATATTCAGGTTCGGTGGCAGTTCTTCCAGTTTGTCCAAAGTTCTTCTCATCAGGGCTCTATAAATAGAGAACTACGGCAGATGTAATATTTAATGCAGCCAAACCGTGTATTACAATGCCGTTATGTGATGACTTTCAAAGAGAAAAGCAAGCACACTCGGAATAAAGTATTATTTTCTTTTTTTTTTTAATGTTTTTCGGATTTCATATCGTGTATTGCGGCTAAACAATCCAATCACCGAGCTTAAACCATAGCTGAGGATCTTGGGTAATCAGTTCAGTGGGTGTGTATCTGTTTCCGGTTATTTTATTTTGAAATTCAGTTCCTGACGGACGCCAAAAAAGCCAGAGATTATAGAATTAAACAAATAAATAAAAACAAGGATAATTGTGTGCTATTGTTGAGTAAATAACAGTGTGTTATTTAGATAAGAATAACAAATTGGAAGGAAACAATTATTGAAAAATACAGATTTCAGTATTCTGAGCCCCATTTATTTTCGTCGCGGACGGCAAAAAAAGTCTGACATTATACGATTTTAAAAACAATAATCGTGGCTTGATATTGAGTAAGAACATGTTTTTATGAACCACACAGCTTCCGGTCTTCCAAGACCCGAACGGACAAAAAGACGTGTTGCAGGCACGAAACATACTACCAATAGAAATACATTGCTTTTAAAATCGTTCTGTGTGATCGTGTTGGTGAACACGAATCAATAGATGAAATGTCGTGACTATAACACAAAATGCCATGAGACTGGGTTGGGTGTTAGGAGGACATTTATTTATGTGCACAGCCAGGCTAGCTTGTTCCCCCCTTTCCTTTGTTATTCTATGCAAAGCTAACTGGCGGCAGGCTGTTATTTAGTACAAACATGAGTGGTAGGCTATACATCTGCTCAACAGTTTTTTCCTGACAAAACGTACAATCTTATGTTCTAAAACGGTTGGAAAGAACATTTAATCGGATTGAAATGCAGGTTATTCTACAAGGTTACCACTAGAAAAGTCGTAATGCCCGGCTGCCATTTATGTCGGTCATTTGAGGGTGTTTCTGAATAGCTGTTCCACTTAAAATACCAGCCCATCTTAAGTGATGCTAAGTTGCTAGCTTCAGGGCTAACCCAGCATGTTGCAAGCGGGACACAGAGAAAAACTTCACGTGGAGGTGACAGTCAGATGTAGCCGTGGCAGGGAAAAGGAAGCGATTGTGATTCAGAGAGCAGGAGACAGTCACGCTTCAGCAGCCATGAAGAGAGAAGAAACTGATGGCAAGTGAGAGCTGTCTCCTGCTCTCTCTCCCACACACAGCTCTCTCAGCCGATCCATTCACGCTTTACTTGTTTTCTAACTGCCTTGATAATCACAGTCAGTCTATATGAAATGTTAGTACTTTTCCTCTGCCTCATCACATACTAACTTCCTGTGAGAAGCCTCTGAGAGTTGTGTTTTAACCCTATGCAACTAAAGTAAAACTAATGGTATTATGGTTCATGAATCATAACATGGAAATAAGGACTACTCCAGCAATGTACTGTGTTGTTGCTCTAGATAAAATGCAGCTTAATTGACCTCTTGCGGAAAACCCCTTTTTCTAACCTCTTTCTTTTCTCTTGTAATTTAATATTGCTGCTCCTGCAGTACATGTACTTAGAGCTGGGAAAATGTCCACATTTTTTAGGATATCAAATGACCTAACTCTACAACGTCCACCATAGATATCAGATGATGGTCTTGGCAGAAGGTTATTTTAAAACCAAAGCTGGAGTTTCCTCCCGGGCAGAAAGCCACCAGATATTGAACTGTAACGTTTTTCTGACGTTGACCATTTGTTTTTTTACATTACTCACGGGGAAGGCAAAAGGTAACCACATGGTGACGTCAGGGAAGCAGGAGGTTTTTCCACTGCTTTTTTTTTATCCGTTATATGACTCCAGCAGTGGTCTTGGGGTCTGGAAAAAGTGCACGGTGTGTTTTAATCTGCAGGCTCTGGTAATATGCGCTATGTTGTCGTGAGTGTTGTGCGCAACACAGTGGGGATGGGAAGACAACAAAACATTGGGAGAGTTGATGATCCTTGTCAATTGTTGTAAAACTATGACAATTTATTGAACTTTATTGACTGTCAAATGCTTTAAAATGACTGTGCACTATAATTCACTACACTACTGTTTCATAAATAGTTAACTATAGTTAAAATAGGAATTATAAGTAATTATGACAATGGGTTGATTGTGTTTGCATTTGTCAAAGATTCTGTGACAAGCATCCATTTAAGATATATATATATATATATTGCTGTTAAATGATAATAGTATTAAAAGGTGAGAAATAGCTGTGAGAGTTTCTCGTAGTGTTACTGAGGTTTGGTAAGGTTTCTTTTTTTAATGACATGTCTTCAGCATGCGAAAACACAGTCGTACTTAAAACAAACGCATGCTAGAAACCTCACAGGGTAATAATCTAATCTCTGTTTGTGGGATTCTGCCGTAGCGTAAAATCGTGGTAGTTTACATTTTGATACTTGAATTTTCCGAGAATTGTCTCACCTATCAACTTCTCCATCCCTCTCTCTCTCTCTCTCCTCCCTCCAGGACCCAATACCTACGATGACGCAGCAGCTTACATTCAAGCACAGTTCGAGAGCAAGAACCGCTCTCCAAATAAGGAAATCTACTGTCACATGACCTGCGCCACAGATACAGGAAACATCCAGGTGGTGTTTGACGCCGTGACCGACATCATCATCGCTAACAACCTCCGAGGGTGTGGCTTGTACTGAGCGCGCCCCACACACCCCGTAATGTCCTCCGCCTTTGTCCCCTCTTCTCTCTCGCCCCTCCTGTCCTCCTCCCCCTCCTCGTTCCTGTTCCTTTGACACTGCTGTGGAAATGGTGATGATGACGATGATGATTCTGCTGATTATTTAAAGAAAAAAAGAAAGAAAAATGCAACTAGGTACATATTAATATTGAGGATAATTAAAAAAAATAGGCAAACGTATATATAAAAAAAAGATATATATATATAATGTTTTTAGTTCTTGTCTCTTCTCTTCTCGCTCCGACTTCTCCTCCAGTTTATTTTTGGCCGGCTGCCAGGCAAATTAATTTGTTTTAGTAAAAATCAGGAAACCTTGCAACCTGGAAAACGTCTTGAACAAAGTCATTGAAAGCCTCCGCTCCCCGTCCTGCTCCCTTTTTCTTTTCCGCTGTGTCTTTTGTTGTTAACAAAAACAAAACCTGTTCTTTTTTTGGCTGTTTTTTTTGTATTACTACTATGAATCTGTTTTATTTTTGTCGATTGTGTGTATATTTATTACATGACTATCAGTCTGTACACTGATTTTTATTCACATTTTGCCTCACCTTGACACCTCTTATTTGTGTATTAGTTGTTTTTCTTGGTATAGTAGTGATTATGTAATAACAATTTTTGCAGAAATGTGTGCAAATCTCGATAGCACTAAAGATCACCAGGCAGGTTGGCGATAACATTAAATAAAAAACTTGAGACCTGCTGAAACTGACAACACCAATTTTAGCGTAAGTCTTTTGTTTACATTAGCCTTTTTTAAATCAAAACATTTCTTTTTTAATAAGTTGTATCATTGTATTGCCCCCAATCCAGTTTTAATTCAACAGGCAGTGAAGCTTCCTGTTTCCCACTACAGGCCTTAGCCATTTGCCAACCGTCAGTTGTGGCCGAGTCTGAGAGCCAATTGGCAATGTGCTAAATGTCCCATCAGTGCCATGTAACAGAGGTACTGTTCTGTAGATAGCTACGCTTTTTAGAAGCAGGTACACAACGTCATAACTCTACCTTCCACACTGTTATGACCTACTAATATTCTCCATGTGAGGAACCTCCCTCCTGGTTTTTGATTAATTTATTAGTTAATGTATTGATAGATCACCTTTCTTACGCATACCACTTTCTCTCTCATTCTCTGCAATTTCACACCACCATCATGCCTTTACTTCTCTCACCTCCATCCATCTCTCTTTCTTTTGCATGGCGCCCTGTCGTCCTGATTTCCTCCCTCCTCTTCTCTTCCTACTAAAGCCCTGACACAGATAGCATGAGATACTCAAGCCTTTGTATAAAGAGACCAGTTAATTCATAAAACTACAAAAAAAAGCTTCACATAGATACTGTTGAGTTAATACGATAACAAAAGAAAAAGTTTTAATAAAAATTGCAAAAGATGAATAAAAAAGATGGAAAAAATACACCAAAAAAGAGCCCAAAAGACAGATAGCAGCTACAGAATGAGGGGAGGATTGGTTCCTGATGGACGGGGTCCAATGAAAATAAAGGTTGTGTTGGAGGATGGAAGAAGACGTGTAGAGTTGAGGATTCTTGCAGTAACACAACAAATTCAAACAGTTAAAAAAAAAAACACAAAAAAGAATGAAACCAACGAGCGAGGGTCTTACAACATGAACGACTACGATCACAATGATCCTGATATATTCTCAAAAGATCTTTCTTGTGCTTTGTAGCTATGAAACGTTTTTTTCTCTCTTTCTCAGTTTTCTAAAAATAAAGCTGTTTTGCAAAGGGTTCCAGTTTGACAGCGAGCTGATATGGGACCACGACGATCTCCGACTGACCCTGTGTTGTTGTAATGCTCTGAACTGTGCCCCCCCCCCCCTCTCCTTTTACCCTTTTGCCTGTTTCCCTGCATTAGAACCGTGTCCTCACTTTAGCCTGACTCAGAACGATTAAATATAATATTATAACGATATCTATTTTTTATTATTTCAGAAGAAATGAACCACTTTTTTTGGGGAGAGCACGTTTCTCGCTGCGTCCGCTAGTTAGGGACGCCGCATGTTCACACATCAACGCTGTATAAAGTCATGCTCCTTTCTCCTTCTTCTGTCTCCTTTCAGTTTAATACACACCTTCCAGGTCTACAATGAAAAGCACAGTTCTCACGTAACACACACACACACACTTGCAGGCGCTCACACAAACACACACACACAATAAGTAGATTTGGAAAGTTGTTATCTGTTCACACCTAATCTATGTTATCCCTCATCTATATAGACCTCTTTTTCTTGCCTTCTTGATTTCTAGTTTTGAAAAGAGAAAATACTGTGTAATGACATGATATACCTGTTTCTTTGGCATTCTGTTCCTGTTCCCTTCATTGTTTTTTATTTTAACCTCTGTTCTGTTCTTTACCCAGTGAATGCTTTTCTGTGCAGCTTTCTTTTTCTCTCTCTCTCTCTCTCTCTCCCTCTACTCCTTTTTAGTGAATGGTTGTTATTTCATGTGGGATGTCCGTGCTGGAAAAACCAATCGAATGTAGTGTTTACATTAAAAAGCCACTGTTTTCATGACTACAAAAAAATCCTTCTTGCCTCCGAGTCATTCCATTCACTTGTTCGGTGTTTTGCTTTTAGGAAACAGTGTCACTCGTGAATACATGGAGCAACGAGTGATTATTAAGTTTGGCTTTATTTATCCACAACTTGTTTTTTCAATGCAGCACTTCTGTTTCCTGTGCTGCACGCGTCATATCAGGAATACAGTGGCCTCACACAGGGAAACTTAAAGTTTAAAATGATAGCAACAGAACTTTGTAGAAACAGACAAGGTGTATTTTGAATAGAATATTGCCACAAATGTTTAATATAATCCGATACAAAAGACTAAAAGTGTCAGCTGACTAAAACGAACCAAAAAAAGTTACGTTTTTCTTTTGACCAATACTTGAGTTCATCTTGAATGGTTCCTATTCTGCTAATTTTCAGGTTCATATTTGTATTTAGTGTCTCTACTGTGACATGTCTCCATGCTTAAATGTTTAAAAAGCTCTTTATTTGTCTCAAACGGCCTGTGCTGCAGCACCTCTTTTCACCCTCTGTCTGAAACCAGAGTCCAGTCTGCTCTGATTGGTTAGCGGGCCGTGTTGAAGCACCAGCAAATAACAGCATTGTTAGTAAAGCGTTACATATTGATGTCATTATGTTACAGAAGTAAACAAAGGAGTCCAATGGAGGTGTTTCAGGCAGGGGGGGGAGTGTGGGGGAGCGAAAATTCCCTCTGGAGGGAACACAGGGATTATAGCCTTTGCCGACCATAGACATGCTCAAAAACCTACACTGCAGGAAAGGGAAAACCCGAAAAACCTTAATTGGGCGTCTTTGACTAGATAAGGATAACTGAATATGATGAGCTAGCAAGGACATTTGACACAAATACAATTAAATAACTGATAAAAGTAATGCCAAAATTATTCAATATGGATTTATGATATTTATTGGCTTGATATGAACAGTGAATAAAATAATCGGGTGTATTCTCAGAAATGTTATAACTTCCAAAGTAAACATAAAGTAAGTATATGACAGTGTCACAAATTGTAGAATAAATTAAACACCTGAAAAAGTTATTAGTCTGACAGCTGGCTGGCACCGAACATAATAACACCTCTGCCAACAGAAACTGGAAATAAAGTGAGTACCATAGCTAAACAACCTCCAGGATTATGATTGTAACACACTGTGACACAGAATGAGACGGTGCTGCTGATCTGTTTAATAGCATTTTAATAAGCTCTTGCTGTTTACAGCTGGTTGTCCTCTAGCCAGCAGCAGGCAGCGGCAGTCACAGAAAGAGAACCTCAGTTCTCAGAAAACGCATCCAGAGTTGAAACCATTTGTTTTTACCTCAGTATCAACTCAGATTGGAAGCTTTTGATAACTATATTAAAGTCACAATTGATGCATTGAGCCTAAATGAATCCATTTGGTGTGACACAGTGACTGCATGATAATATCATTCCTATCAACTGTGATAAGATTTTACTCAACAGCAGTATGTATTTCTGGATGGAAAGGAGGCAATGACTCAGATTTGCAACCGATCATCTAAGCTCATGTACAACCAAGCATACTCAGAAAATGTCAAAGACATATTTACAGCTGCGTGCAAAGCTGTAAATCATAGTCAAGACCAACATGTTTTCAGAGAGTGTTGGCCTCTTCCAGTGTTGTCACAGATTGTGTTGTTCAACCACATGGTCAAGTCAAAAAGGAGAAACATCATAAACAATGTTATGTACACAGTTCTGAATGTACATTATGTCAAGGTCCCACCAGGAATAGCTTTAAAATATTGTATGGATGTTTTAAGGGCTCCGTTGCTTCTACTCTTTAACTATTGACTTTGGATAAGTGGTTAAGATAATGTTAAGGAGTGTTTTTGTTTAAAGCATGTCTTATCACTCAAGGGGTTGACCGGTGCATTACCATTTACGGCTTTATTAAGTGTATTTGCTGAGATACTGCAATGCTGACTGTGAGTAAACTATTATCATAATAAGAAGCATGAACACAATGAGCCCCAGATCATGAAAATAACGTTTTTTTAAAAGCTAAGAAACTGTGATCTGGAAAGAGTTTTCAAGGTTGCAATATCTGTCTTTCTTTCTCACACACATACGACAAAACAGAGTTGTAAACACTTTGCTTCCTGTCCTCCCATCACTTGATTCCCACTGGGAGGAAGTCGTGAAGTGAGTTCAGAAACAAACAAACCGTTTTCTCTATCACCCTTAGTCTCGCAGACACTGGTGGTGTTAACTTCAACTTAAAAACACTGAAACAAAGCAAGTAGGCTACATTGAGCCAAAAACGAGTTATTGTTTTCTTTACATATAGATTATCACTCCTACATCTTCACACATAGCTGTCAATATGAAATGGGATCCTCTTACTCATCCTCTATTGGTATCAGTCATTTTACAAGAATAAATACACACGGATTGTACAGCTATCTTTCATTTGCATTCTGATTGTGTGTCTACAGTGCAGACACACACATTTCACTTCACCAGACCAGATACCACTCACTCTGGGTCATTATTTCAACTGTACTGCAGGTCCTTTTGACATGAAACATCACACACACACGCGAACACAGATCACACAGAATCCCAGTCACGGCGGATAGAATAGTGCATGTGAGCTGGAGTGATAGAGAGGTGCTGTCAGACAGTATTTATTCACACATGAAGGGAGTCTTTCATCCTCGCTGCTGTGGCACTAGCTGTAAGGAAATGAAGGTTCAGAGAGTTCAAGCATAACACAGAGAGGAGGAGAGAGGCTGGTAGATGGAGAGAGCAATCAGAGAGAGAGGGAGGAAGTATCCACTTGATCACAATGATTGCCTGTTTAAAAAATCATTAAGTCGCTCTCTTACATACCTCGTTGTAGCACCTTAAAAGCTACTCTGACATTTTTTTAATTGTGGCAAAAATTGTATTTGTATCTGGCTTGTCGCTTGTTTTCCCATGAGCAGAATTATGCCAACAGCTATTGTTCCTCTGTAATTCCAACACTTAGAGGCAGTACAAGTCAACACCAACTACTGCATGGCAACCCACACTTACATAACGACAATGAGAAAATAACATTAACACTACCGCAAACACAGATGTTTACTTTTATTAAATGTGAATTCTGATGTTAAAATATTTACTCCCTGCCATATTTCCTCTTCTGTGTCACTCAGGGCTGACCGCCACACACACACACACACACACACACACACACACACACACACACACACAGTTAGTACAGACAATAATCAATCCTACACTTTCTTTTAAAATAAATCCATGGCCTACACCTACACCTTGTCAATAATAATGCTGATTTCTCCAGGGAGGGCCACAATCCAGGATGGAAGAGTCTGCCTTTGGGTGGCCGGGTCTTGCCTTTGGGTTTGTTTTTGATTATTGGTTATCTTTAAATATATGCTGCAGCTCTCTCAGAAGTACTCTCTCACAGTACAAGGTATTATGTCATAAGTCTGCTTTTATATTATTATATGGAGGCCTGTTGTGACTGCCTGCTACAACTTGTGTTCATCCATTCTACAGTACACTGAACAAACATATAAATGCAACACTTTTGTTTTTGCTCCCATTTTTCATGAGATGAACTCAAAGATCTAAAACATGTTCTATATACACAAAATAACCATTTCTCTCAAATATTGTTCACAAATCTGAAAAAATCTGTGACAGTGAGCACTTCTCCTTTGCCGAGATAATCCATCCCACCTCACAGGTGTGGCATATCAAGATGCTGATTAGACAGCATGATTATTGCACAGGTGTGCCTTAGGCTGGCCACAATAAAAGGCCACTCTGAAACGTGCATTTTTGCTTTATTGGGGGGGTCTGGGGGGGTCCGAAAACCAGTCAGTATCTGGTGTGAGGGTTAGGGTTAGGGTTAGGGTTAGGGTTAGGGTTAGGGTTAGGGTTAGGGTTAGGGTTAGGTTAATATTGTGAATCGAGTGGCCTGTGTTCGTCGTCCATAACATACGCCTGCCCATACCATAACCCCACCACCACCATGGGCCACTCGATTTCCCAACATTTGAAGTGCTAATAACAAAAATGGGTCGCTCAAACCCGTTTTATTGTATTTTAATCTACCGCCCTCCAGGCAAGAATGGCTCTTTTTTATCCGATCTTGGTGACTTACTAACCTCCATCATCCGCTATGAAAGAGTTCTTCTGTGCGGGGATTTTAACATTCATGTAAATGACTGCTCAGACAAATTTGCCAGTGATTTCCTAAATGTCACCGAATCTTTTTCTGTCAACATGTGTCTGGCCCAACGCAACACATTGGATCTCGTGTTCACAATTGGTATAAATATCAGCAATGTTTGTTGTGAAGAGCTATCTGTTTCCGACCATAAAGCCGTACTATTTGTCATGTCGTTAGATAACGCTTATGTTCAGGGGAAGCGAGTAAAAACCTCGCGTATTTTATGTAGCGCTGCGGTTGAGAAATTTGAAACAGCTTTTGACAACAATGTTTTGGGGTCCCATGTTGATGATGTTGATTGTCTAGTCAACGTTTTCAATACACACTGCTCCACCATTTTAGATGACGTCGCTCCCATGGTGACACGCAGCTCCCCAGCTGTAAACACATCCCCCTGGTTAACAGAGGACACCCGTTTACTGAAACGACTTTGTCGCAAAGTTGAGCGGCTGTGGAAAACCACAAATCTACAGGTACACCGCCTCCATCTGAAGGACCTTTACTGTGATTACAACAATTTGGTCAAAAATGCCCGGGCAACCTATTTTTCTAATCTCATCTCCTCTAGTAAGCACAACCCCAGAATACTATTTAAAACCATAAATACCATTGTAAACCCGTCCACCCCCTCAGTTCCTATTTATTCAAATGACGACTGCGACCGTTTTCTCACCTTTTTTATTAACAAAGTAGCTGCTGTGAGGTCGAGCATCACCCCCTCCCACTCCCCCCTCCCCATCTGTCCAGTTAGGCAGGCCACGCTGAGTAATTTCTCCTGCATCACCATAGCCGACCTGACCACTGTAGTGAGCGCTATGAAATCCTCCTCAAGCCCTCTGGATGCTTTACCAACGTCCATGCTAAAAGAAGTGTTTTCATGTGTCGCTCCACCCCTGCTCCACATTATAAACATCTCCATTGTCTCTGGCTCCGTCCCATCATTTTTTAAGCAGGCGGTTGTTCAGCCCCTTCTCAAAAAACCCAATCTAGATCCCTCCCTCCCGAATAATTACAGGCCCATCTCAAAGCTCCCATTTGTGTCAAAAGTTTTAGAAAAAGTTGTTGCTAATCAACTCATTACATTTCTGAATGACAATAAAATCAATGACAAATTCCAATCAGGTTTCAGAAAAAAACACTCCACAGAATCAGCTCTCCTCAGGGTCTCCAATGACCTCATGATGGCATCGGATGCAGGCGATTGCGTGGTTCTGGTGTTGTTGGACCTGAGTGCAGCGTTTGACACAGTGGACCACGCCATCATGCTGGATAGACTCAGGGAGTGGGTAGGCATCTCAGGGTCTGCCCTCCAGTGGTTTGCCTCGTACCTCAGTGGGAGAAGTTTCTCCGTGGCGGTGGGCCCGTTCTCATCACATAGCACTCCCCTATCCTGCGGCCTGCCCCAGGGTTCTGTTTTAGCCCCCCTTCTCTTTGCCCTGTACATGCTCCCATTGGGCCGCTTAATTAGCCAATTTGAGGGTGTCTCGTATCACTGCTACGCAGATGATATCCAGTTATACTTCTCCTTCAAACCTGTCAAAATGGAAAAAGTAACCACCCTCATCACTTGTCTGTCTGCAATTGAGGAGTGGATGTCAAGCAACTTCCTACAGCTTAATGCATCAAAAACAGAAGTCTTGATCTTAGCGGCTGATAACATCGCCTCTAAGGTAGCAAGCCTCCTGGATTCATTCAGTGGCAATATAAGGGCAAATATTAAAAACCTTGGTGTAACTTTCGATCAGTCTATGCTACTAGACAAACACATAAAACTTCTGACCCGTACCTGTTTTTTCCATGCCTTTATCTCATCCAGGCTTGATTATTGTAATGCTCTGTTCTCCTGCCTCAACAAAACATCACTAAACCGGTTACAACAAGTCCAAAATGCTGCAGCCAGATTACTCACTCGGTCCAAAAAAACATGGCCAAGCCCCAGCCTACATCAACGACCTGATCCACCCTCACAGCACAACCCGGGCCCTGAGGTCCTCTGAGCAAGGCCTCTTAAGGGTTCCCCGAACTAGGCTAAAGACCAAGGGGGACCGTGCCTTTGAGGTGGTGGCCCCAAGGCTTTGGAACAAACTCCCCCAGACAATAAAAACATCGGCCTCAATAGAGATTTTTAAGGGGCAGCTAAAGACCCACCTCTTCCGACAGGCCTTTGGGTCGTCGGAGTAGGTGAGTTAATAGCTGTCTTTTATTGGTGTTTTATCGTATGTTTTATCCTGTGTATTACCTGCTGCTGTCTTATGCCTTTTATTCTACATTTTATAGTTTTACTTTGAATTGTGTCCTGCATAAAGCACTTTGTACATCCGTGTTGAGAAGGGTGCTATATAAATAAAGTTTTACTTACTTACTTACTTACTTAACCCTAACCCTAACCCTAACCCTCACACCAGATACTGACTGGTTTTCGGACCCCCCCAGACCCCCCCAATAAAGCAAAAATGCACGTTTCAGAGTGGCCTTTTATTGTGGCCAGCCTAAGGCACACCTGTGCAATAATCATGCTGTCTAATCAGCATCTTGATATGCCACACCTGTGAGGTGGGATGGATTATCTCGGCAAAGGAGAAGTGCTCTCTATCACAGATCTTTTCAGATTTGTGAACAATATTTGAGAGAAATGGTTATTTTGTGTATATAGAAAATGTTTTAGATCTTTGAGTTCATCTCATGAAAAATGGGAGCAAAAACAAAAGTGTTGCATTTATATTTTTGTTCAGTGTATCTAGCAGCCCCAACTCCACTTGGAGGAAGTGATTGGTGAATGAAATACTTGTACATGTAAGTATCTAAGTGACAAGAAATTCTGATATAACGTAACTCCCCCTAAAACCAAAGAGTTATTGTTTTATATTTCTGTTTGTGTACTGATGAGTTTGTGACTTTTAGAGGTGTATGCTTAAGGTAAGATAAGATATACTTTATTGATAAAAATGTGGGCATTTTTTCGTTGCAGCAGCATGTAAAACCAAGTATTGCACATCATTCAAAAATAAACAAGTATTCAATATAAACGTCTCAACATATAAGATAAAACAGAACTAACATTTTGAAAATATAAAAGTTGAACGTGAAGATAAACATCTGAAAACTATCTGACAATCAAACACTATTAAAGGGCAAAATGACAGCTAACACAATATGAAAGTAAGATATTATTTACATTTAGTGTGAAAGAATAGCATATTAAATTAAATATAAATGTAAAATGTACAGTGTGAAGTTAAAGTTGAAACATGTTTAAATGTTCTCATGCTTTGCATTGGCTCATAGCTCTAGCTTCATGTTTAAGTCATAAACAAGAGTGGTATTGTCCTTTTCATCTAACTTACAAAAAGAAGGCGAATAACCATACAAGATGTGGTTAGTGAGTATTACTTTAAACAACCTATGATCCTGTCATAGAGACATAGAATGGAAGAGCAGATAATGAGTTGTGATTTCCACCGGGTGAAGACTGACAGGGGGAAATTGACTGATGCACAGAGTGAGTGACAGCTACAGTCCAGCGTGACCTCACCCCCTCGCTGTCAGTGAGATATTTTTAAATCCTGCGGAAAACATCAGTGAATCATCATCAAGTGAAACAGAAGATAACAACAGTATTATCAGCTTAACTGAAACAGACACAGTGCCGACTTCACACATAGAAGTCATATTGTGCAGGACTGCAAGATGCAAACACTTTCATCTTTCTTTACTGAATAATAAACCAGTCTGGGAATTAGTGGTGCGTTATTCATGGGAAATGCTGCAGAAAACAGGCTCGTCCTTACTAGAAAATAACATTTACACAATTACATTTTACCACACAGCACTCTTTATTATATGATCCTGTGTCGCGCCGCTTAACGTACTTTTGCATAACTCAGAGCAGTATAACAGTCACTTAAGCTGTGGGCACAAAAGAAAATGATCCTACATGGAGAATGATGAGTTCCAATACACGTCTTTTTTTTCAAATTTGCAAGAAAGCAGGGAAATAAACGTTTAGTTCTGCTGCATAACTGTGTTCCTTTGCATGATTCAGTGCATAATATTTACTAGAGCAGACATTTTAATCAACAAGAATACAGCCTAATACCTGAAATATGATGTTTATTGCCAGCCTATAAGCTATAATGATCAATAAAGGAGGATGGGTTTATAAGAGAATGAACATTTCTGTCAGATTTAATTCAGTGTACAAACAGAGAAACAAATCTAAAATGTAAACTAGCAAAAACTCCAGGAAGTCACTGTGAAGAAACAGTTGAGCACACAACAATTAAAGTTATAAGATGGAACAAAGCTCTGTGGATAAAGCTGTATGTGTGAAGTGATGAATAAATAAACTTCATATGAGTTGAATAGTGTTAAGATATTAAATGTTAATTATGAAGCTTAGAGGTGCCTGTAGGCAGATATTGACCTATTTTATACAGCCTATGTTATCCACAGACTCCTGTTATCTGATGCTCTGCTCTGTACTGCAGACATCTCCGCCTCGTGTTTCTTTTGTGGTTTTCACTCACACACACATGATCAAAAAGGGCTCAGCGCAAGTTCAAGCAGGAAGATTGGTTATACATTTTGTCACTCTGCAACTAGATATAATCAGCTCATCATGAGTGTTGTCTTTCAACCAATTACATTTTACCACAATCCCCTTCAGCCAATCATCGTGCTGCAGTCAAACTTTAAAATCGTTCTCCTCTCTCCTGCAGTCAGCTGTGATTTCAGGTGTTTATGCTGCATCCCACCTCCACCCCATCTACCTCCTGTCATCATGTCCAGGGCCAGGAGAGCTAATCCAAAAACCAGACCTCATCACATCTCCGCTTTATCCCATCTCCTCATGAAATCCAGATCTTCAGGATCCTCTTCATCCATTCTCCTCATCAAATCCTGATCTTCATCCCATCTCATCATCAAATCCAGATCGTCAGCATCCTCTTCATCCCATCTCTTCATCAAATCCAGATCGTTAACATCCTCTTCATCCCATCTCTTCATCAAATCAGATCTTTACCATCACCACCACTTTCTGGACCAGGGGGGATTTTCCTATTATACTCACGGCTGTGTTTCCCCCTTAAGATATACGATATCAGGGGGGGCTAATCTCCAAAGACTATTAACATTTATATCAAATGGCGCATGTGTCAATAAATGTTCTTTAAAGTGGACCTATCATGCTATATTTGAATACTATATTGTAGGGCCATACCTATATAAAACATGTCTGTGAAGTTTTTTTTCAAAATACCAAACAGATCATGCATTTTAGCCATGCCTCATGTTGCTCTATTTGCTGTATTCCAGCCCTGTTCTTGCAAGGGTTGATTCTGTGGCAAATGAGCTGCAGCCTTTGCAGGGGGGCGAGGCACGAGCGTCATGTTACCATGCTGTTACCATGCTGTTACCATGCTGTTACCATGCTGTTACCATGCTGTTACCATGCCACACAACCTCTCATTCCCCTGATACTGTAGGTGGAGAGTTGCCCATATAGGCGGAGCTCCTTGTTTCTGACGTCAGAGATATTTAAAATCTGTATCAGTCTGTATCAGATCCGTTGCAGGCCCGTTTTTAGAGATTTGGGTAAGGAGGAAAAGAGAGAGGGTTGTGTTTTCTGACACTTGGTGAGTTCCCTGACACACCGGGGACACATATTCATGTATAAAAGACGTACAAAAGTGCATTTTGCATGATAGGTCCCCTTTAAGCTAACAATGAAGTCTCTCCAGATTTAATTATAATGAGGTAATGTGACTGAGTTTGCAAGTGGAGTGTCTACCCTAACCTTGCAGTAAAAACTCCTTGGTGGAGTTATCTGTATAGTATGTTAGGCTTGTACACTTCTCATATGACAACTTTATGTTACGACTGGGGCACACAAGAAAATGACAAGACCCAAATGCACGACTCCAGACAAAAAAGACGGTTCAAAAAAAGGTATTTACTTCGGTGATTTGCAGGGCAATACAAACACACTTAGTATACATGGACTCCAAAAAAGACTTACTAAATAGTTACTAATACTAACTAACTCTCTAGCACAGAAATCAACTGGCTCTCCAATCTCTAATAATATGTGTAAGGCTCAACAAACGCTGTAAGGCTCGACTATATGGCACGAAACGATCTGGCACCAGGAGCTCCAACAAGGCATGTAGGACAGAGAGTGAATACACATACTATACAGAGATGCTGTATGAGAAAACGTGATTTTGGAACATTGAACAATGTAAATCTATTCTAGTAGACCTCAACAATGGAATTGTGATCAGTAGAAATGGCCAAGACATGGGACCTATAAAATAATAAAAAATTAGAGATATCACTATGAATCTTTTAAGCAATTTTCCAGGACTGTATTTTTTTAAGTGACAGAAAAATCGATTTGAATTTATTAATAGAACAAGAAAAGGAGGGCTTGCTACCTCTCCATTTACAGCAGTGTATATGGTATTTACCCAACATAATTATTATATTAACCAAATCAGATATTGAAGAGTCCAAATTATCAATATAAAATAAATGTTGACATATTTTGACAGCAGGAATATCTGTTAATTTAAGCAACAACCAATCCCTCACATTAGACCAAAAATAATTTAGAAAAAGGTCCGGAGAAAAATAAACGGGATTAAGAACCAATGTATAGTTTAATATTCTGAGCCCCAGTGAACACATTTGATCAGGTTGGCAGCTAAAGTCCAATGATGTGTGGTTAGTTTGACATCAGTAACAATTATACACTATATTGTATTGTATATTGCTCATCACATTGGATAAGGTTGACCATATTTTGTCTAGTTTTCACACCAAATGATAACCTCTATAAGCAACACATCAATACATTTCCTCAGTGCTGACATATTGCTGCCACATAGTAAAAAAACATGTTATGCTAGCATTGCTCTTTAGTGCATAAAGAATGCTGGAAGAGATTTAGAAGCAGGGAGGAGAGAGGTGGAAAGAGAAAGTGCGGGGGAGGGGGGGCATACTTAAATGTATTGGACATATTTACATTTTTGGAAGAAAAAAAAAACAAAAAACGTGATATATAGAGTGCCATGAATGTTTGAACAGGATTTTATGCTGTGTACTTTTTCAAAAATAAAATAATGCCTAACCAATAAAATGTGTTTGATAACCTTCTCCTCTTGTTGTCTTACTATGCTAATCTGAGAGTGGATTCGATTAATTAAAACACATCTGTGTATCTGGGTTTAATCAGCTTTCCCTCACCATCTGGCTGGCAGGTTTCGACTACGCACCCTCACCCTTCTCATCTTCCCGGGCTCTTTGTGGGTGATCTTGTGGGAGGCCTGCTGGATCCACACCTGCCCCGAGGGTTTCCTCAGCCAAGCCTCTGCACATGACCACCCATGTGAGGCTGCTACCATCCTGCAGAGATGTTCCCTATACTCTAAATGACACACCAGAGATACACCTTGGAACATACTGTAGGTGGGTTGCCCAAGCTGTCACACATTTGAGCAATATATGTTAACCCAACTGCCTTATGTACAGGGGCGGACTGGCCATCGGGACGTTCGGGCCGAATCCCGATGGGCCGAATCCCGTTGGGCCGGTACTGAAGTGGGCCGGTCGGACGATGTGGGTCGGTCGGATAAGTCACTAGCCCCCCCCCCCCCCCCCCCCCCCGTCGACAATTTACTAGCGGAATTTACTTGCGGCACCGAGGTGGGCCGGTCGGATAAGTCACTAGCACCCCAAATCGGTCGATTGTTCAAGCGCTTATTATGACCTATAATCACGTTTTAAAGTTTTCGACCTCTAGTGCTCCCGTTGACTGCAAACGCTCCGGTGGGTCGTATATTCATTCGTTTGGCCATTAAAATGCTTTTTGATTAGATTTCTAGCGAGAAGTGTATATTGTACTTTCAGAATCCACGTCCAGTGGATGTGTAGGATCTATAGTTTGATAGATATTACGAAGATTATTTGAGTTCTCGCCAGGAGAACGTGTATATATTACGTCTTTCCCCTATTCATTTCTATTCAAATCAAATCAAGTTTTATTTATATAGCACATTTATAAACGATTTTTGGTCGAGCCAAAGTGCTGTACATATAATAAAAATAGCCTACAGTAGGGACACTTTACAGCAAATACAACAGCACAGATTGTTCAGAATATCAATATGCGAAAAACGACACCCTATATTGACGACAGCGTCCATGTAAAGTTAGCGTCAACCCAAACAGTATTTCCGGTCTCGAAGTTTTCATAATAAAACCGTGTTCCCCTCACTGTCAAATTATTTTACAGTGATATCTGCCGTACTCATCCACTAAAAAACATTAGTTTATCCTTGTTAATTACACAACATTAATTGGTTTAAATTGTGTACACTGCTTTTGTGTTTTTCCCATAGATTTTTCCCTTTCGATTCTGAGAGACACATTTATTTTTTCAGAGGTTTTGATACGCTAAAACGTCGAACTACCCATAATCCTCAGCTATCATTGAAGCTTGATGATTGGATGTTTTAGCCGCAATGCACGTTGGGATATGGTGTTTATGCGATTTGAAATCCGAAAACATTTTTAAAAAGAAAATAATACTTTATTCCGGGTGTGCTTCTCATTTTCTCACATAACGGCATTGTAATACACGGTTCGGCTGCATTAAATATTACACATCTGCTGTAGTTCTTTATTTATAGAGCCCTGATTAGAAGACCTTTGAACAAACTGGAAGAAATGCCGCCGAAACTGAATATGTGACGTGGATCATAAATAATATATCAGCAATTAAACAATCTTCAATTTCTCTTCACCCAATACGTCTCCTTGCAGTATCAATAATAATTCGGCTGACTTTTATATTTGATCCAATTGGTAAATAGGCTGTATTTACACCACAACGGTGCACAGCTGATAGACAGGGACTTGTAGTTTTTCTTTTCTGTCGGTTTGGTGTTACAAATATCAGAACAATATATGTGTGGATAACAAAATTAATCCGTCATAAACTAAACTGGAAACTTATACTGGAAAGTATAATTTATTGTGTTGACACTGTAAACTTGACAGTTTTTTAACCCGCACCACCTAGTGGTTAAAGCATGTTATTGCATTTTTTTGTTGAATATGTTATATTTGATGAAAATGTTTAAATACTAAGAGTAGCCTACATACAAAATAGGGGGAAAGTGGAAGGTCAATGATAGAAATATAGAATAGAAAATATCAAGAAGATACTGTAGTGATCTCTACAATAAAACAGTTTAGTGCAGGACGTTCAAAGATATTAATTAGGAAGATGTGCAAAACAGACAAACTAATAAGGCTTTATTTAAACATTAAAGAATACTTTAAGTTAAGGTCTTCTTTTTAATAAGAAAAAAACGTTGGGGGTATCTACAGATAAATATTAAGCCTGACAAAATGCACTTGACAATCACCTTCCCTGAATTTGACTCAGGTGTAACTAAAGTCTGCTTTAAGGGTTGTATATATTTCACATCATTAATCAGAATCTGCAAAGTAACTAAAATAAATGTAGTGGAGTAAAAAATACCAGGTTAACCTCTGAATTGTAGTGGAGTAGAATTACAAAGTAACAATAAATTGCATGTGTACATGCTGCTGTAACAAAAACATTTCCCAACTTGGGATCAATAAAGTACTGTATATCTTATCTTAAGATGATCAATGGCTACTGCCATATTTGCAAAATGTGCTTCTGAACCTTAACAAGTGGATGTTTCAAGGTTTATCAATTAACAACAGGGGGGGTCACAGACATAAGACCATGCTATTAAATTAAGCTCTTCTGACCTTAGCTGTCATGTGGGTATATTAATGCTGCCCATTATGGAGACAAGCAATGTTCACCCATTTATTACATGTTTTAAATGTGATAACACCAATGTGTTTCCCATCCCCTAAACCTCCAGGGATGTACAGTTTAACCTGTTAAGCCCCAAGCCTGTTTTTCAGGTTTCAGGCTCGAAAATGACATTCCCAGAACAAATGACCATATCTTCCCTTCTAAAAGGGTTAAATTAATAATCTTTTTTCTCAAAGTAATGATAAACCTGTGAGTTGGATGTAGAAAAGTCAGAATCAATATAGATGTATTTTTTATTTGAAAGAAAATTCAGATTGAACATGGTAAAAAAAAACATGTTCAACAATACCCTGTCTTGCTCAGAAACGCCTGCCTTCAAGCAAAGCAATAATAGAACAACTATTTCAGTCCATAATACCGACGTGTCTTCCCCATCCGATGCAGAGATTACTCAAAAGATGACTGAGGAGCCTGGCAGACAGTGTCCTATCCATAGGAAGCCTCATCCTCTACAAAAATGTTGCAGATTTAGAGAGAAATCCCTTGAAGATCGTAAGGCCTTTCTTAAAGAGCAACTTCCAGGTTAAAGACACCTGTGAATAAATGTGTAGGAAAATGATGAATACACTAGATTTTCAAAAAATATATATACAGAAATATACACTACAGTGACATCTGGCTTCGTTTTTGTAAGAAATGTTCACTTCCGTCATAAAAAAGCCTCGGCACGTGACCTCCCGCGTGTGACGTAACACGGGGGAAACAAGGGGGAGAGCGGCCGGTGTAACGTATGAATAAACATGGATCCCAATGCTAGTTTCGACACAGAAGACATAGAAGAATATGCATATGACGGACCACAACCTTATAATTATGAGCCTGCTAGGGGTCCAAGAGACCAGGAGCAGCCAAGGATTAGAAGAAATAACGGCCATCGGAGAGAAATTGAGCTGTGGTGTGAGGAGAACCAGTGGAGAACTGGGCAGCTATCTTGGTGAGTGACCGGCGTTAGCTACAGAATGTTAGCTAACGTCACATCACAACATTGTGAAGTTAGCTATCATATATCAGGCTATAACTAAAGTAGCATTGATAATATAGTAACGTTACTGGCAGGACTGTTGATACTGATCCATAACAGAAACTAATGCGCAAGTATCAGCCGTATCTCGCGTTACCTAATGCAGCCCCACACTACGGTGCTGTGTACCGGAGGGGAGACGCGAGATACGGCTGATACTTGACGATCTGGCGGAGAAAGGTTGTGGAGCCTCCGTTGATATAACGTTGTAAATGGCTTGATGGAAAGCAGGTGTGTAGTCGGGGAGGGTGCACAGCTGATTGCAGCAGGTGAGTGGAGGTTGTGCCGGGAGCCAGGAGTGACAGCCACCACAGCGTTACCTAATGCAACTCCACACTACGTACTTACGGTGCCGTGTACCGGTGGGGAGAGAGAGAGCAGCGAAGGGGGGGGAGAGAGATGTAATACGGTTTCTTGATAAACGTTTTTCTTGATAGGCTTCAGCTGTGGAGAGTATGTGCTGCAGGGAGGTGGATGCACAACGCACCCAGGAACGAACGCTAGCTCCGGTCCTTTTCCTGTTAGGGAAATAGTGGACTCGATGTCCTGACAGGCTGGTATTTGTGCAACCTGCACAAACACAATACTGCACCATGATTACAAATGGTGAAATACAATGTAAAACTACCGAAAAATACCAGCTCACTAAAACACAACCGCTCAACTCAACGCAACTACTAACTATACCCGCGGTCAGAGAGCGGAGATGTTTACCCATTGTGATGTAATATGACACGTTTGACGTATGACCTTAAAAACCTTTTTTAAGAGCAGAGCTCAAAATTGCTCCTTTCCCTCTGAATTCCTGCCCTTATGTCTCATAAAACATATCAAATCCTGCATTCACTTTTTTAATTGTAATTTTCAAGCAAGTTTAAGCATAAATGTAGAAAAAAAATAAACCTGCAAGATGCTCTTTAAGGAAAATCGGATCTGTTACAGATGTTGCGCCTCAACATCACATATTGCCAGAAACTGCAAAGCGAGCGTCAAGTGCTCCGAGTGCGAAAGTGAAAGTCACAACACAGCTCTACATGCAGGACCCCCAACCTGGAAGGCAAAGGCCATTGACCCTGCCATAGGGTATGGCGGGCAGGATGGAAGTACACCTGCTGACATTGCAGCCCTGTGTACCAGCATCTGCGGTGGAGACCTGAGCGGCAGGTCGTGTTCGAAGATCTGTCTTGTTAGAGTCTTCCACTCAAGTTATCCAGACAAAGCAGTAAAGCTTCATGCCATCCTCGACGATCAAAGTAACAGATCACTTGCTTGCCCAGAGTTCTTTGATCTTTTCAAGATACAAGGCCCTAAGTCACCTTACTCACTGAAGACATGCACAGGAGTGGTAGAGACAGCTGGAAGAAGAGCGAGTGATTTCCAAATCGAATCTCTCGATGGGCAGGTTTGTCTATCTCTCCCTACTAGGGGTGTAACGGTATCCGTACCCGTCCCGTACCGTCACGGTTCGGACGTCACGGTTCGGCACATGCAGTCACACGGCGAATACGCCTTTTTTTACGAGTGGGAAACAAGTCTGTCACTCAGGGCAGTATCCACTTCACTATATATAATCCAGGGGGCGGTATTGCGCCGAAAAGCCAGCCACCCGTAAATAACAGATCAAGAAGAAAACACAACAAAACGAACACAATACATGAAGAAGAAAAGTTAGCAGCTATGGCCATAGATGGCGAGTTCAGATAACACACTGGAGCTAGAACCCACATGCTTCTTTTAAATCAGCTGTGTGGGAACATTTCGGGTTCCCTGTGGACTACAATAACGATGGGGAGAGAGTTGTGGATTGGACGAGGGCGGTGTGTCGCCGTTGTTTCAGCGGTGCGGTATGCTAGTGGTAACACGTCAAACATGCTCCATCACATCCGAGACAGTCTCAGTCCCCAGCGAGAGGGTTTTCTCGACGGCAGGTGACATAGTTACCGCCAACAGATCTGCCCTCACTACTGACAACGTAGACAAACTCATCTTTTTGAAGAAAAACTTGAAAATAGAGTAAAGCTTGAGTACCTTTAGTTAGGCATAATGGCCTCACACACTCACAACTTGTGAGTGTGTAATTAACTTGTGAGTCACAAGTTAATTACACATGTTAGACATTGCTCCTAAAGGTACAGATTTGATTTTGTTTTATATTTATCATTGTATTTATTTAATATTTTGACATCAGGAGATGTTATACAGTTCTGTATTGCCTTTTATTCATTGTGATTGAAACACTTTCTTATTATTTATTTTAATATTTTCAAGACATTCTTTTTAGTTTTACAGCTTATTGATCCTTTTTGTTTGACATCAGCCATTATAAATAATATGGCCATCTGAGTGTGTGTTACTGTTTGTGGTTTGTTTTTAACTGTGTAGTACAGTTAATGATTCCAAATGTTAGAGTTCCTTATTTTCATACCAAAACTTGCACTACTGTTAAAAATAAATAACAGCAAAAAAAAATGATGCCTGCAAGGAGCTCCAGGTTCCTTCAAACATTGACAGCGTTCGTGTGGAGAGACATGAGGCTCTCACAACTCTTTTGGCAGAAGTAGCGGCTATCATGAACCCAAGACCCTTGGGTCCAATATCCACCGATCCATTGGTGGTGACCCCTGCTACCCTACTCACACAGAATAAAGGTACCTTCTCAGCTCCTCCGGGGGATTTCACCCCCAAAGACTTGTACAAGTGTCACTGGCGTTAGGTTCAATTCCTTGCAGATGCCTTTTGGAGCAAATGGAGGAAGCAGTACTTCTCAACTTCGCAGACAAGGAGTAAGTGGCACAGAAGCAAGCCAAACATTGATGTTGGAACTATTTTTCTTGTGAAAGACTCTCAAGCAAAGAGGCAATGCCATTGGCATTGGTCACCAAGGCATTCCTGAGCAAAGATGAAAAAGGTCCGCATCGTAGAGGTCAAGATCACCAGAGAAGATGGTGCTAAGCTTTTCCTCAGACCTATTACAGACTTAGTCCTTCTTCTCTCCGAGGAAGACTACAAGAGCAAGTAGTGACATTCAAACATCGATATTTAGAAGCCAAGTTAATGGGTGTTATCAATAGATACCAGGCAGGGAGTGTTCTGTCCTCATCAGGACATTGTTGTTCATTTGTTGGATTTGTCTCCCCCTGCTGGCGGTAGTCGTAATGTGTAAAATATGTACCATGTGACCTAGTGCATAAGGAAGCTGCATGTGAACAGGACAGCCACATGTTTTTTTGGTGACCACAATCTGCCCTAATCCTTGACGTTCCGTGCCTTTGGTCGCATTATTGGTATGTACAATTGATACAAACGTTGTGTTCTTTCATTTCCAATGAATATGTTTATAGAGAATAGTTTTGAGATGATAGTTAATGTGTGTTGTAAACTCCGAAGGGCAACATGGACACGCGAAGGCAACACGAAAATGAACCTTCGGCAATGCTTTGTCATGCCAAATATGTTGCCACCGCTCCCGAAGTTGCTGCCGGAGCCTGAGAAACTCCACCGGCGGTCATACGATGGCTTAAGATGCCCTCACGAATGGCCCGATGCTGTTACGATCAGAGCCGAATTTGAACATTTCCTTTATCGTGTGTCCATCGGGAGTCAATTTCGGGACAGTGTGACAGGGGCTTTAATGATGACACGTGAACAGCTGTAACCCCTCTCATTGGGCTTAACTGAATAACCCTTTAGAACCGGCCCATTTGTTGTTAAATATTTACTTAAATGATTGAATCTTTCTCTTGTTAGTCAAGGAATTCAATGTATGATGGTTGGTCCTGCTTTTGTGTTCCGTTTTGGTGTAAAATGTAGCCTACATTTAAATACAAATATAATTATAGTAATGTGAAAGCCTTTTAGAAATGAATTGCACATAATAATTCCCACGGAGCTGTGAGCACTTATACATTTATGTGACGCTTTTCCACTCATCTTCCAGTTGTCGGTTTTCCTCTGTTGAAATGGACCAACTGTGAAGGTGGGGGCGGGGCCTTTATACGCGAGTAGTGAAAACACTTCCGCGTAGTCTGCTCGCGTGTATCCTCCCTTTCGTCTCCTCCCGCGTATTTTTCATGTCTTATATTTCAACAGTTTTACGACAAACTGTGACTTTTTTTACATGGAAATGATTGTTTAAGATTGACAAACATCATATGTGTAATTCGTGGCACAATTCAAACGGGATCAAAAGATAACGTTTATCTCTCCATTGACTTCAATGTATATTTTTCCGCTTCCGGGGTCCCATGAGCTCCCTCGGAAGGGGAGGGACTTCGCCTCTCTATTGGGACGTCCTTCAACATGGCGTGTCTTGATCGATTTCCGGGTCAAGTCCCGGAGGAGGGGAAGAGAGGAGTCGAGGAGGGGTATTGAGATGAGGCTATTGTGTCCATCATGTTTCCTCTGCCTTTTCGTAAAATGTTCCATGTGAGAGGAGTCATTGTGAGGAATTGATATAAAACTGATCGTTTTATCTGTTGTCAGGTACGTTGCAGATTTTCGTAAAATGTTCCATGTGAGAGGAGTCATTGTGAGGAATTTATATAAAACTGATCGTTTTATCTGTTGTCAGTGATTAAACAGAGATCGTCTCTCAACTTTACGCTGGCTCGGGTCTCGTCCATTATCAACACAACGCAGAGACCGCTTAACCACACCGGTTACATATATACAGTGCAATAAGCTTCTTAGTGCAATAAGAAGCTACAGGGACGTTAATCTAATGTCGGTAATATTAACTTTATTTAATACAACATTTACGGTACAAGATTTAATACAGTCGATGTAGTATAATATTTTACAAATGATGAATTACAGCAAACATGTGCAATATATCCATTATTACAGCTCCGTGGGATGGCAGTAAGACGATATGGGTCCGTTCTTATTGTGCATCCATGGTTAAAGATAAACGCATGTAGTGCTGAACCTGCTGAACACGTAACATGAACGTGCCGGGCGGCGCGGTCCCGTGGGTTAGATGCGCGTTCATAATGCAGAGGGAAATAACTCTCAGAATTCTAAAAGTACAATATACACTTCTCGCTAGAAATCTAATCAAAAAGCATTTTAATGGCCAACTATTCTACAATTTAGGATTTTAGGAGGGTTATTTGCAGTGGTGACTGGGCACAGACCCACCTAGTGTCAGCAGAAAGTATTAAAAATAATGACTACAAAATAAAAAAAATATTTTAAGATCATGTTTAATCATCTGATTCATCTGTATATTGCTGTTTTAGTCTGTGTTCTTCTAATTAGTGTCTACGGTGTGTGCCTATTGAGCTGTTTAGAGCCATGTGGGACAAAACCCGATCATGCCCCTCCCTCTCACTGTCAAAGTGAATGGTGACTGTAAAAACTACACTGCGCATGCTCAGAGTATTTTCCTATTTAATGTGTGCGGCAAAAAAATAATGACCATAGGGGCACTGAGCTGCAATCCCCACCATACGTCATCTCACATAATTCAGAGCTGATTGGTTGTAAGTATGTGTGCCGCGAAAAGTGTGGTGTGTGTGAAGAGGAGACGAGAGAGCTGCAGTGATGCGTCCTAAAACCCGGAAGTAAGCTGTGCATGGCTTCCCTCGACAAAAAAGCAATGAGATTTCTCCATAGGATTTTAGAAAATAGCTCAAAATAACATCTGTGGGAAACGTACCTGTTAGATAAATGCACGTTTGTTACGAACTCAGACACTTAGGAAGTAGGACTCAAATGCACGACCC
>CALSBZ010044661.1:255674-268886 GCA_943591055.1 Gobionotothen gibberifrons | reverse complement strand
TGTGTGTGTGTGTGTGTGTGTGTGTGTGTGTGTGTGTGTGTGTGTGTCTGTGTGTGTGTGTCTGTGTGTGTGTGTGTGGGAAGCTAACTATGTTTCTTTTCAGGATGACGCCTGCTACAGTCTAGTCAGCGTCGTCAGCCATCTAGGCAACTGTGGAGAAGCAGGTAAGATAATCACACACTGGAGGCTCGATGGGACCTTGAGTTTAGTTGTCAGTAGAAAGATATTCTGTATAACTTGGAAGATAGGAAAGCAAATATAGTAGCTTTTATGATTTTAATTAACACAACGTTTCTGTTGCAGCTGCATCTTAATGTTTTTAACAACGATCTCTCTCTTTAGGACACTACATCTGTGACGGAGTTCATCCAGACGACCATCCTGACGAACCATCCGACCACTGGCTCACCTTCAATGACGCGGAAATCTCTGGAACAACTGGAGGATCTGTGTGTGAGCAGCGGAAGCAGACGGCCTACATCCTGTTTTACAAAAGACAGGTAAGAAAACAGCACAGATCACGACCTTTACTGAGGTCCAGGAGATAGAACACATCAGGGTATTAACTGCGAGGGATTTTTCTCAGGAATAGAAAGTGGTCCAGCAGGTGATCCCGCCCACAGGAGGCTGCCCCCCCCCCCCCCAGAGAGACAGGTTATTTTCAAGGTTTCTTTCTCACAGAGGGAGTTTTTTCCTTGCCACAGTCACTGGACAGAAGAGACTCCACTCCTCTCTGCATCATTGTGATATTTACTGTTAGCATTTGGCTAGCTCTCTGTGTTGAACTTAATAAATTAAACCTGATCTCCCTGCATGGAAGATTTGCTTTTTTCTGTTTTTAAGTCAAAGGTTTTTGCACAAGTACTCAAATGGTTCTATAACTTGAGGGTCACACTTACTAATGTTTATTTACAGGCAGTGCTACATGACAGTGTTTTTTGTTTTTTTTAATGCATAATCATCCTCTTATTGAACAGTGTGAAAAATGTACTTTAAAAACGTTAAATGTCATCATCATTTCAATAACCCTGAATCATTTGCACATGTTTACATATTATAGTCATACTACCTCATTAGATTTAAATTGAAACCAATTTTTTTTAAACTGCAGCTACTTTGCACACTTTTGTAATGTTTATAGTATTTTATGTCAATCTGCTTATTTTTTGTAGAAGATAGGTATATATTTTATGTATTTATTGAGTATTCTTTGCATACTATATTGATTGTCCGGCAGTGGCTCAGTGAGTAGGGGCTTGGACTGGGAGCTGTAGGGTCGCCGGTTCAAGTCCCCGACCAGACCTAAAAAATATGGAGTGTGGACTGCTACTTGGAGAGGTCCCAGTCCACCTCCTGCCCTGCCGTGGTGCCCTTGAGCAAGGCACCGGACCTTCCCCTTCCCCCCTCACTTGCTCCCCGGGTGCTGTACAATAGCTGCCCTCTGCTCCTAGTACTAGACTCCTCGTACTAGGATGGGTTAAAAGCAGAGAACACATTTCACTGTGTGTGCTGTGTGCTCTGCATGTGTGACCAATTAACAATGGTTTCATCCCTCCCAATTCTAGAAGAAAAAAAATGCTATATATATATTTTCTACTGTTGATATGTATTTATGTATATGTATTTTTGTATTCCTAACAATTCCCTTATTGGGATGAATAAAGTATATCTAATCTAAGAATGAGGTGCATTAATACGTTTTCACTTTACATTGCATTTAGCTGACGCTTTTATCCAAAGCGACGTACATTCGACCAGGAAGATACAACCTTGAAGAAAACAGAATCATATAAGTACATCAGGTTTCATATAGCCACAACATTTCAAGTGCTACTCAACTGGCTTATAGATGTTACATTAAAATAAATTGCATAACCTGTGATCTTTGAATAACCCACAATGTTGTTAACCCCTATTTCCCTAATCTGGTCAAATTATTATATAAAAGATAATTTGTCAACTGCACATTAAAAACAAATATTTGACAGGTTTACTATGGAATAAATTGCAGTGGTGTAAAGTAACTAAGTACATTTACTCATTTACTATTTAAGTTCAATTTTGAGGTACTTGTACTTGACTTAGTATTTCAATTTGTTGCTAATTTGTACTTCTACTCCACTACATTTATTTTGTACCTTTAGCTACTTTGTAGTTCTCATTCATAACACTCCGTTCGATGTCTCACTATGGGATGCGCCTCATCGCGGAGCAAACCGAAGCATCAATCTCATTTACGCCAATTCTGATTGGCAGGTGATCTCGACGTCATCGTCAGGGAATCCACCCCCTATAAGTAGCTTGCGCCACGACGCATGCGCCATTCAAACACCTCTTCTCGCTTCAGAGCATATCTCTTTATCGGCAGCCGCGCAGCTTAACTGTCCACAGGCAGAACTAAGCTATCCTAGCTAAAACTCGGTCGACGGACGCTCGCGAACTACCCTTAGATTTTCTTCGAAGAGAAGATTGTAGGTACTAACACACCAGTTAGTACCACATTCGACCTCACCTTTTTTCTTTTTCTCCGGAAATCGAGAGGTAAGGTTTTTCGACTTCAAGCTAGCTGCACACCACGCCGCTAGCTTGTCTCCCTCGCTATCGATACCACGACGGCGAGGACGTTTTCTTCTATTCTCACACCAGAGAAGAAAATAATTAAGGGCTATTAACACACCAGTTAATACCCCCTTTTGGAAATAAATCTACGCCGTCGCTTTTCTCCGGACTAAGGACGAGTTGTTACATTTTTTCCCCGGCAACTTTCCTGCTGAGAGCGGACCCTCTCCACGCCGTCACCACGGCAGACAAGATGGACGCCTCTCTCCCTCACACCAGAGGAGCTGGGGACTCGGTTGCAAGGCTCTGTGACTGTGGGTTCAAGATCTCGGACACAGACACACACCAGGTCTGCTCGTCCTGCCTCGGGCTGGAACACGCCCGGGAGGCCATCGACAACCCCGGCTCGTGCGGACATTGCTCCCGCATGCCCCGAAAGAGCCTCCGCCGACGGCTAAGAACTAGCCTGGCGAGATGGGACCTCCTCACATACTCTGATGCGCCGGATGGCTATCAGGACACGAGGACGTCCCCCGCTATGATTGGACCCCGCACTGTGTCGGTCTGGGGTCCATCAACGGCGACAGCGGCAGAACCGGAGCCCCTCCCTGTAACAGGCTGGTACTCGGTAGCGGCTAGGGACGTGAGAGCGGGACCCCATGCTATGCCAAGCTGGGCCTCCCGGCTGGACCTCACCATGGCCACACTCACGATAGATACCCCGGAGTCAGAAGACGTGGAGAACGAAGAAGATACCTCTGAGTTCCCGCTCTCTGACTCGGATGAGCAGGAGGAAAGTCTCTCCACACCATCAGCTCCAGCGGACACGCCGGGAGCTGCTCCCAGACGACAGCACACCAGCTTCGCCATGTCTCAGCGATGGCCAAGGAGACCTCTAGGTCCCGCTACGAGGGGAAAAATGTGCCCCAAGCAGTGAGGAAGAAAAGGCAACTCCTGCCGGTTTTTCCAGAGTTGCTGAATGAGGTGTCGGTCTCCTGGAGAGACCGGCCCTACAGTAACAAGGCCCCGATCCAGGGTGCCTCCTCACTGGACGGTGACGGAATGGAGAGGCTCGGCCTGCTCCGCATACCGCCAATGGAACCGCTGGTGGCAGCTCACCTCCTCCCGAGGACGGCGTCTGCACCGAGCAAGAACCCCACGCTACCGGTGAAGGCGGACCGACTGCAGTCCACGCTGGTTGACCGGGCCTACAAGGCAGCAGCGTTGTCCGCCAGGGCCCTCAACATCTCCTCGTTGCTGACTGCATACCAAGCAGAGCTCTGCGAGGATCTGGCGAGCGGGTCTGGGCCGGTAACGGACATCTGCCTCCGGGTACAACGCTGCGCAGTCCAGGCCACCGGAAAAATTATGGGCATAATGGTGGTGCAGGAGAGAGCCAGGTGGCTCAACCTGACCGACCTCCCAGACCGGGAAAAGGACGATCTTCTCGACATGCCCATCGTTCCCGAGGGCATTTTCGGCCCCGCTCTGGTCTCACTACAGCGGAGACGGGAGTCGAAGAGGAGGGAAGACGAGGCTCTCCGCCTCTCCCGAAGGGCCCAGCCGCCACCTACAACGGTCTCATGGCAGCCCCCGGCCCGAAATGCCCCTCACCCTGCTCGGTTGATGGTACCGAGACAGCTGAGGCAGCAGCCCGACCCGAGTCCCCAGCCCAGGCAGGAGACAGGGGCGGCAGCGGCCACGCAGGCGCAACCGGCCCAGATCCTCAGCTACCTGACGGGAGGAAAAAAGCGAGCAACCTGAGCGGCCTCTCCTTCTCCCCTCCGTGACAGAGCTGCGTTCTCCAGCTCCAGATGTGTTCCTGCCTCGAGAGATGCCTCAACGCCATCCTCAAGTGCACAAACACACATGTGTTTATTGTTGTAAAATATTTTTTCGGTATAAAACATTTCCGCTGTCGCATCCAGGTTCAGGCCAAGGGCGCAGCTCAAAAAATGAAAGAAAAAAACAATAAAAAGACAATAAAACCAATAAACAGTCCGCCTATTGTTCCCCTTTTGAGAGCAGCTACGGCATCTCTCAAAAGGCGGACATTAGAACGGGTCTGTGAAGGCACCTTCGCCATGCGCATGCACAGTGGCGACAGGGGTTTTAAAAAAGCCTTTGTCACGTGCTGACGACTGGGGCTGTGGAGCCTCCACTGTCACGTGCAAATGCAGTGTCAGCTGGGACTCTGAAGCCACCACCATCACGTGCAAACGCAGTGACGGCGGGGGTTGTTTAAAACACCACCACCATACGCATGTGCAGTGTCGGTGGGGATTGTCGAATTAAGGTACTACCGTGCTCAGACACTAAAGGACCCCAAAAATCGCGACAAATTGAGACTCTGAGGGTGGGAGACATGTCATCTCTGCTGACTCTAAAGAGAAATCAGCGGGAGATGTTCACAATGTCTGTCGGGGACTTTCTCGAGACAGTAACACAAGGCTACGGTCTCCAACCCAATGTCACCCCCCCCTCCTCCCTCGCTCTCGGGCACTCTGTACTCACAGGCCCGGAGAGGGTCAACCTTTCATTCTGAGAAGAGATTCTCTCACCTATAGAAAACAAGGTTATATCTGTGATACCCGTCGAACAAAGTCAGAGCGGCTCTCATTCCAAGTATTTCCCCGTTTCCAAACGGAGAGGGAACGGAACTCGGTCAATATTGAGATTGTTGAGCTCCAAGCAGATATCTTAAAAGATACAGCTTCGAGATGCTCACTCACATATTTAATATGTCTCATGCGACAAGAACGACGACTGGCTCACACCAGTCAACTTTGGAAATGCATGTTTTCAAACTCCAGCATATTACCCACAGGGAATATCTGTAATTTATGTCTCAGGGTGTCCCTCACAAGTGCAGACTACTTCTCTTCGGTCTGTTCTCAGTCCAAGAGGGTTTGTACGATGTACGGAAGCCACGGTAACCCCGTTAAGACAACAGGGTATTCGCCTGGCAACCTACCTGTACGACTGGTGACTTCTCGCACAGTCATAACAGGGGGTTATTACACGGGCAAATGTCCCCGTAATACACCTGCTCGACCTGAGTTTCACCATAAACACAGAAGGGAGCACGTTGTTCCCGGCCCAGACTGTACTTCCCCCCGGGGGAGTTTCAGCACTGGACAGCTGCCCTCAGACTAAATCCCAAGCATCACGGCGCACGGAGAGCAGCGCGTAAAACGGCACTGCGCCGCCGGCTGCACCCGACTTTAACCAGCACGGGACATGCCTATGGGTGTTGTCTTTTCGCAAAGGGCGACCACCACGGACGCATGTCTGACGGGCTAGAGTGTTTTTTTACAAAAATCAGCCTGTGAGGGGGTTTCTGAAGAAAACAGGAACCTCCAACGGCTACACGTAAATTACCTAGAGTTTTAGCGGTGTTCCCCACCCTAAAACGCTGTATGCCTTCTCTCAGAGGACACCATGTCCTTGTGAGGATGGATAATATGTCAGTGTCGTATGTAAACCACTAGGGAGGTTTCTTACGTTCTCCCCAGTTACATGCTGGCACGTAGACTGATCTTGTGGTGCTGCGGTCGCCTCCTCTCCTTGAGAGTGAGGCATGCACCAGTGGTGACAAACCTCGGAACAGTCCTGCTGCCCGGAGGCGTATCACCATATGCAGACTGGACCTCACATCAAATGGTTGTGGGTCAGCTGTGGTGTGTCGCGGCTGAGCCGCGATAGATCTGTTCGCAGTAAAAGATTATGCTCATTATCAGCTGTTCTTTCAATGCGAGGTTTAAAACGCACCGTTGGACGTAGGCGTACTCGCGCACGTTTGACCTCCGGTTCCCCCGTGCGCATTCCCACCCCTGGCTCTGAGAACCCATCTCTGACCAGAGTAAGGGAACGGCACCACGCATTGATCTTGATGGTTCCGCACTGACCTGTAATGTACTGGCAGGCGGAGATTTATCAGTGGCTGTGCGGTCAGCCGTGACAGCCTTCCCCCCCAGGGACATTCTGTCCGAGGCGGGGGGGGGGCGATGTTTTCGCCCACACCCGGGATGTCTCGTCCTATGGACCAGACCCGTAAGTGGTGCAATCTGAATACAGTGAGTCTCCCGAGGGGTGATGAGCACTGCTCAGAGTGCGAAAGTTTCCTCCACTGTGTCTCGTTATGACTGAAAGTGGAAGGTAGGAAGGAATGATGTCCTTAAAAGAGGACACACTTCTTTTCAATGTCCCGGTGGAATGATTCTATCATTTCCACAGGACCTAATTGGAAGCACAGGGTTTTTTCCAGGTCACTAGTTGCTGGCCCTGGCATCTGCCAAGTGAGTCAGTGACTCCAGGTGCGATCTGTGCATCCTTCACGCACCTAGTTCGCCCCAGGGCAAACTCGAGTGTTGCTAAGGCCCAACCCCACCTTGTATCCTAAGGTGGTTGGTTCAGTTACCCCAATTAACATTGAGGCAATTTTCTTCGCTGCTGTGTTTCCCCGGGGAACAGCAGTTGAATTTGCTATGTCCAGCCCGTGCTTATGCACTTATGTGGACAGATTAAGAGAGTTTGTGTTGTGATGACCAACTCTTTGTGTCCTGGGCTAACCCTTACAGTTCTCTCACTGAATGGTAGAGACCGTTGCTTTGGCTGTACGAGTTGGAAATTGCGGGCACCCTCGGGTGCGTGCTCTTTCAACTCGGGGTCTGGCTACACCCTGGGTTGTCTGCTCAAGGGTGTTTCCATCCAATACATTTGTGCAGCGACAGGCTGGTCCTCGCTGCTCACTTTTGTCCGCCTTTACAGGCTAGACGTCTCTGCTCCCAGTGTGGCCCGAGCAGTGCTGGGCACCCTGCTGAGCCAGAGCTCTACCTGTTAGGTTCTGGTTGGTTTGGTGGTTTTCGAGATAAGCTCGTCTGGCAATACGGGAGCTATGATTTCCCATAGTGAGACATCGAACGGAGTGTTATGAATGAGAACTATAGGTTACTTACGTAACCCCAGTTCTCAGAGTAACATGAAGTGAGATGTCTCACCTGACAGCCCTCCTTGCTATGGTGAAGCGAGAAGAGGTGCTTATTTTGAATGGTGCATGCGTCGTGGCGCAAGCTACTTATAGGGGGTGGATTCCCTGACGATGACGTCGAGATCACCTGCCAATCAGAATTGGCGTAAATGAGATTGATGCTTCTGTTTGCTCCGCGATGAGGCGCATCCCATAGTGAGACATCTCACTTCATGTTACTCTGAGAACTGGGGTTACGTAAGTAACCTATAGATTTGGATTAATAATGTGAAATATAATCTACACTTAAATAAGAACCCGGACCCATTTCTACTTTTGGGACTAAATAGACTAGAACACATTTCTGACAAGTAACCCACCCCCCTAGTGTCAAATATCTGAAAAATGACATATGTCACGTTGGGCTTTAATGGTAAATCAATCAATCAATGTTTATTTATATAGCCCAATATCACAAATGTTACATTTGTCTCAGTGGTCTTCACAGTTTGTACAGAATATCAGTATGACAATACGACACCCTCTGTCCTTAGACCCTCACATCGTACAAGGAAAAACTTCCAAAGAAAACCCACAGTTTAAAGGGAAAAAATGGGAGAAACCTCAGGGAGAGCAACAGAGGAGGGATCCCTCTCCCAGGACGGACAGACGTGCAATAGATGCTGTGTGTAAAAAAAAGATAATACATTTGCAACATAGGTAGTCCAAATGTTTGGAAATGCATGTGTGTATAATAGGAAGATGAATCCACAAGGACATCCATCCAGGACTTATGATCCAGTCCGGGCTCGCGATCCAGGACACAGGACTGCAGCAACAGGATCATCCATGACTCCGGATCCCGGCGTATATAGACACCAAAAAGAAAGAAATTTGGGGAAGCTGGGTTAATCGGAACATGAGAGTACACAGGTACAGACAGAGAGAAGGAAGAAGTAAGATGTCCCCCGACAAACTAAGCCTATGTCAGCATAACTAGGGGCTGAATCTAATCAGCCCTAACTATAAGCTTTATCAAAAAGGAAGGTCTTAAGCACACTCTTAAAAACGGATAGGCTGTCTGCCGCCCGAACACAAACTGGAAGCTGATTCCACAAATGTGGAGCTTGATAAGAAAAGGCTCTGGCTCCCATTGTACTTTTAGAGACTCTAGGAACAACCAACAACCCTGCGTTCTTGGAACGCAATGCCCTAGTAGGACAGTAGGGTATAATGAGTTCTTTAAGGTAAGATGGCGCCTGCCCATTAAGGGCTTTGTAGGCGAGAAGAAGAATTTTAAATTCTATCCTGTGTTCTATAGGGAGCCAGTGTAAGGCAGCCAGAACAGGAGTAATGTGGTCCCTTCTCCTAACTCTAGTTAGTACACGAGCTGCAGCATTTTGAATCAGCTGAAGCTACTTAACTGACTTCTTGGTACACCCTGATAATAAAGAGTTACAATAATCCAGCCTTGAAGTAACAAATGCATGGACTAGTTTCTCTGCATCGTTTTGAGGCAAGATATGCCTGATTTTTGCAATGTTACGTAGATGGAAGTAGGCGGTCCTTGAAATTGATTTTATGTGGGCATTAAAGGATAAATCCTGATCAAATATAACACCAAGATTCCTTACAGTCTCACTGGAGGCCAAATTAATGCCATCCATAGTTAGTATATCTTTAGATAATTTGTCTCGTAGATTCTTCGGGCCGAGTACAATAACTTCAGTTTTGGTCGTGTTTAACATCAAAAAGTTTAAGGTCATCCACGTTTTTAAGTACTTAAGGCAGTCTTGAATTTTATTTAGATGATTAATTTCATCAGGCTTGATTGATAAATATAGTTGAGTATCATCCGCATAACAATGAAAATTTACAGAATGATTCCTTATAATATTGCCTAACGGAAGCATATATAATGTGAACAAAATAGGTCCGAGCACTGAGCCCTGTGGCACTCCATGGCTAACTTTGGTTTGCGTCGAAGATTCATCGTTGACACGTACAAACTGAGAGCGTTCAGATAGATAGGACCTAAACCAGCCTAAAGCAGTTCCCTGTATGCCAACTAAGTGCTCTAGTCTTTGCAATAGGATATCATGGTCGATAGTATCAAATGCAGCACTGAGATCGAGCAAGACAAGAATAGAGACAAGTCCTTTGTCTGAGGCTATTAGAATAGAAATAAAGTAACTCTTATTTATAACTTAATTAATGAGGATGATTAAATTAGTTTGAACATTTTTTGAATTGAAGAATAAAGAATATATTGACTAAATATAATTGAATCCGCTAAATTAACTGAGCTGATCATAATCATATTTCTAATTGTGCATATATGTCACTCCGGGTTTACTGTGAAAGTTTAGGGTTAAAGTCCCGATGTGACACCAGGGTCACAGCGATGTTTATCTCATTTGTTTCATATCAATTTGATCAAGAAATGTTTCCACAACAGGTTAAATGTAATGTAAAGGACATGTTATGGAAGCATTTAAATTCTTAAATGGCTTGCATTTTACCTTTAGCAACAACAACAAGCTTTTGAAATGTAGCTAGTTCTGTCACATGTGGTAGCCTGGCACATGGACATCTTGGACATGTTGTTATGGGAACACAACATCAAATGACCTGGCCCATGACCCACCAGACTGTGTGTCACTATAGGGACTTCACTAAAGCTGTATGTGAAGCTGACCGTTGAGCAGCCCGACCAAGCAAGGAGGCAGAGGCAGAACGTCCAAAAATATAACCCGGTGTGGGCATTTATTAAATTCGAGCACAGGACCCAGCCTCAATCTTGCTGTTCCCGTGAGCACAGTCACCAGCCACAAGGATCTCACACACACACTAATCAGCAATTATACCTCATTCACACCAACGGCGTTTCAGGGCCGGTTCGGAGCTGGAGCTTGAAAAGCACCGGGTTTTCCTGTTCACACCGCAGCGGAGCAGCCTCTTAGCTCCGGAATCCGGTTCGTTTCAAGCAACGCATACGTCACGCTGACGTCGAGGCGGGGGCAGGGGCGGGATCAACAAAAAGCCAGCGTTTTATCCAGTCTGGTCTTCCGAAGAGGTACAGAGGAAGCTGGAGCACAATCGACCATTGTTGTTGTTGTTGTCGGTGTGAGCTGTGAGGGGTTTCCGCACGGTTTGGCTTTATGAAGCAGGCACGCAAACGGTTACGTCATGACGCAAACGATGACGCAATGACGCAGCACCAGGACTCTGGGCTGTGTGAAAAGAGCCGGAGCTAAACCGAAGAACCGGTTCTGAACCTGAAAAGCTCTAGCACGGAGCTTGAACCGGAGTTGCGTTGGTGTGAATGAGGTATCAGACACAGGTGGGGGGGGGGGGGGGGGGGAGTGCACACAATCAACAGCAACAGACATGGGGGAAGGGGAACACTTTTCAACATAAAACCAGCAAACAGAGACAGACAAACTAAAACACATACAGATGCACACACTACATACATTTCGCCACCAACAAAACTACACAATTCGTAACGGAGGCCGAGATCTATGGCCCCAAAGATCACCTCTGTTACACTATATAAGGAACTTTCCAGAACATTTAAATGTGACACCTGTGTCACTGAGGGTCCTTATGGGTTAAATCAGACTTTAGTTACACCTGTAAGGAGTCAATTCAAGCTACCCTGCAGTATACAGTATAAAGTCATTACAACTATAGCTGCACCTTTGCCAGCTTTGATAACAATCTAATACATCAATAATTATAATCAAAACATATTATATATATTATTCTGAAATGGGCCAATCTGCATAATGATTACTTTTACTTTAAGTATATTTTGATGCTAATACTTTTGAACTTTTACTTGAGTAATATTTTGAATGCAGAACTTTTACTCGTAACAGAGTATTCCTACACTTCGTTTCTTCTACTTTTACTAAAGTATAAAATATGAGTTATTCTCCCACCTCTGAAAATTGTGTGGCGTATAAACACTCCTTTACCACATGGAAATGTATTGTCAGGTATGCTGTTTGTAGATCTATCATTCAACCCTCACTTCACCAGGTCAAAGCCCCCAGTGAACAAGATTTTGGATATCTTAAGTTTATGCTTGTTAAGAAAAAGAGATTGTCTGTGTTTCGCTTTAAAACACATTTATACAGTTTACTGTGTACACTTGTCTGTACCATAGTGTATTTTCCAATATTTTCACTAGAGGGCGCCAGCATTTTAAAACAGAAGCACAGTTCAAATTTTAGGATTATGCATATATCCATGACAATTTAAAAATGGAAGCAGCAAATACAACATAGTCCAATCATGGCTGTGTGATGAGAGATGAATACAACTGTAACACTGCACAAATGTTAAAACGTTAATGAAAACAAATGTTCACACCATAGTTGCACATGTGTGAGGTGTTAGTGGGGTTTTCTGCACTCACAAGGAATATGAGAGCCCCCACACTCCCCACCTTCTTGTCTCTTTGGTGGGGAGACATACAGACAGAAAGACAAACAGACAGGCAGACAGACAGACTGGCTGACCGTGACACTGTAACCGATATATACTAAAATACTGAACCATGCGCTGTTCCAAATTCGTCTCCCATGCAGCCACGGGATCCCGACGTCTGACCAAGAATAAACACACATCCAGGCGTCTCCCCTGCTCTCTACTGTACTGTGTGTGTTTGTGTGCTGGGTAACACAGTAAGGGATTGAGGGGTGTCTGGCTGAGGAAGAAGGTTGATTCTCAGTCGCTGATGTAACCAGACTGGCAGAGTTATGTCACAACGTGCAGCTCTGTTTATGGGGCCGAGCCGCCTGGTAATCCTGTCTGTTGCTAATGGTCATTTAATCCAAAGCAGAGTTATTGACTCTTTGAAGCTGCTGCCTGTGGACCCAACAAGCTCCACAGGCCCTGTTGAACTTTTACTGACCCTCAACACGCCTCATAATCACAGACAGTTTAATATATTGTATTGCTGCCTTATCAGGAAAGCAGAAATTGTTCTTTGTCTAGAGAAAGATGTTGAGAACACATATAACAGCGGATATAAGGCATAGTGGAGATGTATTGAGAACAAATCCCTCATGCATGATGCATCAGCTTCTTTGGCGCTCTATTTTTGCAGAAATGATTGTGTAGACTACATTTTCTGGTCCTGGTTTCTCTGTCAGAGCCACAGTCAGTCGAGAAACTTGCGAACATCTAATTTCTTTGAACATTATTAAAGAGGAGGAAATGGCACGTAGCCACACACAGAGAGACAGACAGATGACAAGTCACTTTGTTGCTTGCTCCATCTCCTCTTGTACACACATCAAGGAGATGAGTCGAGAATGGCATCTTCACTTTCACGTACACACACATATTGTCTAGAGTCAGCTGTGTGTCACTGTAGCATCATTAGCGTTTCCTGCGCTATTGATGCGTTTTAAATATTTATTAGGCCACTTCCACAGCAGCAGCATCTTCTAAACTAGCAAACAAAGATATTTCTGAATGTGTCCTTGAATAACAATGAAGGAACATAGGCTGTGCTTGTACTTTTTATCAATCAATAATGCTGCTTTCATGTTTACACACTAGGTCTATCTTAGTCTGGAAATGTTTGACTTGATGTCATAGATTTTGGCCGCCACTGGCCGCCACACACACACACACACACACACACACACACACACACACACACACAC
>CALSBZ010044661.1:198107-212929 GCA_943591055.1 Gobionotothen gibberifrons | reverse complement strand
TGGTGACAAAGCGCAGCCCTGGCGGAGGCCAACCCTCACCGGAAATAGGTCCGACTTACTGCCGAGGATCCGGACACAGCTCTCGCTTTGGGAGTACAGAGATTGGATGGCCCTGAGTAAAGACCCCCTCACCCCATACTCCTGCAGCACCTCCCACAGTAACTCCCTGGGAACCCGGTCATACGCCTTCTCCAAGTCTACAAAACACATGTAGACCGGATAAGCGTACTCCCAGGCCCCCTCCAGGATTCTTGCGAGAGTAAAAAGCTGATCCGTTGTTCCACGACCAGGACGGAATCCGCATTGTTCCTCCTCAATCTGAGGTTCGACAATCGGCCTGACCCTCCTTTCGAGTACCTTAGAGTAAACTTTCCCGGGGAGGCTGAGTAGTGTGATGCCTCTGTAATTGGCACACACCCTCTGATCCCCCTTTTTGAAAAGGGGAACCACCACCTCGGTCTGCCACTCCTTCGGTACTGTTTCCGACTTCCACGCAACGTTGATGAGACGTGTCAACCATGACAGTCCCTCAACACCCAGAGCCTTCAGCATTTCTGGGCGGATCTCATCCACCCCCGGGGCTTTGCCACTGTGGAGTTGTTTGACTACCTCAGCGACCTCCCCCCGGGAGATTGGTGTTGATCCCCCGTCATACTCCAGCTCTGCCTCTAACATAGAGGGCGGAGTTGTCGGGTTCAGGAGTTCCTCAAAGTGTTCCTTCCAACGGCCCAACACTCCATCAGTTGAGGTCAACAACGTCCCATCCTTACTGTACACAGCTTGGATGGTTCCCTGCTTCCCCCTCCTGAGGTGTCGGACAGTTTTCCAGAACAACTTTGGTGCCGCCCGAAAGTCCTTTTCCATGTCTTCTCCGAACTTCTCCCACACCCGCTGCTTTGCCTCGGCCACGGCTGAGGCTGCTGCCCTTCGGGCCTGTCGGTACCTTGCAGCTGCTTCGGGAGTGCCCCGGGATAACAAATCCCTGAAGGCCTCCTTCTTCAGTCGAACGGCTTCCCTGACCACCGGTGTCCACCAGGAGGTTCGAGGGTTACCGCCCCTTGAGGCACCTAAGACCTTGAGACCACAGCTCCCCGCCGCGGCTTCGGCAACCTCTCTGAAGAACCAGCACCTTACCGTGGTAGAGAGGTTTGTGTGCCCTGATGAACCTGGGGGCTGTGTTGTCTGGAACCTTGTGTTCCTGGTAGGGTCTCCCATGGCAAATTGGTCTCAGGCAAGGGGCCAGACTAAGATTGGTTCAAAAAGACCTCATGAAAGACAAACTTAGAAGTGAGGATACCCGGCCCGGAGGAAGCCCGGGGTCCCCTTCTGGAGCCAGGCCCAGAAGGAGGACTCATCGGCGAGCGTCTGGTGGCCGGGCTTGCCATGGAGCCCGGCCGGGCACAGCCCGAAAAGGCAACGTGGACAACACCTCCGCTTCTCCGTCCCGCGGGCCCACCACCTACGGGAAACAGCGATGGGGTCGGGTGCGCTGCCAGAAGGGTGGCAGTGAAAGCAGAGGGTCTCGACGGACCAGACCCGGGCGACAGAAGCTGGCTTTGGGGACGTGGAACGTCACCTCTCTGGGGGGGAAGGAGCCGGAGCTTGTGCGGGAGGTGGAGCGGTACCAGTTGGATCTGGTTGGGCTCACCTCTACGCACAGCGTCGGCTCTGGAACCTTACTTCTGGATAGGGGTTGGACTCTATTCTTCTCCGGAGTTGCTCAAGGTGTGAGGCGCCGGGCGGGTGTGGGGATACTCACAAGTCCCCGGTTGGGTGCTTCTTTGTTGGAGTCTACCCCAGTGGACGAGAGGGTCGCCTCCCTACGCCTGCGGGTTATGGGGGTGAAAACTCTGACTGTTGTGTGTGCTTATGCACCAAACAACAGTTCAGAGTACACGGCCTTCTTGGAGACCCTGGAAAGAGTCCTGTATGGGGCTCCTAAAGGGGACTCTTTAATCTTGCTGGGAGATTTCAACGCACATGTGGGCAACGATGGAGACACTTGGAGGGGCGTGATTGGGAGGAACGGCCCCCCTGATCTGAACCGGAGTGGTGGTTTGTTACTGGACTTCTGTGCTAGTCATGGATTGGCCATAACAAACACCATGTTCGAACATAAGGATGCTCATAAGTGTACGTGGTACCAGAGCACCCTAGGCAGAAGGTCCATGATCGATTTCATTATCGTATCATCGGACCTGAGGCCGTATGTTTTGGACACTCGGGTAAAGAGAGGGGCGGAGTTGTCAACTGATCACCATCTGGTGGTGAGTTGGGTCGAGTGGCGGGGGAAGCCTCTGGATAGACCTGGTAAGCCCAAACGTGTAGTTCGGGTGAACTGGGAACGTCTGGAGGAGGCCCAAGTTCAGGAGGCCTTCAACTCACACCTCCGGCGGAGCTTTTCGGGCATTCCTGTGGAGGTTGGGGACATTGAACCAGAGTGGTCGGTGTTCAAAGCCTCTATTGCCGAAGATTCGGTTGATTGTAATTGTCTCATTTAAAACGATGGCATTGTTCATATTTGCCTGTTTAGGCACAATGGTCGCGGTGTTTTTAGCGGCCTCTGCCCCCCTCTGCTGTGCTGTCAGTGCAGGACAAAATAAATCATTCATGTTCGTGTTGACATGAAAAGTGACCACACGGTCGGTGTCTCTGTTCATCTTTTTTTTTCTCCATTCTCCAGTTCTGTATGAATCATTAAAAAAATGAATGAATGAACATTTGCTACTCAGTACCCAAACGTAAATATTAAATATGTCTCATCTCATCATTAAAACATGAAAAATAAAATGACGGGTAATAATGGATTATGACGGAAATTTTACGATCCTGTCCGTGAAAAACGCAACCACTGGTGTGGAGGGCTCTGGCATGGCTTGTCACCATGACAACCACAGCACATCCAGAGCATGTACGCCAGAGTATTACTCAGAGTGGCGGCGTGTGTGTCTGAGTGACAGATGGATGAGCAGGCGGATCAGCAGAGGGTAGCCTACACTCTGCAGTTCGCCTCCCCCCCCCGCAGTTCAACGGGATACAGGAAACAATCATCCCAGGAACAGTGTACTCCTTTCAGAGCTGCAAGAACTCCTGTTAAAAAAAGCCTTTTCCAGGATTCCTCAAGGGGAAGAAAATCAGGGTTTTTTACTCCCTCTATTTTCTGGTCCCGAAAGAGACGGGGCGGGGGGAATGAGACCCATCCTCGATCTATCAGTGTCCAACAAGGAAATGGCCTTTTCACATGCTGACTATCAAACAGGTGCTGGAGTGTGTTCACCAGGGAGACTGGTTCATTTCCATAGACCTGAAGGATGCATACTTCCACGTAACCATCATCCCGAAACACAGAAAATTCCTGGTTTCTCATTCCTGGCTCCACGCACTTTTTAAAAGTGTGTGGAGATGGCTCTGGAGCCGCTACACAGAATGGGGATGAGTGTTATTTTACCTGGACGACCTGCTTTGGCTGGCTCGCTCCAGGGAGGAAGTCGCTTTACAGACGGTACAGCTCGTATCTCATCTGTCAAGCCTGGGTTTCATTTATAAACTGGAAGAAGAGCTGTCCTCTTCCCTCCCAGATTATCATTTATCTGGGAGTGGAAGCCTATATGATGTATAACTGGGGTTACGTACTGTAACCCAGATTCTATGAGTATAGGCACAGCCCTCTAAGGTTCGGGCCCCACTGGCTCCGCGAATAGCTGAAGAAAAGCTGTTTGTGTGGGAGCAGATTGTCGGGCCTACTTCCTATTGATACGGAAGTGAGTCCGTAGGTGGGGCCCACGTTTTAGGGGGGCGTGGATTAAGTCTGTCAGTGCTGCGCATGTGCAGTGGGATTACCCAATAGCCTTAGAGGGCTGCGCCTATACTCAAAGAATCTGGGTTACAGTACGTAACCCCAGTTTTATTTTGTGGTTTGCGTTCCAGCTGTCAATCAGCTGTGCGCAGCGTCTCCACTGCACCCTGTGTGTCTCAACCCTCCAGCAGCAACTCTATCCACCAGTTAAATGAAATAAAACAAATGTGTTGTGTTATATCAGCTGTGCAATTTACCAAATATATGGTGTTCTTAGATTCCATACCTTCTGTATTTTATGAGCGACTTATCAAGTCTTGGCAAACGGCACAAAACATGATTAAACATGATGGTATATAAAACCATGCTCGTATCTATACAACCTATAGAAATTCAAAACGGCCTAAGTTTAGACGTAATTCTGTTCTTCTGCTTACCACATCATTTATGAGAATACATTTCATAACATTAACGCAACATATTCGAGGTGGTTTTCAATAACATATCCGTATTTATTTATTTCTCCAATTTATGTTTTTTTGTGCACTGAGGAGTCACAAACAGACGTTTGTTAAATCATTTTAAGATTGGCTTTAATCATTTTTTGCTAATTAATTCTTCATATATGACACATGAGGTAACATTATATTTATGGTATTATTTTCACATAATTATCTCCATTCTTCCTGCCAAAGGTGTCGCAGTTTCTCATCTCTCCCGTTTTTGTGCGTACGCATGGGTCAGAGTGTCCATGGAGGACCGCACATTTTCCCGTCATGTTTGTTTTTTATAAATCGCAAAGATTGCTTAGAAACTGGAGTATGCCATCTTTTGAGTGTACGCCACGTTTATAAATGAGGCCCCAGCTCCCAGTAATATTGCGTTAATAACAAAAGAGACAGATTTGACAAGAAATAAATGATGATTATAAACCCTTTTTCACTTCTAAAGGGCAGGAAAGAAATAGGAACCAGTGATTGATACCAGATGAACATTTAAAAAACATACAACACAAATTAATTTAATTTAAAATGTCTTTAGAAGCAGTTTTGATAGAGCAACCAAAATCCTCACTAGAGGAGACAGACATAAATTGGAGTCAGTCTGGCTGTGAGGAATCAAAATGGTAGTATGACATACTGTATGTGTTTGTGTGCATGTGTCTGTGTGTATGTTGCTATTATGGTGAGTCATTGAGATGACATAAACTACATTCCAGTTGAACTAAGCAACCCCTTTACTATCTATGTCTGCTTTTCTGTCTGCTCTCCGACTCCCCTCTCCCCACTCGTTATCACCCGTCCCCCCAACTACCCAACTCAACCTCCCAATTCTGCTCAGCTATCACTTAAGTGTAAACATATAACCACAAATATTTATTTTTGTACAGCAGTAGCAGGTCATGCCATGGGCTCACAAACACTCACTCATGAAATATATTTAAAGGTCTTGTCATACAGCCGGCTTACAATGATGACTAATAATCAATTTGGTGTTGGTGTGTTTATGTCTGACTGTCCGTCTGCCTGTCTGTCTGCCAGCTATCTTGACTAATATATCAACGTCAGTAAAGTTTATAAACAGCAGCGTCGAGCCTTGTCTAAAAGAGTACTCTGGCTACCTCTAGTGAATGTTTTTGGAACTGCAACATTTTTTCAGTTGACATCAAATCAGCCTGTAGTTGTAGATTAAGTATAGATGTTTTCACATTTGAGAACGTGTTGGTTACCGACTAGCTGAAGTGGTGTTGTATGAGTTACTTATCCATAGTCAGTGTTTTACTTACAACAGATTATTAGAGAATCAGACAGGAATATCATAATGAAAACCATACTGCTGTGAAAGGGGGCAGCAGCCAAATGTATTTAAATGTAGAATTGTGTTATCACTTTCAGATGGAGAACTGAATCTGTAATCTATACTCTCTTCAACGCCACCAGTTTCCATTAACAAATAGTAATTTTACCTCCCAGAACACGGGAGTTGCTGGTATACTGCTGTCTCGAACAGTTAGTTTGTGTGACTTTGGTGAATCCAAATGAACCCCTTAAAACACCAAAATGACGTACAATAACACAAACTAACTAACAGATTAAAGGAAATGGAACACCAGCAACTACCATTTGCTCCAGGTGAAAATGACTGTTTTTGGCTGTCTAAAGGCAGAGTAACGTGATCAAAGTAGTCTTAATATTGCGTACTCCAAAACTGACATTCATTTTTATAGCTAGGTTTTTGTTTTAGGTATCTCAAACTCATTGCTGCAACAAACCATGTTTTTTTTCAAATAGGTGGCGGGCCAACCGATATCTACTGTATATAAAACTATGACAATGGATAAGTGCATAATACAACCCCCTTTAAAAAAACACATAGGGCTAAAAACGTACCATAAAGTAGAGTAGGTGCCCTTGAGCAAGGCACCGGACACCCCCCTTCCCCCCTCACTCCCATTGCTCCCCGGGCGCTGTACAATAGCTGCTCACTGCTCCTAGTACTAGACTCCTGGTACTAGGATGGGTTAAATGCAGAGTGTGTGCTGTGTGCTCTGCATGTGTGACCATTAAAGAGGATTTCATCCCTCCCAATTCTTCTATTCTATTGTAACCAAATATAAGACATTTCTTAAGTGTTAACAAACTTGACTGCTCCCATAATTAATTAATTAATTAATTAATTAGATTAATATCCGGGGTATAAACAGTTAATACTTCACAACACAGTTTAATATTGTTGTAATCAGTTATACCTTTATGATGCATACTGTTTTGAGATTAATGTTCAAGTCAAGAGTTACCAGTTTGACTTTACACCTGTTCGTCCTTGAAAAATGTACTCAATCAATCTCTTTCCCTCTATACCCTTTCTTGTGTCTTGCTCCATCACTCTTTCTTTCTTTCCCTCTCTCATCCTTCCATCCCTCTCTCTCCCCAGTCCAGACGACAGCAGAACCCCAGCCCTGGCTCCAACATGGCCAACGCTGATGTTGAACACAAGATGCGCTGAGGCGGAAGAGAAGGACAAAGTACTGGAAGGAGGAACAGAAGAAAAACCAGGGCTGGCTGTCCAGTCACTTTCAATATAATCAACTGTAAAAAAAAAAAAAAGGTCATCTGAAATTGCAATTTTGACCAATGTTTTCAACATGTGTTCTTTGTTTCCTTGTTAGTCTGATATGATTTTTCTTTCCACACTCAAAACATTGTTCTTACCTTTTTACATTTAGAAGAAACACAACTTCCTTAATTGATTGAATTGAAAGTGAACCAAGCTCCACAATTAAGGATTCACAGGAATAAGTACCCACCAGACCTGGGCAAAAAGTAGTTATATTTAAATACAAAGGAAGGATTATGAGAGGTTGAATTAGCATTATATTAGCATCATACTGCAAATATGACACATCCGAGGTTGAAGTTGCTTCTTGAGTCAAATGAGTATCTATATAAAGTATAGATCAAATCACTCAGACTTCTATTTATTTTTTTCCAGGTCTTACATGATTTGATGGAAAGATCTAAGTACCAAAAGATATATTTTCTATCAATACAAATTGTGAAAATAATGGAAGGGGGGGTAACAGATGCCAGTAGTGAGGGGAGGCAAAGGAAAGAGAAGAGAGTAGAACAAATTATAAATAATTTGTTTGGCTCAGGGTCACGGTTGAGGCTTATTGTCCAGGATTAACAGAAAAGGTGTTGAAAAATAAAAGCAGTGTGACTGCGTTGTTCATTGTTTTTGCAACGCCTCACATTTGGGAACATGCCTTTGTTAACCCTAATTATGCATAGTTAAAAAAAAGTGCTGTTTTCTTAGACCAAAGTTCACTTTGCTGGTAAGGGAGGGAGGGAATGGAGAAAGGTACGGGATACAATAACAGAAAACTGGGTTGCATTTAAGAAGTAGGCAGGTGGGAGGAGAGCACCCAGAGAGAACTATGCTGTTTTGTGTAGTTTGAAGTGTTTGCTGTACTATAATGTTCAGTTTCTCTTTAAAACATCAACCATGGTGGGAGGCCCATGACTATAGAATCCCCGGTTAAGTAGCAACAAGTTTTACGGCCAATTTGCACTATGTGATACAATCAGACTTGTTCTCAACATGGGTTTTTCTTTATAGGCATGAAACCAAACATAGGCCAATGTCTTCTATTGTTACCTATGCAGCCTTTTTATTGTGAGAACACTCCCTTTTAAAGCGCTTTGATAAGGAATAACTGGGATTTTTAAAGGCTACATCATAGTGATGCAAGATTTGGGTGTGCCCAACCAGTAGCATGCTCCACAAAGTATAAAAGCATTTGTTTTTTTACAAGGATGTGTCACCAGGTGGAGTTGTGATCTGGGGTTGACTATCAATTGCAAAATTGACTATTGCAAAAATGAAACACATCCTCTTGCACGAAGGCTTTTTCTTGACATTGACATGCTACTTTTTAAATGGGTATATTCAAAGGCTTAAGCTTACAACTTCTTAAAAATACACACCATAAACATCAGTAGCATGTGTTGCAAGCCACTTTTATAGAAGTAAGGTACCTATCCAACTTAAAATACGTCTATTGATCAACCAATCACCCAGATATTCCTCATCATTAAAGGACTGTACAAGCCTAAATACAGTCTAAATACTATTCCCTGTCCTGTTACAGTACAAGTGTAACACAATTATATGTTGTTTTATTGTTTTGTTTGAGTGAAAGTCATGATGTTTGCTTTTGATATTACTTCTCACATCCGTATGCGTATTATTTTTTGTTCATCTTTCAGCTTTGTTATGAAATAGTAGTAGCAATGGTAGGCTATTTTATGTAATATTGAGTCGCGTTTCTAGAAATTTGGGAGTTTTAAGGACTTTTGTTACTTTCGCTTTTCACTGTGTTTCTTATATGTATTTTATTTGTATTGTTTATTTTGTAAAGAAAATCCACTTACTGGGTTAAATGAATGAACAGTGAATGTGGATTGACTCAAGCCCTTTTATTTTTATATTGTGCAACTAGAAGCTGATTTCATTTTCCATTGTGTTTTCCATTTAGTGCTCTCAACGGTGTTATTCTTACTATTTTACCCAAGACAACTTTCTTTTTTTTCCTGCTTTTCTCAGCCTGGCGTATTAAGAATATTAATGAGTTTCACATTAATTAGGTAACATGTTATCTTTGTAACATTTGACAATACGTTTTACAATAGCCATGCTATTGTACTTGAAATAAAACTGTTATTTGAAATCTCAAACAACATGAAGAACTCATTTTCACAGACCTCTAGATGCAATGGAACTGAAACAACGGTTTAAGCTGCATTTGTAACACAATTGTGAAGTTTCCTACAGCCCCATTAACAGAAATTCACCAGGAGAAATCATCAAGCTCAGAGTCCAACCAAAAAATGCCAGATTTTCATACTGAAATTGCATTGGAAGTATTTCAATAACCTGAGGTTAAATTATTAACTTTCTGATTGGCAGCCATAGTTCACTTTTTTGCGCATAGATTTGGGGGACTAGGAAGAAAAAGTAAAAATGTTCCTCTGATTGTTCTTAGTAAGGGAATATTGTGGAAAACATACCTCTGTCTGAATCCATAGGTTGGAAAGGTGCATTTTGTGAATTGGCTCAGTTTGATGTTATGTCATATATATGTGTCGTTTGTGTTTAAGATCCCCAGCAGTATGAAGTTAAAGTATCCTTGAATCAGACAGAGCATTGGGTATGTACATTGAGATTTAGCTGGACAGTCCAGACAGTACAGTATGGGATGGACTCTGTAAGTTGTACGTTTATTATATGTTATGTTTGAACTATAGCTTGACAGTGACCACTGGGCCTACATTTAAAAAATAAAACCACCTGTGGGTGGTCTCATCAAATCTACCATGTATGTAATTCAACTATCTTTATTGATTTAAACAGCGTGTTTTTCTTAAGAGACATTATTGAGGAAGTGATTATAAAAGACGGATATGTATAGGTGGTAGAAGGTGACCCCAGTGTAACATCATGTGCTCACCATTACCCACCCAATGTATTATTGAACCAATATTTAAGTAGTACCCACCTCAATTAATACCACATCCCTCTATTTTCTCACTGCAGGCATTAAGGCAAAAACAAACTAAAAATGTCCTTCTACTCCGACCGTTTTGATTTATGTTATTTATTCATTGTTTTTTTCTTAGAGATCCTAGAAGAACTCAGTGATAACTAGCCACTTGCACACACTCCCCTATTTTCTTGTTCTTGTGGTCCTACAGTTTTACAGTTGAGCTTGTCCTTTTCTGTAATATAACATTCATTACAAAATGTTGGATTTGTTTCATAATAAACATGTATGAATTCTTGCATTTTTTGTTTCTTCTTTAATATTAGCGTAACCTTTGCTAGCAGAAACATGTAAGTATTGTAATGCTATCAAAACCCTCAAGATTTTTGCAGATCGCTCTTTAGTCAGTAAGGAGGCTTTCAGTGAAGAGTGAGGTGGCTCTTAAAAGAGCCTTTGTGTTTCGATGGGCTGGTCTCGGGTCAGTTTAAGCCCTCTCTCCGCGGATGCGGCGGGCCAGCTGGATGTCCTTGGGCATACTCTCAAAGTCATGTATTATATTATTCATAATAGTCAATCATATAATACATTAACCATGCTTTACCTGAACCTCATCATGAGAGGACGGCAGGATTGTAATTTCCTGTGTTCAGTGAATGCAACAGAGGCAAGACACCAGACCAACCAGAGAGTTGAATGGAAATAAACATCTGTCTTATTGGCTGACAGGTACCTATCCTGTGAGCTGTGACAATGTTTAAAATAAACTGTCAGTCGGACTCAGAGTTTTTGAAGATGGACATAAGAACATTGTTCTTGAAAAATACGACAATTCTCAAGTGGTGGCTCACACAACAACCCCAGAGCCACCACTTGAGCCAGGTAAACAAGGTAAGGTCAGTAAACTTCCAAGTTATGCGAACATGTAAGCAGCTACGTTGACGTTACTTTGAATCGCGGGGGTAAGCTAAACTGTTAGCAAGTAGCTATAGCTAGGCAGATATATTAAATAAACACTTTGTCATACAATCTAAAATAAATGTTATGTTATGTTTTTTAGCGTTACCTGGTGATTTCAAAGAAAGCTCTCTGGAAAATGTTGACTTACTGTTCGACATGAAGCTAGAAGCTACCTTGCTGACCCGGTTCCAGAAAAAAAATTACTCGGGGTGCATCTGAGATTAGAGAGGGTGCAGTGGTAAAGGGCTATTTTTATAAGTGGGGAGTTGACCTAACACCCTCTAGGGGGGTCCTCACCTCCTCTAGGGGGTGTTTTATATATTGAAGTTAAAAGCATCAATATGGTGCACTTTGAGAGCAAAATGAAGAGATCTATGGATACATCTCAACACCCATATGAAACAGAACTGTTTCAGAACCTCTCCTTCCACAAAGCCACTGACTTCATGTGCTCTTTGCTTGATTCATGCCTTCCCAGTCCCTTATTACGTACAAGAGCATGGCGCCAGTTAACGTAGCCAGTTAACGTAGCCAGTTGACTACTTGAACCGAAATGTCTACATGCATTGCAGAAGATGGCATATTTTTTACATGAATATTCCAGCCAATCTCTGTTTTGAAACCATGAGCTGCAAAATGAGCGCCTTACCCCACTGTACAGGCGAGTTGGGTACTTTTTTAAATATACCTGGGCAGACTCTGTTTTGCCGAGGTCCTCTGGCGGGCCGCCGAGGGGTGGCGGTGTTTGGGGCAACGAAGACGGCTGCGGGGGACGTTATTGTCCACGACAGTGGCCGCGGGTAGCGTAATGTCCCCATGATCTGAACTGTTATTACCTGCAGTAGATGCAGTGTTACTGTTAGGCTCAGCGTTAGCATTATGGGCTTTATTTTGAAAAAAAATAAAATAATGATCAGTTAGATGAGTTTCTTCCCGTTGCATGGATATGAAACATTCATAGTTTATTAAATGAACATGCCCTCAGACACTGTTTCCTGCAAGATGTTGCGGCAGTGCCCCGGTACCGGGATCTCTCGGGCTTAACAGGTTAACTAAGCATCAACCTAGCACTGAAATATATGAACTTGAACGTATTGAACGTATTTGCAGCAGTACATATGGCTGTTTGACCACTGACGTTGACATAACAACACCTGGATTTAAATGTGCGACCTCTTTTTGTGACAGATTTTTGCATGAAATTATAATTCTTCTGAATGATATTCCTATTGATAGCTAGTTTCTATGTGAACATTATGAGATGGACGGCCAGAGAGAATAAATGAAAAACAGTTATGAAATACTATATGACAAAACAAGAATACAGTTTAAAAGGAGAGTGATTTGTAAAATATCCATAAAGAAAAATCTGTTTACAGTTCTGTTTCATATGGGTGTTGAGAGATGTATCCATAGATCTCTTAATTTTGCTCTCAAAGTGCACCAGATTGATGCTTTTAACTTTCAATATTTAAAAACAAATCTTCCCGGGGGAGCATGCCCCCGGACTCAACTTGAGGGGGTGAGGACCCCCCTAGAGGAGGTTAGGTCCACAGTGTTTACATGCTTATTTATACAATATGTGTGCTAATGCTAAATTCATAAGACAAAACTTGGTTCTGTGTTGTGTGTAGTGAGAACGCACTAGAGTGAGGGGGGCCCCCAAGCCAAAGCTCGAAAAGTCTAGGGCCGGCCCTGTGGTGACCCTCTTGGCGTGGATGGCGTACAGGTTGGTGTCCTCGAACAGGCCGACCAGGTAACCCCTCGATTCCACCGGGTCCGTCTGCGTCGCGTGGGAGCGAGCGACGGAGAGAGGGAGGGCACACTGGTACCGGCGCTGTTGTTATTAGAATCTGGTGCTAGCTGCTCTAACCCCTAGATTACACCGGGTCCGTCTGCGTCGCATTACGGCTGCGACCTAAACCTAATAGTCCGCTTCTCTGGTGCGCACCAGACGACAGTTTGTTACATTGTTTCATTTCTCAGAAGGTTCGGTTTGCGTTCACGTGCACATTTACTACTCCACTGAACATAGGCCTACTTACATTTAAATGTGTACTGCACGGATTCAGCCATTTTCCGCCAAAGATTTTGGAAATTGGTCCGTGCGCAAACAATTGTGGGGCTTTTAAGACCGCGGAGGATACACATGTGCATCCTCGAAATTTCCCGCAACGAAGGACTTAGTCCTCGGTAGAATTCCAAGGATCCTGGACATTGGAACAGTCCTTCGGCGGGATTCGATGACGTAGTATCCTTGAAATAGTGGCTCTGAAGGATCCTTCCTCGAAATTGAGAAACACCCTGAGAAACACCCACGATCTTATATTTTACCCACGGGGTGTTTCTCAATGTCGAGTACGCTTGCTTGGTAGCACATGTCTTCTGAGCGTCTTGCTTCAGAAGCGAGGCAAGAATACTTCCTAGCATTCGGATAACAAAGAGTGGAACAGGCGAGCAAGTGTGCAGGTGTGCGTCATATGAGAGGCCCCGCCTTACATTTTCCGCCACAGATTTGGGGAAATTGGTCCGTGCGCAAAGCATTGTGGGGATTTTAAGACTGCGGAGTCTGCACATGTGCAGCCTCAACATTTCTCCAAACGAAGTACGCCGGGCTCGGTAGAATTCCAAGTATGCTGGACATTGGAACAGTACTTTGGCGGCACTCGATGACGTAGTATGCTTGAATTAGTGGCTCTGGAGCAGCTTTACTCGAGATTCAGAAACACCCTGAGAAACACCCACGGTGTGAGATGTCTTTTTTAGCTGTTCTGTCGTCATTTCCTGCGATCTTCTTCATGCAGTCAATCAAAATGAATATTAATACGGGACGTTTCTTTGACTATTTATAGGCAAATATGGGCGTTACGCTATGAAGCCCGCAAAAGCTGCACCGCATTTCGAGTTGATTGTGATTTATAATAAAGGGAAACCGGCGTATGACGTGCGTGCGCAGTGTTTTATAAGTCCGAATATTTTAGTCTTTAAGCTGCCACATCATCAATCTGAAGTTAAAGTTTTGGTCTGGAAAGCCATGCTGGTTAAGTGTGCCTTGAATTCAGAATAAATCACCAACAGTGTCACCAGCAAAGCCCCCCCACACCATCACACTTCCTCCTCCATGCTTCAAGGTGGGAACCACACATAAGATAAGATAAGATGGTACTTTATTGATCCCAATTTGGGAAATTGTTTACATTTCAGAAACCATCTGCTCATCTTCTCTGCGTCTCACAAGGACACGGCGGTTGGAACAAAAAATCGCAAATTGGACTCATCAGATCAAAGTACAGATTTCCTCTGTCTAATGTCCAATCCTTGTGTTTCTTGGCGTCAAAGGGTGCAAATATGAAGAGCTGAATGGGATTACAAAAGTGTGCAGCAGAGGGGGCTCTTTTACCAAGTAACAAGTTAATGTCTTTAAGCTGCCACATCATCAGTCTGAAGTTAAAGTTTTGGTCTGGAAGGCAAGAGGAGGAAAATATAGTCCTTCTTTTTCAGAACTGTAGAAGGTTCGTTGGTCTAGGGGTATGATTCTCGCTTAGGGTGCGAGAGGTCCCGGGTTCAAATCCCGGACGAGCCCTGTTTTTCAACTATGACTTCAAAGCCTCAGGGTTGAAATGACACAGTTAACAGTATGTTGCTGCTAACAGATACAGTATCAATGCATTGTCTTACAGTCAACACTTCACTCACTAAAACAACTCACCAATATGGCAAATAAAGTGTTACAAGGTTATGCCATCACCCGACCTACCAACCTTCCATCAATTGCTTAAGCACACAGTATAAATATGTGTTTTTACATAAATGTAATAACAACATAATTACATCATCAATATGTTTATGCAACTTCCAAGGAGCTGTTTGGTAGTGTGTAGTGTGCTTATCAAAAATACTTTAGATACAATTGGGTAGTATAATCTATAACATTAGATCACATTTAAAGAGCATATTATAAGATTTATATTTACAATCTAGATCTGGAAAGTACCTACAGTTGTTAAAGAAATGCAGTGGAGTAAA
>CALSBZ010044661.1:182340-193107 GCA_943591055.1 Gobionotothen gibberifrons | reverse complement strand
GTGTGTGTGTGTGTGTGTGTGTGTGTGTGTGTGTGTGTGTGTGTGTGTGTGTGTGTGTGTGTGTGTGTGTGTGTGTGTGTGTGTGTGTGTGTGTGTGTGTGTGTGTGTGTGTGTGTGTGTGTGTGTGTGTGTGTGTGTGTGTGTGTGTGTGTGTGTGTAGGTGACGGATGGGGCCAATGCTATCGTGTTGGGAAAGCTCGGGGACATCCCGAATCCTCTTGCCATCATAGGCGGGAACTGCGCCTTACAAGGCTTTGACTATGTGGGCAATGATCGCTTCTGGACAGTAAGCAACATTTCAATATGAGGATACAATACAGATCTGTCAAGAAATTGGTATTGTTAAAAAGCAATATAACACAGAACAAATGGCACTGTTACTTTAGCTATATGTCTGCATACCCAACCATTTTCTAGCTATCTTGTCCGTTAAGATTGTTTGACTTATTTATTTGAAGAAGACGGTTCATTTCACACAAGCAGACAATTCAATTGACTATTTACTGTCCCTGTTGAGAAAACCATTTCTTGGCTGAAACAACTTAATAAATGTATTCATCAAGTGTCTTGATTTCAGGTAACAGGAGATAATGTCAGATCTCTGGTGCTCTGTGACTTCACTGGGGATGGGAAAAATGAGGTAAGTCTTGACTGTCTGGCAGCCTGCGTCACTGTGAAGTCGCTGGGTTTGCGTCCTGGAGGCTTTGAAGCTTTATTCATAATATTAATTTTCAAATTCCAAGGTCAACATTTGAATGCTGCACACCTTTTTTTTCAGTGTCTTTTCATGTCTTTTCAAGCAGGTATTTCTGTTCAGATTAGACCATGCTAATATTATAAAATGTATGGTACTGGATTCTAAGTATGGCAGCTTACGTTTCTTTCTGACTCTTGATATCTAAACATATTCAAATTTCCAATAACAAGAGAATTGTTAAATCTAAAAGTCAAAATGAAAAGAAAAGATACAGTAGATAGATAGTTTTCATTAAAGAAAACTCAAAGAAGCTTAGCGAGTAAAGAGACATTTGTTACAGCCCTTGTGACTAAACTGTAGACATTAATTCTATGAAAGATTAAATCATATTGATATGATCATTTATTGTTTTGAAGGAGAATTAAGTCGGGCATTGTGCATTATGTTTACAGCTCCTGGTAGGATCGGATGATTTTGACATCAGGGTGTTCAAAGAGGATGAGCTTGTGGCTGAAATGACTGAAAATGAGGTAAATGGATGCAACACATTTCCCTCTTCAATACTCACAAAAGTATGTTTTTAAAGACTTTAAATTATGTTTTTGTGGGGGACTATATCATTTGAACTAATATATGCACTATATTTACTCATATCTTGGTTATTATCTTATCTGTTTTGTGCTGAAGAAAAGTAATGTTTTTGACTCAACAAGTTGTCCCTCTCTCCTCGTACAGACTGTAACATCACTGTGCTATATGCATGGCAGCAGGTTTGGCTATGCCCTGGCTAATGGCACTGTGGGAGTTTATGACCGCACCGCCCACTACTGGAGGATTAAGGTACTCATTTACGAGAATGCTGTCTTGGACAAGAGGGGATTCACATCACACTCTCCCTCAGCAGGCTTGATTCCTTTTTGTATTTCTGCTATTGTAAAAATAATCATTTCCTCAAGTATTTGAGCCTGCAAGAGCTTAATAGTTCATCAATTGTCTTAAATTGTTTTAAAGGGACATTCCCCAAGATCAAAACTAATATATTTTTCTGCCTACCTCAAGTGTGATTTATCAATCAAGATTGTTGCAGACTGTTGGAAATATGGTCCAAAGAGATCTGCTTTCTCTAAATATAATGCAACAAAATGACACTATATGATATGTCTCTTTCCAAAACCTGACTTTGTTACTCAAGTAATCCTTATTGGGAGTATTTTCCTGTAAGAACTACGATAAGATAAGATTGACCTTTATTAATCCCCATAGGACATTTCAGGAGTATAAAACAGAGTGAGAGTGAAAGAGAGGACAGTACAGATTCACACAAATGCAATTAAAATAACATTATATAAGTAACTGTTAAAACAATATATCAAAAACATTGGTAATTTGAATGAACATAAACACATATTTGAGTTCGGATTGTTAAATATATTTTCATGTATGTGTGCAGATATGAGTGCAGGTCAAAGTCATTTGTACAAACAGTACGGGTTACTTTTCATGGGTTACATGGTGAACTCTTGGTTCTGCAGCCTGATGGCTACAGGCACAAAAGACAGTCCGAGACGCTTTGTGCTGTGACGATGAGGGATGAGATGGAGACTGTTTTATTTATGTGGGACTACACCTGCCAAAGAATGGGCAAAAGCCTTTTGCTCAGGAGTAGATGTACACTTCCTTCAGCGTAGTAATACGGTTGGTAGGAGAAATTCTCTAGAAAGAAAATAGTTCAATGGCTGATATCTAACGCTATGCATCTCACACATTTAGTTTTATCCATAGCAATACATGTAAATAGGAAAATATATACCTTCTGTACTTTTGATAATGTGTCTCCATTTGCTTTTCTTTCATGTGTTATTCTCTACCAATCAGTCTAAGAATCATGCAATGAGCATCCATGCGTTTGACCTGAATGCTGATGGTGTGGTGGAGCTCATCACTGGCTGGTCCAATGGAAAGGTCAGCACACAACCCAGCAGGCCTATCATTTAGAAAACAACCAATCACACTTCAGAAATATCATTTGTATTTAGATTTTTGTGGATACCACCAGTCGTTTATTTCCGCAGTATCTCTCATTAATCTTCAGTCTTTCATCAAATCCCCCTTTTTATGTCAGATTGACGCTCGTAGCGAACGCACAGGCGAGGTCATTTTCAAAGACAACTTCTCATCTTCTGTGGCCGGAGTGGTGGAGGGGGACTACAGGTTGGATGGACAGAAACAACTCATCTGCACCTCCATAGAGGGAGAGGGTATGTCGGCCTGCCATTATCTCACTAACTAAAAAGGATATTTGTTTTGTGGTTAAGGATTTTTATAAAAATTGTAGTCTTGCATTTTCACCTAAGTACAATGGAGATGTATTGAGTTTAATTTGTGATGCTTTTGTGATTTTCTAAATGTTTATTTAATGCTCTCAGCAAACCCCTTAAAAAAGAACACCATTCCTGTCTACCTCAGCTGTGCTTTAAGCCTTATTCAGGCAAAGCATGCAACCAATCGAACATGATCGGGGAGAACTGAACAATTAAAGGGGTCCTATTAGGCTTTTGGGGGTTTTCCCTTTCCTGTAGTGTGTTATATAGGTTTGTCTGCATGTAAATGCTCTGCAAAGGCTAATATCTCAAAGTTTCTCTCCCACACTCCTGCCTACCCCAAACTGCCTGAAATCAAGCCCCCAGGAAGTGCGCCGGACTCTGATGAAAATATTCGTAGTGTCCAAACGGCGGTACTACTATTTCCGTATCAGTCCGTGACGTCACTGGGCCCAGAAAGCCTTCTTCCCATTGACTAACATGGGGAAAGAGACGTCTGTAAATCAGCGGATATTTTTTTTTAAACTAAATAAACTACCCAGTATGAACTATGTTATAGCCCTTATTAGAATCATTAGGTCCTTCAAGTTGTAAAATGCACTAAAAGCCGAATCGAGATTTATTTTCTGTCTCCATTCATTCTACTGAGCCGAGAGTGGGAGCTCCGGGGGCGGGGCTTAAGGGGGGCATGCTCTGTGAGCGCACATACGGGTTCTTCTGCTCTGACAGCCAAGCATGATGGGTAATCTGTGACGTTTCGCTCTCTCAAAAGTTGGGCCATTTTGTCCTCATGCGCCAATGAGCAGCTCTCATAGGAAAGAACGAGACCCCGCCTCCAACGCTGTATCCAGTTCTCATTATACATCCATGCCTGAAATGCCTCCAGTGGACTCATTTGTTTACTTCCGGGAAATAGGGACATCACTTTTTAACACTCAGTTTCTACTGACCAACGCTCCAACATATTGTACGTGGCTTAGGGGCGGGGAATCTCTAAGTGGTTGACCAATCACAACAGAGCCGGCCAGCTAACCAATCAGAGCAGACGGGGCTCTGGTTTCAGACAGAGGGTGAAAAGAGGTGCTGCAGCACAGGCAGTATGAGAAAAATAAAGAGCTTTTTGAACATTAAAGCATGTAATCATGTCACAGTAGAGACACACAATCCAAATATGAACCTGAAAATGACTCTCATGAAAGTCCTTAGTGTAATAAATGTGTGTATCTTGTAGTGCGAGGCTACCTGCCAGCGAGCAAAGACCTTAAAGGGAATCTGATGGACACCAGTGCTGAACAGGACCTCATTAGAGAGCTCAGCCAACGCAGACAGAATCTGTTGCTGGAGCTACGCAACTATGAAGAGAATGCCAAGGTATATATTCTATACTTTTTTTTGTTATTTGTCTTTTAAGTTTTATTTGTCTACATTGTACAACGACAAAGAGAGTAAAAATGGGGAATAGTATTTGGTTGGATTAAAGAAGGTGTTATTGAAATGGGCAACATGTAGATTTACATTTACTTGACAACATGTGTTATAATGATAGCAGATTATTTTCAGATTATCATTAATTGAACTGAATTGACTGATAAACTCCTGGACATTTCTTGATTGATACCCTCAAATACTTAACTTTTAACTCAACATTTCTAATTCAAAGAAAAAACACAAAATGCATTGTTTATTCGCTTACATGTATGCAGTAGGAAATGAAAAATAATTCATATATAAATAACAGACAATGTGATAAAGAGCTGCAAAAAACCTTTTGCAGGGTTAGGGTACACTCTCCAGTGTATGCCTTAATCCATTAGGAAAGTACCAACAAAAACAATGCAATATAGAGAAAGATAAGATCTCACACACTAGCAGAATAAAATAAAAAAGTAACGGGAAGTTTACAAAAATAATCCATTAAAATAGCATTGTGCAGATAAAAACAAACCTTTTAACAACCTTCTTGAATATTAAAATATGAGAGCATTCCATATCACCGAACCTCAGTAAAACCAAATTGTTATGAAGATGTGTAACAGACCGTACATTTCAGAGTCATTTGAAGTAGGATAATTGTGGAATTATTGATTGTACCGAAACGATTATTCATATTACTTTCATATTTTGACCACATCAGGGATAGCAGTCTGACTTCACATTTGGCTGCATATTCTTTTATAAATATGCTAACATCCACACAAACTGTACCACTGTTTCAGGGTGTGTCAGAGACAAACAGTGGGGTGGGCGTCATACCTGCCAACACTCAGCTCCAGACGGCGCTCTCGGTGCGACCTGCTACAGAGACACAGAAGGCTCATGTAGAGCTCAGCATTTCAACGCCAAATGGTAGTGTTTTAGCACTCGAGCTGAGAAACTCAAGCTTGTTTAAGGGCTGAGTAAATACAAAGTCCCTGGTCCCTGATCCTCTTTTGTATCTTCTCCAGAAACCATCATCCGTGCAGTGCTCATCTTCGCAGAGGGGATATTTGAGGGCGAGAGTCACGTCGTCCACCCCAGCGCCCAGAATTTGTCCGGCTGTGTCCGAGTCCCCATTGTCCCCCCAAAAGATATACCAGTGGATCTGCACATTAAAGCTTTTGTTGGAGGGAAAACTAGGTAGGATGTGTGACTGTGTAAAGTGTGTTTGCTTTGGAGTATCAGTGTAATGAACACCCTTTTTTTTCTTCTCTCCAGTACTCAATTCCACGTGTTTGAAATCACCCGTCAGCTGCCCCGTTTCTCCATGTATGACATCACGGTGGACTCCTCGGCTGCAGAGCCCAGCGGAAGGGTCACCTTCAGCATCAACGATCGACCACAACGGGTAGGCTGTCAGAGCGTCTTTTAGGAACACGGAGGACAATAAGAAGGCTGCAGCACACCAAACCAGGAGTTGCATCTGCCAATCCTCACTTTCATTTGAATGTAGGTTTGAGCTACAGCGTTAGGGTAAAACACGCATGAGCCTGGAGCCAAACATAACATAGTCAACTTTTGGAGAAACGCAGCCAGACGTCACTCTGCAGTGACCAATCATTTTAGCCAGCGATCAGACTTTTTCAGTCAGTTTTAGGTTGACAGAATAGACTAAGGCTGGCAACGTTTGGCCAATGAATGAGGGTAAGAAACTAAACTAAACCATGTATCCCCTAACCATCGAGGAGTTTGTGTAACAGCTGACGGTTTCCTGCAACAAGCTTCAGCACAGAGTTGTCCCTTTTTGTTTTTATTTTGTTGATTTCAGCTGCCTTTGAATAGGGCTAAAGATTTAAAAGAAGGCTATGACAACAAATATATAAATATAAAATCTACATGTACTATATTGGGAGCTTAAAGTGACTTCTAAAGATTATCACAGCAACAACTGCTTCAGTGGGAATGCAGCAGAAACATGATTTTGAACAGTCCCACAGCATGTTTAAGGCAATAACATGCTGATATGCCTTTGCTATTACATTCTATATGTTATTGTTGATATGCATCGTGTGCTTGTATGGTGTGTAGGTGGTGATGTGGCTGAATCAGAACTTCTTGCTTCCTGAGGGAGTAGACAGTCCTGACATCACGTTTAGTTCTCTAAGAGGAGGGGGACTGTTGTCCGTCAGTATGGCCAGCAATGGACAGGTACAAACGCACAATAACGTCTTTAGCTGTTAGCTTCATTCAGATTTGAGCTTGTTTAAGATTACCAATGGAATCAATCAATGGAACTTGTTTATTTAGCACTATTTCAAAATGTATTTCCAAACTTTCAAACCTGAAAAAAAATGAACAAACATCATTAACAGAATGTGGTTACTTATTGAATATCAGCTACAATCTGACATTAATCCATCTCAAACTGCCCAATCAGATCACTCTGAGAACTGATGACATCGACCTGGCAGGAGATCTGGTCCAATCACTGGCCTCCTTCCTCGCTAAAGAGGATTTGTCGGCAGAAGCAGACTTCCCTGTATACTTTGAGGAGCTACGCGCTACACTCACTGAGGTCAGACTTTCAACACATTCAAATATTGTAATGCTTTTATTTAGAATCAGAATCAGAATTCCTTTATTCTGTACCAGAGAGGGGAACATGTAGAACTTTCCACTTTTACTCCAAGAATCCATCGTCGTCACACTTCAACAACACCTGTTGAAAAGGCTGGTCAAGGCCAAGAGAAGTCAGAGAGCATATGAGAGATGGTCTTTTGTTTATTGAGGCTTGAATATCTGTCTGATAGGTGGATGAGTTCCACTCTGTCCACCAGAAATTGACTGCAACCATGGCCGACCATTCTAACTACATCAGGAACATGCTGGTGCAGGCAGAGGATGCCCGCCTGATGGGTGAGATGTGAGTATTGTGCATTATTATCAACAATTTGCATTTCACCATACACTGTTAATACTGATATAACATCTTTTTTTAACAAGCAATTGTTTCTCTCCCTCTTTTTCCAAACACTTTTGCCCTCTGAAGGATTACAATGAAGAAGCGTTACAGGGAGCTGTACGATCTAAACAGAGATCTGATCAACGAGTATAAAATCCGCTCAAACAACCACAATGCACTGCTGGCCTGCCTGAAGTCTGTCAACCAGGCCATACAGCGAGCTGGTAGACTCAGAGGTAAGGCACTGTGTATTCTTAAAAATAACATATTTGTTTTATGTATTTGGGTCTGCCGCAAATTGAGGCCTCTAAATAGTGTCCGCTCTATAATTAACAGCGCTTTGACACTTAAAATCATGTGTGGCATTCTATATTAGACTCTCCAGAAAAACGCCGGCAAAAATCCTTGATTATGCGGGCTAAAATCCTTGATTATGCGATTAAACATGCGGGGTTTTTAATGTGATTTTATGCGGTGAAATTGCGGGAAGTTGTGAAATATGCGGGAAGTTGTGAAATATGCGGGAAGTTGTGAAATATGCGGAAAAAAAGAATAGATTTTTTTTTCAATATTGGGCTGTCTTATTTATTCTCTCACACACAACCTGCCACTAACGTTAAACCCCTTTTACTATTCAATTAAACACATACAATGTTTATTTATTGTAAAAGCAATTGGGCTATTTTAATCACACACTCTCTCTCACACACACACACACACACACACACGCACACGCACGCTTCTCCGCCTCATTCTGTTTTCATTTACTCGTTCGTTATCTGACCAGCTTCAATCTTGTAGGCTACTCACCTCGTTTCTTGTAGCCCTCGAAAGGGTTTTGGAGGTTGTTTGGCTTTCTTGTCCGCAGCAGCAGAAAGCATTTTCGAATGTTTGAATGAATCAAAGTGAGTCGTCACCGTCGATTTTCTCTTATCAAATCAAATCAAATCAAATCAAGTTTTATTTATATAGCACATTTATAAGCGATTTTTGGTCGAGCCAAAGTGCTGTACATATAATAAAAATAGCCTACAGTAGGGACACTTTACAGCAAATACAACAGCACAGATTGTGTCTTATGCTCCAACACACAGTTGCACGGAGTGCAGAATAGTTTCCCCCCACTTTCGTGCAAGACATCGGGGTACTGCTTTGCCCGGTCTTTAGCAGAAATGTTCGTCGGTAAATTAGATGGATTCGATTTTTTCATCTTGGTGTTTTCTCTCTCGTGTGAGCTCCACGCGTTCACCCTACGGTGTTGTTTACCTTCTGTGATGCGCGAGCTGATGACGTCATCACTAATTCACGTCAAGACGAGTTCATTTTTTCCCCCTCAACTTTGTGTGGAAAAAGGCGGGGATTATGCGGGCTTTTGATGAATATGCGGCCTTTTAAAAATCTGCGTCATTTTGCTGATTATGCGGTAAATTCTGCGATCACAGAATCACGTTTTTCTGGAGGGTCTACTATATGAGTAGTTGCTTCTTGCACATATATATATTTTCTCCTCATATGAATCCATCTTTCCTGCTGTTCCTACTTCTCTCCAGTGGGTAAGCCCAAGAACCAAGTGATCTCTGCCTGTCGAGACGCCATCAAGAGCAACAACGTCAACGCACTGTTTAGGATCATGAGAGCTGGCACTGCATCCTCCTGAGGGCAAAAGGAGGTGGAATGCAGAAAAGGACAATAGATTGAAAGGACAAGAATAACGGATGAGAGCTATTATGTTAACCTTTATCAATGCCAAGGTTGGACTGAGATTAGTGGGATGAGAACTACACGTGTAAAGGAACGCTGTTGTAGCCTTAATCTATCTTTAACCGTGATTTAGGAATAAGCAACAACCTGGCAGCAGTTGAGCTAATGTCCATTGAATGTTCTCGAGAAGTTCCAGGTGACCCTGCACTTTTGTAAAATAAATGTTTTTCCATGACGGTTTGTAGAAATATGCTGGATCAGCCGCGAGCTGACACAGTGATGTTTAGAGAGAGCACAGCTGGAGAGCAGCTTCCTCTCAGACAGAGCCCTGAACGCTCAGGCTCTCTGCTCCAAGCTGTTGAGTGTTTGTAGCCAAAGAAACCCATTTGAAAATAATAGTTGACAAAGAGGACCAATGCTGTGTGTTTACCTTTTGTAGAGAGAGAGAGAGAGATTGTAAGTGTGTTTTTGTGGCAGAAATTGTTATTAAATTAATTGTGTTTTAAAAGATTGCATGTTTTTTGTATTTTTTGATCTCTATTAGAATTTGTGCAAACAGTTTTTAAACAAAGCTTGGCTGCTCAGCAAAAACGATGTTGTTGAGAAAAGATTACTTCCAATTTTGGGACATATATCTGCCATGTAGGCTATGCTACATATCTTTTATTATTCTCTTTTTTGCAGTTTAGCTGTATATACCCTACATCCAGCAGGTTCTAAGGGCCACAACTCTGCAGACGTGTTCACTTATTACCATGCACTTTTCCAAGCGTATCTTCTCTATAGGTCTAATTGTATGCACACATGTTCACCACAAGCTGTTTTCTATAGGCGCCACAGATGGTTCAGTCAAGACCCAGTACATAGTCATGAATCACCATTACTGCTATGCCGAGGGTGTCTGCATGTGTGTGCTTTCCTGCATGTTGCTTAGGGTGGTAGAAATATTTAAATATATAGGCACTCATTTGTGTGAGGTTTTAACATAATTAGTGACGCTCAGTTTTAATGATATGATCTCCCGGATGCATTATTCTGGATCTGGCTTTGATATATGTCTTAGTGACCTACTGGGGGAATACAAAACATGACTCATCAGAACATGAACTCACACTCTGCACTTTTATTTATTCCTCTTGCCTTTTTTCCCCTTCACAATCCTCCTCAGTTGCTGTGCTGGCATCTGGCTTGAAGTAGCTTCGCTTTGGTTTAAGTCACGTGATAAGGAAAAAAAGGATGAAGATGCTGCATTCAGGTGCTCCTTGTTAGCTCCGTCGTCTGACTACTCGCTCATAAATTCAAATAGGCCTACATCTAAACTAGTATATATTCTTTACGCATTTCCTGCCTAACTCCTTCATTTTAAACACTTGCATGGTTGCCTGCATATTTTTAAAAGGTATTTAAAAAAAGATTGTTCTTGTTGTATTGTATTCCAAAAAAGTCTATATTATTTATATTTGTTCAGTGCGCATTTACACCAGAGCAAATGCCTTGTATGTGAATTGCCAATACGACGAAAGCTTATTTTTACCTTAGAACCCCGCTCAAAAATACAAAGTACTTGTTTGTAACAATGTCCAACACCACGTGAAGGCAACCATAAGCAGTCAGCAGCTCGTGAAGAAGACAGGCTCAGCGCAAGGTAGCTGTTCTTACCCTCCTCACAC
>CALSBZ010044661.1:170930-182330 GCA_943591055.1 Gobionotothen gibberifrons | reverse complement strand
CACACACACACACACACACACACACACACACACACACACACACACACCTGAAGACAGCATGTGAACAGCTCCCTCCTCTTCTCTCCTCGGGACTTTTTACATCATCTTCTTTGTGTCGCTGCGCAGAGTGGATTTGTGTTGCCCAGATGTTACCACTTTAACCTCCTCCGTCTCGTCTGGTAAGTTTGAATGACTTGCATCAGTCAGCGAACATTGAATAACTAAAGCGTTGTAATCAAACCAGCTAGTTGTTGATGTTGTATTTGGCGAGAAATGATACTTTCTGTGTACATTGCGCAAGAAGTTTGCTACACTTTTGCTCATTGTTGGTCACGCTTTTGTGACATTGCTGCTCTCAGACCGATACATATATACTGTGGTTAAACTGTCACATCAATAACAGGGCGTTATTTGGGCATGTCTGCAAATGATGTGGATGTTGGGACACAGTGTTCTTTGAAAGAGTTGGTACCCTCATGCTCACTTACATAAGAGACACTCCCCCTTCAGAACAGAGTTTATCAATCGATGGGAAACAAGAAAATTGATTAATTTACCAACAAGCAATGACATGTTGGATCCTTTTAAATAAATAATACTGAACAGTAACTTATTCGAGGTGAGGGGGAAGCATGTCGTTACTTGTTGAAAAGCTCATTTAACAAAGATGCCAGGACATCTTATGACCTCCAAATGGCCAAAACCCTGAAGTAAGCACTTTCAAAACAAATTGAGAAAAAGAGCCTGATTGGTTGTGTTTTTACAGAAATAATATGCTATATATTTGATTATATACAGATTTCATATAACAATTACCCTGGCCCAAAAATAATGAATGACGATTCATCCGTATAATCATCACTTGAATGTACTGAAATTGTCTAACATTTTGTACATAAATAAGCAATTTTATTTCACAATATGTAGGACACTCCTTTTTAGTAAAAACCAACCATCTTAACCGATGATACAGTCCCCTTTTGTAATAAAGGTTTTTGTTTGATTAATGCGGATTTCTAATGTATTAATTTATAGAAATAACGTGTGCGATTTTTCGTACATGACAATTTTCGCATTTAGAAAACATTTATCTATGTTCACGTCCCTACCTTGTGAGCTAGACAAATTATTAAAGTCACTTATGTGAAGTTTTTCACAATTATCTTCACCACGATTGAATAATTGTGAGATTATATCCTTTACTGCTTAATCAATATATATTCCAGAAAACCACATTTTTGTATTGCATTTTCACAAGATGCTTTTCTGAATATTCCTCCTGCACAAACAAATGGGACGGTAACAATTTCCTCTTTATAAACAGGGAGTATCAAAGATGATGGAAATCTGTTGTTGTTATTGTCCAGGATGCCTCTGCCCATTGGTACCTAAGAAGAGGAGGATGGAGTTGGACAGTTTGGACGTACATCCAGTGATATGAAAACAGCCTGCAAACCAGAATCTAGTCTGACTCCGGTTCAGCGTGCTCTGCTGTCTGCAAAGCAGTATGAACTGCAGCGGCTCCTTCACACTGCCTGAATGCCTTGAATCCTGTCCAACACTTAACTGAAGTCAGGTTAATGAAGAAGATGCTGAGGAAGATGGTGACAATGAGGAGGATCCTCCATGTGAAGGCAGATGTGATGTGCACGATGCTGCTGCTGGTGCTGTTCTGTGTGCTGCTCTATGCCCGGCAGGTGAGGAAGCAGCCAATCACAGCATAGGAAAAGGGAGATTTGGTCAACTTCTTAAAGATTCAGGAGTACCTGTCCAGTTACTAAGCAACTGCAGCAGCAGAACATATTTTAGCCACCTTGAGAAGGCTCAGTGAATAATTGGTGTCATTGTAAGTATCCAACAGGGAACAGTCGCCCCCAGACAAAAGCATTCATTAATAAAGCTAGCAGAACAGGGGAGTTGTTGATCTACCACTGCCCTGTTCGGTTAGTTAGTTAGTGTTGTTGGGTGACCTTGGTGGATCCGAACTATCCATTAAAACAGAAGTTACATAATTAAACAATCAAGCGAACAGATTGAGGCAGCAGTGGAGAAGTTCGCAAGGTCAAATTACAGTTTCTTTCAATGGAGTGTGGTTACTTTCATGCAAGCAAGGATAACGGCTGTGAACATCTTTTAGATGTAGCATACACTTAAGCTACTATTTATATTGTATTTAATGTCATACAACACCACTTCAAACAATATGAACTATCCCTTTAACTGGACTACAGCTACATAATTCTCCTTCATATTTTTGATTTATTTGAATGTCTAATCAAACCCCCACCCCCATGTTCCCAGGCCGTGCTCTCCTCTGAGTGGGACAGGCCTTTGCTGAAGCTGGAAATCCACGGATCCACCAGCCCCAGCAGGACCTTGCTGGGTGCCAGTGGGGCCAAAGTCGGCCAGGAGTCTCAAGGGGTATGACCGTATTTAATTCAAGTGATGAATGTATGTGTATCTTTGTGCCTCTTTTAACATTTAGCTCATTGTTTCTGTTTTGGTTTAGTGTTTCCAGTGTCATGGTCTTTGTGCTCACAGAGAGACATTTGTTGGTCTGTTCAAGCACTGCACAGTATGTGCTGTGTAAATACTAGACAATATATTTGTATTAACGTTTGCCCCCCCCTGCATGAAACACCTTGATTGTAGTCCTTTGTTTACTTCTGCAATATCTACAACTTCTATTGGCTAGCGCTCCAACACATTGTAGCGGAAAGGCTAAGGGGCAGGACATCTCTAAGTGGTTGGCTTATCAAAACAGAGCCGGCCTGCTAACCAATCAGAGCAGACTGGGCTCTGGTTTCAGACAGAGGGTGAAAAAGAGGTGCTAAAGCATGTAAACGTGTCACAGTAGAGGCACAACATACATTTATGAAACCTGAACATGAGCGTAATAGGCCCCATTTATGATGGCATTCATTTGCTTTAATAAATGTCCTCTGTGTTCTGTCCCATATCATTTCTCCTTATTAGCAGATCCCCTCCAACCCTTCACAGACACAGCTGCCTCCCTGCAAACCCCAGTCCAAATCCAAACTTCTGCAGCTCAAGCAAAAACCTCAGGTCAAATCTAAGGGGAAATCCAAGGCGCGACGGAAAAATGCTGTGCCGACTAAGACAGCTGCCAAGCCCCTGCCCACGATGCCTCCATTTGACTTTGAGGGCTATCTGAGAAAAAAGGACAACAGAAACTTTAAACTGCTCATAGACCAGCCTGATAAATGTCACGTTGGGGGAGCAGAGGAAGAACAAGAAGGAAGTGAAGGGTCGTCTGCTGCTCTCTACATGCTGATTGCAGTTAAATCTATCCCTGCAGACTTTGAAAAACGTCAGGTAAAATATGTGGTGTTATCCCAAACGTTCCAAAAATGTCAAAGCTAGAGAAATCTGGTATTTAACATGCCTCACCATTGTGGTTACCTGCCAGAAGTTCTCATAAATTAACTGTGTATCCAGTTTCAAGCCATGTTTTTACAATACACTTGCATGTTCTAAACTCTTTAATTGCATATCAACAATAAGTCATAGGAACACTTAAAGTTATCAGAGGGACAAGGTGAGCAAACATAATTGGTAATTCAACTCAAAGCTCTTTGGTATGCCATTGTACCCTGAACAGCCCCTGACTAACACAGATGTGTTTTTCCTGGTTTTAATCACTCGGCTATTTGCTTTGGAGAGGAGGAGGAGGAGGAGGTTGATAGTTTGGCTCCCTGGTAAAAACCTACTGAAAAATGTTTAATGAAGGAATCCTAACTGGGAAAGACTGACTGCAATTCAAGTTATTGTTTTTATGTGTCTGCTCTGCTGGAAAGTAATTCAAGTTGAACCTATAGGTTACTATTTTCTTCACTGTACATTTCTTGGTCAACAAGATCATCTTTTCCTCTCTCCTCGTTATAACTTTCAGGTTGTACGTCGGACCTGGGGTAAAGAGGGACTTTTCAAAAAGGGTGTTTCCATCCGCACTCTTTTCCTCCTCGGGGTTCCCAGGAATCGGACAGCTTTGCCTCTGTGGGATCGGCTTTTGACCTACGAGAGTCAAACCTTTAAGGACATCCTGCTGTGGGACTTTGACGACACCTTCTTCAACCTGACGCTGAAGGAAACACATTTCCTTGAATGGGTTAACAACAGCTGCCCTCATGTCAAGTCAGTGTTTATAAACTATATAGGGTTAATCTGATTCTTGGATTAGTATGACTCACATCTGATGTTTCTCCCATTGTTTTGCTTCATACAGATTCATCTTCAAGGGCGATGCTGATGTGTATGTTAACGTGGAGAATATACTAGAGATGCTCCAAGGTCAAAAGCCAGACACAGATCTGTTTGTGGGTGATATTATTATCCATGCTAAACCCATTCGCCGGCGCAGTTCCAAATACTATGTGCCAGAGTTTGTTTACGGAGGGGGCTTGTACCCAAATTACGCTGGTGGAGGGGGGTTTGTCATGTCAGGACATACGGCTCGGAGACTTAGCTCTGCCTGTCAACAGGTGAATCAAAATTGGACACTTAATATGCGGGTATATCTTCTATAAGAATTATTTTATGCAAGCATTTTTTTTTACTTCCAGGTGGAATTGTTCCCCATTGATGATGTCTTTCTGGGAATGTGCCTCCAGCTGATCGGTGTCAAACCATCGCGTCACCAGGGCTTCCGTACCTTCGGGATTCCCCGTCCATCTGCAGCGCCCCACCTTCAAACATTTGACCCGTGTTTTTACAGGGAACTCATGGTTGTTCACAGCCTCAGTGTTCCTCAGATCTGGCTCATGTGGAACCTCCTGCACGACCCCGAGCTGAGCTGCCACAACAGGACCAGCCCGACATCCTGGCCATTTAGGTGGAAGGACAAGATGGTAGAAACTGAAGGAAAAGAGACGGACTACGGTGAGAAACAGGTGTTTGTCACGCATTAGAAGGGGCAAGGAGGAGGACAAAATGCTTCAAAAAGCAGGATCTGTGAAAACTTGAAAGCCTTTTTATGTGTTCAGAAGTACAGTTGAGTCATATGATCCAAGCTGGCAGACCATGTTTGGGGAAATGAATTGGCAAAGGCCTAATGTTCTTCAGACTTTCAGCCAGAGAGCCCAGAGAGAATCAGGCTTTGGACATCCTATCCCATCTGAACAGATAAACAGCAAGAACTTGATCCACCAAAAAAGATTGTGAGAAGACTTTTGAATGTGCAATCCGAATGTTTTGGGTTTTAATTGTTTACACAGAGACACAATTTGATCCACATCAAAAAACACATGTGGTTATTATCGGGTTTAAACCCATGCAAGCAAAGAGTCAGGACTGGAGATGGCTGTGTGTGCTGGGGGAGAGTAAAGACTTTGTGTTCTCACAGTGAATCATGAGCAGAGGTGTTCCCTCTCCCTTAATGGAGGCACAAATGGGCAGTCGCGCTATCTGTTCCCTGGAGGAACAACAAATGGAGCCTAAATGGAAGCAGCTGCACATTGGGAAAACACACACACACACACACACAGAGAGAGACACACGATACAATCTCTGCTGAATGTTTGGGAATAAGCCTGATATTTGAAGAATCAGACATGCATACTTTTATGTGAACAGTATTTCTTACTATTATCAATATAATAATTTGATTTGTATAACTCTGTGTTTTTCATTAAAACTCTTTACCTTTACCCTCATGTGTTCAAACGAAACTAGGACATAGGTCAACCCTCTTCAGAATCAGAATACCTTTATTCGTCCCACATAGGGGAAATGTGCATTTGTTACAGTAGGAAAATAGCCAAAGACAGCTTAATATTAACCAAGAAGCATTCATACAAATTATTAAAGATAACAAATTACACAATTAAAAAAATATACATCCTGTAACAGTTCTGAGAGATAGAGCAGCCTGGTATATATGGCACAGCTATTAACGCCATATATGTACTATAATAAATAAGTATTTGATCCCCTTGCAACCAACACGTTACAGACTGGTTACATAAGTCCTTTTCCTTTAAAAAAGTACTCCTAATATCAACTTGTTACCTGTATAAAAGAAACAGAATCAATACATCGGATTCCAACCTCCACCATGGGCAAGACTAAAGAGCTGTCTAAGGACCCTCAGGGATAATATTTTCCCTGAGGGTCCGCACCCTCTGATGACTGCTAAAGGCTGGAATGGGCTACAAGACCATCAGAAAGCAGCTTGGTGAGAAGGTTCAAGGCTTTTATTGGTCATACGTACATAGCTACAGTGTAGTTATGACGATGAAAATCTTAGGCCACAGGCTCCTCCAACAGTGCAACACAATAAAACAGAAACACAGAAAGAATGCAAGTAAATACAAAAAGAAAAATAGTAAAAAAGTGGAATAGTGCAATAAGAGTCTATATACAAGTAATTGAATATGATATATTAGATCAATACTTTCTAAGTAGCAGCCAGATTAATGTTGTGGATGTTGTTTCAACAGTTCAGGTGTTTAACAGTCTTATTGCCTGTGGGATGAAGCTGTCTCTGAGTCTGGTGGTTTTAGTCCGGATGCTGCGGTACCACCTGCCAGACGGCAGCAGACTGAACAGTTTGTGGCTGGGGTGATGGGGGTCTTTTGTAATCCTGAGGGCTTTCTTTCTGAGCCGCTGGGAGTAAAGGTCCTCCATGGATGGCAGCTCCGTCCTGGTGATGTTCTGTGCAGTTTTCCTTACGATTAAGGGCGGTGCAGCTGCCGTACCAGGCCGTGATGCAGCCAGTCAGGATCCTCTCTATGGTGCACCTGTAGAAGTTGCAGAGTATCCTGGAGTCCATGTTGAACCTCCTCAGCCTGCGGAGGAAGAAGAGCCGCTGTCGAGTTTTCTTGGTGATGGTGGTAGTGTGAAGAGTCCATGTCAGGTCCTCAGTGATGTGGACACCGAGGAACCTGTAGCTGCTGACTCTCTCCACCGTAGTCCCATTGATGGCGATGGGGGCGTGTCCCTCTCTCTGCTGCTTCCTGTAATCCACAATCAGCTCCTTTTTGCTGACGTTGAGATGGAGGTTGTTATCCTGGCACCAAGATGTCAGGTTTCCGACCTCCTCTCTGTACGCCGTCTCATCGCCGTCGGTGATCTGGCCGATGGCGGTCGTGTCATCAGCAAACTTCACGATGGTGTTGGAGCTGTGTGTGGCCACGCAGTCATGTGTGAACAGGGATTAGACAGGAGACAACTGTTGGTGCGATTATTTGGAAATAGAAGAAACACAAAATGAGCATCAATCGCCCTCGGTCTGGGGCTCTACACAAGATCTCGCCCCGTGGGGGTTGACAATGAACATCTGAATGATTCAGAGAAGGCTTGGGAGAAGGTGATGTGATCAGATGAGACCAACATCGCAATCTTTGGCATCAACTCAACACACCGTGTTTGGAGGAAGAGAAATGCTGACTATAACCCCAAGAATACCATCCCCACCGTCAAGCATGGAGGCGGAAACATTATGCTTTGGGGGTATTTCTCTGCTAAGGGGACAGCATGACTACAGCGCCATGTACCGTGAATATCTTGGCCGTTAGCCTCCTTCCCTCAGCAAGGACACTGAACATGGGTCATGGATGGGTCTTCCAGCACGACAATAAACCGTAATATACAGCCAAGGCAACACAGGAGTGGCTAAAGACGAAGCACATTTAGGTGAGGGAGGGGCCTAGCCAGTCTCCAGACCTTATTTCATAGAAAACCTGAGGAGGGAGCTGAAGCTTCGAGATGCCAAGCATCAGCCAAAACCTGAAGGATTTGGAGAGGATCTTCAGAGAGGAGTGGACCACAATCCCTCCTGAGATGTGCACAAACCTGGAGAGCAACTACAAGAAGCGTCTGACCTCTGTGTGTCCAACAAGGGTTTCTCCAACAACTACTAAGACATGTTTTGCAAGGGGATCAAATTCTTATTTCCCACAGGCAAATCCATTTTTTATCTTTTATATAATGTACATTTCTGGATTTTATTTTTGATATACTCTCCAAAACAAACCTATACCATTAACTGTTCATTTCTTTATAAGTGGGCAAACTAAACAAATCTGCATACTGCAATACTGCAATACTTATTTCCTCCACTGTATGTTGCACATAATTGGTATTATTAGTATTAGTATAGTCTTTGTTGTTTGTTGTTATACTGTATGTGTAGGGGTTTACCAGGGACCGTGATGGTTATACAGTCTGATCGCTGCAGGAAGGAAGGAGTATGTTGAAGGATAGGGAAAACAATTAGGTTGAAAAGAGTATGTCGAAAATATAATCAAAAAATGAATTTTTTTAAAATATAAAATAAGTCATAGTGTCGAAATTATGGAAAAAATCCTATTAAAAAAAGCTATAGTAAAGTCATTTGTAAATATATTGTGAAGTCATGGTATAGTAGGTTGAAATATATGAAAAAAGGTCGATAATATCATGAAATAAAACATTGTTTTTTTCATATCCTGGTTGCACACACAGAAAATGATCTTTGATGTCGATGATTTGTGAGCATTTGATTTTATGAACGTTGCATTGTTGCTTTGGAGTTGTTGACAACTAGTTATCAACTACCGCCATCAAACACAGTAAAAAGTCATTTGCCGGGGCGAAGCTTTCAGTCAGTCCTTTCCTTCCCTTTGCACTACATGGTATTGTTATTGCCTTTTATCAGTGGACATGCTCAATAAATCATCTTGTTTCTACATACATAAAGTTATAGTAGCCTATTCAAAATATAAAACGCCACATTCCAATGAGTTTCACAAGGTTTAATTACCTGACCCATTTCCAGAAATGGCCTTCAAATGCACTGAATCCACAAAGAAATATTCTCATGAGAAAAAGCAAGATGGACAAGCATTATGATACCAAGAACAGGCTATACAAAGCGTTAATATGAGATTATCACTGAACTGAAGCAATACAAATTATATAATAATCATTCATTCCTGCACTTCAACTAAAGAATACAACAAGTTATATTTTAAAAGCAACACAGACCTCCAGATTCAAGTTTCCACTTGTTTTTCTAGCTTAAAACATTTAGAAAAACATTTAGTCCACCTGAGTTTGTGATGAGATTCATTACCTAGCACACTATAGCTACTCTCTTAGCAACAATGCAGCTCACCGCACTGGGTTTACCAAAACTGCGTTATGTAGAATATTTTTCATGTATAAGTAGATTCTATATTTTTGTGCCGAGCTAAGTTTACTCAAAATATGTACGTTTCCCCTCAGGGTATTCTTGGTTCATTCATTAAAAGAATGTTAGCATGTTGCTAATGCTCATTGACACACACACATATGTACGTACAAAGATGCAAATGCATATTCAAACTGTATGTACAACAACATTTGTACAAAGGGGACACAAATCAAAGACAGGCTCGGTGGGAGATCAGGCACAATATTCAACAGTTTTGTGTTTTTCTTGATTTTCTTTATGTATATGTATATTTATTTCATAATAATCAGGGCGATTATATTACACAGGTTTTCCTATTCATGTCTATAGATGAACCAGGACAGAAAAAGGAAATGTCAAGGTTCATCAGACATGGCTGGACAGCCCATTGCTCAATGACATTCTAAATTTAGGAGCTTATTGAGAAAACTAGTTTATTCGTTGCCATTTGTCCTGAAACATTACCCTAGCTTGTAATACCAATTTTAGGAACAGACTCTGCTGCTTCCAAAAACCACAATACCTAATATAGGAAGGGGTCTGGCTAGCAAGAGATGAGTTTTTCTCGTGTAAACAAGTACACGTTAACTCTAGCAAGAGATTTGAGTTTTTCTCGTGTAAACAAGTACACGTTAACTCTAGCAACATGCTAACGCTAGATTCCAAATCAGATTTGTCTACTATAAAAACACATCTCAAACAAAGCTATCATCTAGTCCAAATTTGAAGAAGGATAATGTTTTCCCTGCAAACATTTAGTTTAATGCCATCCAGGTGGATCCAACATCAACATGACACCTGTGTGCGTGCCACCTTAGCATCGTACAAGGACAATGTTTAATACAGAGTAAGTAATATATGTAACGGAGTGGACTGGAATTAAAAATTTAAAATCTCAGTGTCAAAGAGTCAGATGTGAGCAGATGCCTCCTCCTAAATTAAAGTATAATCAGAATGACAGAGGGAATACTAAGACACTCAGCCAGTGCCTGAGTCAGTTGTGTGTGTGCCAATAAGCCATGCAGGTCATGTAAATAACAGGACGCCGGATTAACAGCACACAACAATTTACAGCATGTGTACATCAACTCCAAGAATCAGGGCCAGGATACACAAAATAAAACGGCCTGAATAACTGGAATTGCACTGCACATAAAGTCATTTCTTCTACTTCCATTTCTCATTCGTACGGAAAGAAACCCTATGGAAATCTGAGCCAAAAACAAGGTAGCTTACTGTAAATAAAGGGTACAAATTGTAAAACCTTTAGTTCCTATCATAACAATACAGAAATGCAGACATGTAGAAGAGTCATGAATATATAATAAAACACCACAGTGGAGCCAGTTTGAATGTTAAATCTTCAAGCTTCTCCATATACCCCATGACATGACAAAATAAATGTGACCCGCACTGAAAAAATACTGTGTAACACCTCGAAGCAGCCAACTGTGCATTTTATTCTCCCATCTGCAACATGTCTTCATGTACAGGGGCCCTAATGCCTTCACACAAGCAATAATACATTCAGCAATAGTGGAACTAACTAAATGGTTCTTTGTATGAATGGACAAGAAAAGAGAATGTGTGTATTCAAACTAATACACAGTTTATTTTAAATGCTTACGACTAAAACATTTCTTTAATTCAGACATTGGGAGGGAAACATGTTATGATGACAGAATGACTGATGTTCTTTCCAATTTCCTGAATGGGTTCCAATGTAGCAAATTCACAGAGAAATAATGGTGATCTTTAAATCACAGCTCTCTGAAAACAATTACAACAATACACAAGTTATAATTGTTCATCTTGTTAGTGTCTCTGGCTGTAAATGAATCCAGATGAAAGACAGGCTGATCTGGTCTCAAAACACACAGATACATGAGTCAGTTATTTACATCCCGTGTAATTACAGTCAGCCGTAACAGACGCCAGGAACTGAATTTAGAGGCGGATGCACGGAAATGAGTTTGATGTGCAGTTTTGACACAAGAGAAAGGAGACTGCCAACACGTCTCTCCCCTTAGGACGAGATTACAGTGAAAATGTCAGCAATTGAAATCTTCCTGAAACTTCTTTGGCTGTAGCATTTGGCAATTCAACAGGGAAACAATTGCTGAGGGATGAATTGCAGTGCGTGGATGTAGAAATGAAGAAAGAGGGAGGAGAGTAACACAAAGTAAATGACTGCATGAGAGGATCTTGTGCAGGAACTTATGAATGAA
>CALSBZ010044661.1:146322-170530 GCA_943591055.1 Gobionotothen gibberifrons | reverse complement strand
ACAATGTTATGGAGGTTATGTCATACACAGGCTGCCCTTTGCATGCCATCCAATCTTCAGTCGGGGTAAACTCTTCTTCTGCGGTCCTGGGCAAACTCAGTCACTGAATGGAAACAGGAGAGCTCTACTTGAGATCTACACATTTCTTCACCAATTTGTAGCACCACAGGGATATTCAAACCAAAACCTATTTTCATCAGTTTCATTTCAATGCATCAGTGGTCCAGCACTGCGACCATGCAGCTAGATCCTAGATAGTCTGGGTTGAGTAGACTGTGCCGACTGGATGTGTCTGATTGGAAGAGAAAGTAGGACCCTCCAGGATTTTAGACGTTCTAGGTTCTGGTTGATTTTCTGTTCATGAGTAGCATCTGAGCTGGGTATGAAATGCTTTGTTGGTCTGGGTTGGGTCTGCTTGGTTGAGAATCTGGCTCTGGGTTAGAGGTTCAGTCAGCAGAGGCAAGAGATTTCAGGACAGGCCAGAATGGGATGTGAGTCTGGTTTCTTGTTCAGTGGGAACTACTACTGGTCTCAGGTCGAGCTTTAGTAGCAGTCCGTGGAGCTCCGTAGAGGGTCACTGATGCTATGTGGTTATTCTGCATCACCTGCGAGAGAGGAATACAGAAAGAGAATGTTAGAATGGACTGAATCACATATTTCTAATAAGGTAAACAATCATTTTAAGTTTACTGCTGTTTGCATCAGGCCTTTTGTACACATTGGAACATTAGCTAAGTCCAAAGAGATGTGCGTTCTGACCTCAAAGATCATCCTCTGCAGTCCGAAGCAGAATGTAGAGCCGAAGGGGTTTGTGTTATTAGCGGATGAGGACCTGCCAAACACAAACATGTCATTATTTCAGAGACAGTTTGCATACAGATTTGAAAGAGTACCACTTTCAAGTTACCTAAACCCCCCAGACTGCCAAAGCCTTGAACAACATCTAAATGATCTTAGATGCAAGTGGGACACATTTAAAGAAGCAATGGTGCAATGTGATGACCAGATTCAAGAGCATATGATCGTACCTGTGGAGCACTACGGGTTTTTCCATTGGGTGCCCGAGCAGTTCCTGGATCTGGTCCCACTGATAGGGAAAGAAGAAGAAGAAGAAGACATACTTCATTAATCCCATACAGGTTTACACACATTACACACAGGAATGGATACATGCACACACACCACATGCAGACGCCAGTGCCCGGTGGTAGTTTCGAGGTTAGGTGCCTTGCTCAAGGGCACCTCGGAAGTGGCCTTGGAGGTGAACTGGGTAAATATGAGGTATATGTTCACCTCTCCAGCAACCAGCTCACTCCATTCTTTTTTTTGTTGGTCCGATCGGGACGTGAACCGGTCTTCGACCCTTCGGTTCCAAGAACAAGTCCCCACAGACTGAGCCACTGCCGCCTCAAACCACACTTAGCAGAATATTCAAGAGACACATTTTGTGGCAGTATACAAAAAAAGGCTTGAAGACCTGTACAACAATATTTGTCAACAACAACTACTTTGTGGTTTGTATTAGCTTGTATTAGATAGTACTGCAGCTAGGCCTCCGTGTACGAAGTATAAAAAGATGGTTGATCATCACATTACCTCTGAAGTAAAGAACAAATGCGTTTTTCTCTAAACTGAAAGATCATATAGAGGACCATATGAATTTGCATCAAGCTAAAGTGAGGCAATTTTTTGAATGTGTTAAGTGGATAAAAGTAATTTCATATGACTGCAATTACATGTCTTCCTCGGAAGTAACATTGGAGGCAACAGAAACAAAAAGTATTTCATAATATCAGACTTTTATGGATATCAAACAATGGCAACGCGAACGCGGAGAAGAGATTGAAGAAAAACAACAGTCTAAATTAGAAAGCTGAACTCTTTGAAGACTCCAGGAGAATGTCCGATCGTTACAGCCCCACCACAGTGCTGCGCCACCTTGTTCATTTGCAACAAAGCAACGGCCTCTGGCTAAATGTAACAGTCTGTAAACTCTGTCTATAAGTCACCTTGTTGTAGGTGGTTAAGATGCAGTCCTCCGTCTGGGAATCAGCTCCTTCAGGAGAACACGGAGAACAGAGAAAGCAGCAATAGATCAAAAATCGACATCACGCTGGAATCATTCTTTGAGATACATGACTGATAAAGGTCTCACCTTTCTTAATCACTAGAGGAATCTTAAAGTCACATCGATGATAGCTGTGAGGAAAGAGAAAACATAATTATACTCATAGAAAATGATATCAATGACATTAATGACATTTACAGTGTAAAGGGTCAAAGTTGAGAAACAAATGCTAATAATATGAGCCCTGTGTGTAGATAATGTAGATGATGCAGTATGAGGCTGCAATGGTTCTGTACATGTTCTATTGTATGTACCAATCATTTTACAGAATCTCAACCATCTGCATTCATAGTGAACGCTCCCATCCCATCCCTAAAGTGAATACATTTTATATTTTTTATAATATTTTTGTATAAAAAAAATCAGAAAGTAGCACAGAGCAAATCTCATAACTGGTTTAGACCTTTAGCACGTTTTTGCTAGCTTACTGTTACCAAGTAACAATGCTAATAGAGTATAAACTTGTCCAATTCCATGGAATGTATATATATGTATAAAAACACAAGTTAGTTTATCACTTTATATTCTAGGTTTGCTCACAGACCACAGTATAGGCTGACATTTTTGTATTTGACAAATAATATATTTAAATTATCCATTGAATGGATTATGTTAGTTTATAATATAGTAAAGGGTATGGTTTAGTTCAAATGGTAAATACAGCCAGTGCATATAACCACTATATTTCCATTTTATTATTGTGATTTACAATGAATACACGTTGAATACGTCCAGAATGTTGCAGCAAATGCAGAGGAATCACAACGAATAAACAGACACACAGAATCATGTAGCTAGACAGAGAGATATTTACATATTGAAGTTGTAATGTCCGGGGAAGTTGGTATGAAGGACAAACTTCTTAACCAGGTGAGTTGTAGAGTCAAACAGGATATCCTGAAAAAACAAACAGAAAACCCAATCTTTAATATTATATATATATATATTACCGATAGGGATCCTAAAGCGTAAAACACACTTATTTCATGCCACATGCAATCAAGACACATTGTAGGTGTTTTTTGTTTTGTTTTTTTAAGATCATGAATTAAATGAAATGCTTTTCTAGTCTTTTTATTAGCATGTATTCATCCTCTTATAAACATCTTCAGCAGTAACATACTTCACTGCGTCTCCACAACCATGTTTGCACTTCTTCCTTCGGGGAAAGTACATTACTATGGACGAGCCGAGCGTTCAACATTTTAAACAATTCTAAAGTAAATCAAACACGACCTTTTTTCGTCCAAGACTTCATCCAGGCTTCTTAAAAAAAGATTCTGGCTTGAAATCAAACGGTGACTAACTCAAGTTAAAGTGGATGAGTTCTTAAACAAGAAAAAACAATAAATACAACTACTTATTAAAACACGACCACTTAAGTATCCAAACGTATGCACACAGGAGTAAGGCCGAGTTTACATACCACTCCGAGGGTGAAGTAATTGAAGAAGTAGTCGTTACATTTGGAAGGAACCTGCTTGTGTGGAGACGGAGAGTGGATCTTCATCTAAAATAAAAAGAGAACAAAATTATACAGATGATAAATGACTATATATGTCGTCAAGTAATGCAATTATTGTCTTTTTTATGGCCAGGCAGATTAAGAGAAATGTTGCCTTTATGTGTCATGTTTCTGGCAATAACTGAAATTGGCTTTTTATCTGTTTAATGTGAACTGAACCGGCAAGTTAATAACTAAATTATTCATCAGTGCTGTTGTTTGACTGTTGCTACCCGAAAATGATTTGAGGGAAGTAATGAGATTGAACCACAAAGAACATTTCTGATGCTAAATAAGGGTGAAAAAGCTTGTTGGGTTAGTCACAGTTTATCAATTACAGATTACACGTCATAGGAACTTAATCAAATTTCAATATAAAATGTATTTGTAAGGGAAGCTTATAGCCAATGAGTACTTTTCTGCCACTAGGGCTTTCTCAATCAACATAAAAACGAGTCCCACAAACAAATGTTAAAAACACAGCATGAAGTGGTTTCACGTAAAAAATCAACAGACAAACAAAACCACTAAAGTTTGCCAAGTGTTTTTCTCTGATAACTTAAACTCAAGTCATCTTATGACTTAAATCCTCGCCTGGTTTCAACAGATAAAAAGTAACAACTAGAGTAAAAAGTGTATGGTAAAAAAGAGATATGTTGCCATTACATGAAACTAAATGAAATGGACTGTTACCTTGATGAAATGTAGAGGTTAAATTAAATCTTGGTTTGAAACTGTTGAAGCATTTGGGATAATGCAAGTACACAGCTCAACAAAATATTTAAAATGGTAGTTGTTTTATTTATTTTTGAAGCGTTTTGTTACATATTATACCTTAACCTGTTCCACCCCGAGCCTGTTTTTCAGGTCTCAGGCTCGAAAATGACATTCCCAGAACAAATGACCATATCTTCCCTTCTAAAAGGGTTAAATTAATAATCTTTTTTCTCAAAGTAATGATAAACCTGTGAGTTGGATGTAGAAAAGTCAGAATCAATATGGATGTTTTTTTATTTTAAAGAAAATTCAGATTGAACATGGTAAAAAACTGTAAATTATAGTGTCCGTCCAAAAAATATTTTGTACTTATAGTGAAAACTAACCTTGGATGATGGGTTAGTAGACTAAAAGCTTTAGGAATCCAAAGTACAACATATAATAAGTACCCTGTATCAAGATTGATGCAAAACAAGTGATATTTGACCTTTTTAGAGACATTTAGGAAAAAAAAAACCTCTTTTGGGGTCATTTGGGTGGATTTGACCTATCTCTGGCCCCCCTTGCTCGATTTTGACATGTGACATCTCTTTCTGACCGTCAGAGCCAATAGAATCGAGGGGAAGTCCCACATAGTCCTTATTTGGTCATGTCTGTTTGTTAGAGTGCCGCGTCAGTCAATACATGGGGAATAGCAGCAGCAGGTGGCTACCATTAGCAGCTAACTTTTGGTCTCCGATTTTGACATCAATATGGAATTATGGACTATAAATGAAAAGAATGAGATTGCCCATACTTTCTCAACCTATGGATTAACCGATGCAGCATCGTTTTTTCTCGTTTGAATGCCATTGAACAGTCTTATGATCAGATTGACAGCTATGGTGAGACGATCTCCGGTAAAAAGCTCTGTGAAGGTACGTGTTGTGATATCTGTGTTTGCTTCCCCTGTTGTGAGTTTGTATCTTTCAGTGTTGAGGCTGGCACCGTTAGATTCTGTGTCTTTATGATCATAAACGATGTGCTGGATGTGCAGAGCTAGGATAAGTAATAAGGGAGCTTGGAGTGATTTTCGGTGCGGTAATAGGTTAGCATTTTTCGCTCGGGGCTAATTCAGAGGGTCAGTGTATGGTATGTGTGTTTTGTTTTGTTTTTTAAAATGAAAAATATTTTTCTTTAGTTTTCCCCCGTTATATGGATATAAAATATTCATAGTTTATTAAATATTAAGGTTCCTTGAGACACAGTGTCGTGAAAAAAGCCCCGAGGTCCCCGCCGGCTTAACAGGTTAAAGGTCACCCATCATGCTATTTTTAGGCATTAGCATAGGTCTCATATACAAATATATAAAAAACATGTCTATGAAGTATTTTGCTCAAAATACCAAACAGATCACCCATTATAGCCATGCCTCATATCCCTCTAGTTCAACCCTGTTACTAAAGTGCTGATTCTGGGTATAAAGCTAAAAAAAAAAAAAACTGAAAAAAAGAGGGGATGGAGCTTATGCTTGCTCATGCGGGAGATTCTTCCGGCAGATTGTCAGCTAAACACTGCCGTGAGTAAACGCCTATCATGTTCAAACCCACATCAAGGATTACTTCTGAAACAGTATGGAGCTCAAATGCTTTTTATCTTGGGGGTTTACCACAAGGTGAGTTCCTTTTTTCATTTCCTGCTTTTTTACACATACTCTCTCCAGTACAGTTTAGCTCCGAGTGTTAGCGATGCTTGCTAATGTAAACAAAGACCATATTACGTACAACACAGTCGGGCATTGTTTCTGATAGGGCCGATATTACGTCATATTGGACACAAATCTGGATCAGCTCCGTTGTACCCCCTATTTTTAGAGATTTGGGTATGGATGAAAAGAGAGAGGGGTTTGTTTTCTGACACTTGGTGAGTTCCGGGGACACATATTTATGTATAAAAGACATACAAAATTGCATTTTGCATGATAGGTCCCCTTTAAACTAATTTAAGATATCCTAATGTATATTAAGATTTCTTGTGATCCCACATTCAAGATGTAGAAGCCAACTGCCGTGCACATTCAACTAAGTAAAAGGTGGACAATCTCTTGCATAATGTAGCATGTCAGTAGCTAAAAGACTCAAATGATGTTGAGATTAAAAGATCACAACCCCAGGGTGGATATTGAGTTGACAGAGGATGAAAATCAGGATAAAACAAGCAAGGTTTTATTAAAGACAATGAAGTAGTTCAAACAATGACAATAAATGCACACTTAAAGGAACAGACTATTCCTACCTTGTCCTCAGACTTGAAGAAGACTTTATGTGGCGAGCCCAGAGCACCCAGTACATCCTGACATGAATCTCCAAAGTAGATGCGCCTTTCTATCGACCTCACTTTAGAATCCGCCATCCCACCTGGACCACAGCCTGTATTCACACAATACAAACAAACAGGAAAGTAAAATATTCAGTCTCTAGATCAGTGCTTCTCAAAGTGTGGTCCGCGGACCACTGGTGGTCCGTGAGCGCCCCCTAGTGGTCTGTGAGTATATTGGTAACATTTCACATTTGAAATAAATTAATACATTTAAGTTTTCCGCACTCTCGCGGGAATATCTCCGCAATGGAGCAAGCTTACGTTTCATTGCATGATATAGCCCAGCGCAACACCTCCGTCACACATGTTGCCACCTGTTTGTACCACTTTCAGGTGATTTGTAATCTGTTCTAGAAAAACGATGTGTTTTGGGATATTTGCGGAGGTAGGTGGTCCGCGAGTGTTTTTTTATTGGTTAAGTGGTCCTTGGTATGAAAAAGTTTGAGAAACACTGCTCTAGATAAATGATGAAGCAACAGCATGTCAGGGAAAATGGTTGTCTCCCTGAGTGTGGCCAGTTGGACACAATCACTTGTTGTGTTTACCTTACGTCAAGATATACAAGGTCCATACTTTTTATCTTGTTTTGCTGTTCATCGGAAAAAGAGCTGTAATAAAAATACTATTTAAATATTACTATCCACTACAGCTAGTTAAATATTTTAACCAATTTGCAAACTGAACATAACTACTAAAATATGAATTACTTGAGAATTTTAAAATGTGTCCAGAATTTTGCATTTGTATATGATAAATGCTTGAGTCAAAGTTCAGCAACATCATTGATTTTGATTCATGTTTATCTTTTGTGCGGGAATCCAGGAAAAGTGCATATATTTGCCTCGCATGGAAAGCATTAGAACTTGGATCAACCTGATGAAAAATTGTAAAAACAAAACATTTAATGTCAGCACTGTAGATTGAAAGCCTGATAAGCAAATGGATGCTATTATGCTTGCCATGGCATATTTTTTACTCCCTTACGGATCTGAGATTCTGTTTTGTCCACACCCATAGGAGCGGAGGTGCTGAGGTTGAACTTCCCAAAATTTGAGAAGATAAACATTTGAATAATAAACCACATACACCCTTGCTATCATTTATACAATGTGCTTCAACACAGCTAATTGATAAGAACATTAAAAGTGAGTAATACATAGTTTAAGGTCAGTCTCCCAAGTATTAAATATTACAATGGTTGGATTTATCTGTTTAGCTCCAGTTTCACAGCAGTGTTATGTCTTGTGGTAGGTATGTGATGGAAAGTCAAGAGAAAGAAAAAATGTGTGTCATTTTGGACAGATGTTGATCTATAATAAATCGTTGTCTTCAAGACATAAAGTACACAGACAAACAGTTACCTGCAGTGAGAAGGCGGAGTTTGAGCCCCAAGGCCCCTGCCCGGTCTCTCAGGACATTCACACACTCCGCAAAGATGTTGCCAAGGAAACAAGCCAACGGCATTGCCGGAGCTCTGAGGAGAGAGAGTACAGTGTGTGTGAAAGTCTTTATTTCTTTGTTAAAAATAAATGTTCTCACTTTTTCAAACTGTTAAAAGGGGATATAAGGATCTCACACGCTCTTGTTTACTTTGTCAACAATGGATAATTATGATTCGAATTGTGCTTATTGACCAATATGGATAAATATAAAAGTCACTAATCACTTTACAAAAACTGGTTAGAGAACCTAGTATGTGCACCCTTTGTAAGAGGCATGTCCTTTAGGTGATGTACAGTTTGTGTGTGTAAAGCCTCTTACACACCAAACTGACACCAAAGAACACGTCGCCTCACGTCGCCTCACGTCGCCTCACGTCGCCTGCGTCTTGGCCATGTGTCGCACTGGAACACACCGCAAAGACTTCAGCCGACGGTCAAGTAGCACGTACGAACTGCGCACGCGTGAGTGGCAATAACTCTCCTTACCAGCAGGCGGCGGTAGTGTGTATTTGTTATTCAAAAGAGGCAACAACCGGAAGACAGACTGCGTGATAACCGAGAGAAGAAGAACAGACTGCGTGATATAAGCAAACAACAAATAGTGTGTGTGCGTTCCATTTTCACTCTACAACGAGAAGCTCATGGGGCTTTCCTGAACCTGTGTCGAGAGCTGGAGTTAAATGAAATCTCAGATTTGCCTTCTTAATAGTTTGTTTGGGTCCCTCACACCATTTCACTTGTCATGCACTTATTCGCTAGCTGAACAGCCAATCCCCCGATTCAACATGTCAAATTAGCGGCGGAAGGTGTCGGCACGGCCGAAAAGACACGACAGTGCACGACGGTGCAGTACACACTAATCTGAGTAGGGCGACACGACGCTCATCGACGGCCCGACATCTATCGACGCCGATAATCGGCTCGGTGTGTAAGAGGCTTAAGTGTGTGTGTATGTTACCTTGTTTCTTGCAGGTTGTTGCCAGTGTAGATGTGCATCCTCTTGACCATGGCCCCGTGTGGAATCTGCAGGGAGGCCAAACCCATGGCAAAGTTAGGCTGCCAAGGCAAAACAACTGGGAGTGATAGGGGACCGGTACATACTGTGTTTTTGTGTGAACAACAACAAAGAGATGTTTACAGAAATATATTTTACACAATTACAGAAAGGCGTGGAGTGAAAGTCTCATAACACTGACTAACCTAAACACCACACAGTGTTATCTCTGATGAGTGACAATTATTTATAACATTTTTTGTATCCAATCGAATCAAATGTCATGTTACTCAACAGAGGTTACTACATTGCAGTGCATTCATCACCACCAAGCAACAGATGAGTCATTCTAGTATTGAATAAAAGCTTGCAGGTCTTAAGAAATAAAATAAAATGTTATCCATAGTAAGAAGTAAGGCTTACTTGCCCCGAGAAAAAATTAAAGATCAAATCAAAAAGGTGCCCAAATGTGTTCTTTTGTACAAGATGCATTATGAACCTTTCCATTGTTTTACTAATGCATCAGTTTTGTCTAAAAACACTTAAAGGTCCCATGTCATGCTTTTCTGGTTATTACCAAGCCCCCAGGAAGTGCGGCGGACTCTGAGTAGAATATTCGTGCTGGCCAAACGGTGGTACTGCACTTCCGTTTGGTTGCCAAGCCCGGAAACACTTTTTCCCATTGACTTACATGGGGAAAGAATGGTCTGTAAATCGTTGGATAATTTTTTTTAAACTAAAGAAACTACCCAGTATGAACACTTGTATAGCCCTTATTAAAAACATTCGTTCCTCAAGTTGTAGAAATGTGCTAATAACGTTATTCTGACGTTATTATTTCCCTCTGCATTATGAACGCGCATCTAACCCACGGGACCGCGCCGCCCGGCACGTTCATGTTACGTGTTCAGCAGGTTCAGCACTACATGCGTTTATCTTTACCCATGGATGCACAATAAGAACGGACCCATATCGTCTTACTGCCACCCCACGGAGCTGTAATATATATATTGCACATGTTTGCTGTAATTCATAATTTGTAAAATATTATACTACATGGCCTGTATGATGTAAATCTTGTACCGTAAATGTTGTATTAAATAAAGTTCATATTACCGACGTAGATTAACGTCCCTGTAGCTTCTTATTGCACTTGCAATATACCATTAAAAGGAGTTGAACGTAGCTGTTTGCTATTACTATAATACCACGCAGGGATAAACCAGAGTTTACAACCTTTGCATGTGGGCACAACACGTTTTGACCCAGATTAATTAGCTATACCATATGATATCGCCCGAGGAAGTCGTCATACTTATACATATAAATAAAGATATATGTGTCAAAGAAGCTCTAATCAAATTAACAGTTGTATTAATTATACTTGTATATGTATATATATATATATATATATATATGTATATGTATATAGCATGTGTTGTATATTTATACACACAAATGAACAACCTTGTGTGTGTCAAATAACAAGTTGTATTGTAGTGTTTATTTTAGTGTTGTTTTATGCTTATCCACATTTTGATTTCAGAGCACAGGAGAATGCTGGGCACAACATCAAGCTCAACAGTGAAGCTGGCAATGCTGAACAAAACCATCTAGAGTTATAATATTTATTCAGCTGAAAGCTCTACGAAAATGTAATTAAAAATACATAAGCATTTCAGGTAGAAATCAGCATTTTATATAGAAATTCACAAAAATAAGAAATGAAACCTAAAAGAGATGTTAACACATGTAGATGGCTGGCATAGTAGAACTAGGTGGAAAAAATAGTGACAACAAATGTAAATACAATTTATATAGATTAAAAGGTAATATATATAATATTGATTGCAATTTAAAAAATCGTGGTGGTGTTGTAGTGTGTGATATTATTTATGGAAACATTTTACACCTTTCCTTCAAGTACTATATGTTTTAGTTACTTGTGGGGTACTTAACATGAATAATCACAGTTACTATCTTTTTACTCCATCACATTTAAAAGAGAAATAGGCTATTGTTATGTTAACTCCACCACAGTAATCCATCATCAGCTTTACTTTTTAGATAAAGATTTAACTCACACTCATGTACAACCCACAAAAGTATCATGCTAAATTAAGCTCTGTTGATTGGATATCACTAGATCCTGTTACATCAGCGTAATATAAAAATACATAACGATTGATGTGTACATTAGCACAATTACTAATGTCTCGGACGGTACACTAGTTAGCCGCTAGCTGCTAGCTGCTAACTGCCGCGCGGTGCTGTTACGTGTACGCAAATTGACGTGCTTGATGTGAACGAGCCTTTTGCGGTCCGTGGTTAAAGTTGCGCATGCTCTATGAGCGCACATACGGGTACTTCTCAGGCATGCTGGGTAATCTGTGACGTTTCACTCTCTCAAAAGTTGGGTCATTTTGTCATCATGCGCTAATGAGCAACTCTCATAGGAATGAATGAGGCCCCGCCTCCCACGCTGTATCCAGTTCTTATTATACATCCATGGTTATTACCCATCCCCTTGTGTGTTATGTAGCTTTTTCTGCATGTAAACGGTCTGCAGAGTCAAAAACCCTCAAAGTACACCCTGTAGGGAGTAAAACTCTAATACAGAAAATACCTGTCTATGCTGCCCCAGAACGCCTCTGTTACGGTTGCTGTTCTGTCTGCTCGATAATCTGCCTGTGAGTGTTTTCAGCTGTGTGTGTAATATGTAAATAAGCTGCGCAGTAGCCCTGACGTCATTGGCTGCATCCTCTGGTCCGCCTCCGAAGATTGTGATTGGAGCACGCCGGACCCGACGTCTTCCAATCGCAGCGCACATTGATTGATTTCCACGGATTGGTCCATTTGGAAATCCTCACACACACACACTCTCTCAGCGTGCTGGGGGGGGTGCTAGTGGAGCCTCGCAGCGGCGAAACTGTGGCGCGCTTACACTGTAGGTGCGCCGCGTTTGGGGGTGCGGGTGCTAGTGGAGCCTCGCAGATGCTGAGGGGGCTGCAGCACCCCCCCTTCCCGCGTCCATGGTGCTCAGGCTGAGTTTCGCGATGTCTCGCTGTCTCGCAGACCCCACGCAGCAAGCAAGAAATGAACCCAGCTCGACTTTCCGACTCTCAGTAACCCGAGAGTGTCTGCTAATTTATCGGATACTCATCCTAGTTTTGGTGTTAGTTCTACAGCACGTTGAGATCTGTGTAGGACTCAGCCTTTGGCCAATCATAGTCGTATTCCTTTGTTATGATCCCTACGTAGCCTGCCTTAGCGTGCACAAGCACGATCAGCGTCTCATGCGATGGGCTCTGATCGTGCGAGACTACAAAATAAGACATCCGTCTTAAACAGGGCTCAGAGTACGCGTTGGCCGATGTATTGTTCAGGTTGGTTTAGTGATGTTAGTGTGTGTTATTAGGTAGATTTGTTAGTGTGTTTGGTTCACAAAACTGTGGGTTTGTGTCTTAAGGGGGGGAGGGTGTTACGGTTGCTGTTCTGTCTGCTCGATAATCTGCCTGTGAGTGTTTTCAGCTGTGTGTGTAATATGTAAATAAGCTGCGCAGTAGCCCTGACGTCATTGGCTGCCCATCCTCTGGTCCGCCAAGATTGTGATTGGAGCACGCTGGACCCGACGTCTTCCAATCGCAGCGCACAGCCGGCGCACACCTGCTGCAGATGATTACAAAGCCTGGGGACAACTACCACTCTGGAGGCTCTGTTGAGTGAACAGACGCTTCTCGCATTTTGCTCTTCGTTCTGTGGTTAACCTTGTGTGCCTATCTCCGTGTGATATTGTGTGTTAGTAGTGTCTAGAGTAGCTTAGTTAGTGTTTAGAGTATAGGTTAGGATTTTGTAACTGTTGCCGTTAGTTTAGCTGTGTTTTGTGTAGACTCCTGTGTTAGAGTCCTTCCTTTGTTTGTTCATTAGTTAAGTCGGCGCCCTTTTGGCCCTTTTGTTTGTTTCAGGCTGCCTGCCTGCCTTTTTGTTTACCATGCTGTTTAAAATAAACCCCTTATAATTATACCAATTCCATTCTGGTTTGTGTTGCTTCCCTTTGGATCCCCTAGCCCAGAAGGGAATGTAATACTTAAAAAAAATATATTCTTCCGGGAACCAAGTGACGTAACGACGACCCAATGGACCAATCCTTGGAAATCCTCACACACACACACTTTCTCAGCGATGTGCTGGGGGGGGGGGCTAGTGGAGCCTCGCAGCGGCGAAACTGTGGCGCGCTTACACTGTCGGTGTGGCGCGCTTACACTGTAGGTGCGCCGCGTTTGGGGGTGCGGGTGCTAGTGGAGCCTCGCAGATGGGGGTGCTGCAGCCCCCTCAGCACCCCCCCTTCCCGCGTCCATGGTGCTCAGGCTGAGTTTCGCGATATCTCGCTGTCTCGCAGACCCCACGCAGCAACCAGGAAATGAACCCAGCTCACACTGTCCGCTCCTCGCAGCAGCGAGCCGCGCAACGTCCCGCCAACACGGCACCCAGACCCCACGCATCATTCTCATCTGTTTGTCATTACTGGTGTCATTTTCTGGTTGCTAATGCCAGTGTAACACATAATTACTGATGTTCCGCTGTAATGGTGGTGGCCTCATCAGAACAGAGTGGGCGAGCTGACCAATCAGAGCAGAGTGGGCTCACAGTGAGGGGGGGGCAGGAGCTCCAACAAGCCGTGTAGGACAGAGAGTGAATACACATACTATACAGAGATGCTGTATGAGAAGCCAATGTAATTTTGGAACATTGAACAATGTAAATCTATTCTAGTAGACCTCAACAATGGAATTATGATCAGTATAAATGGCCATGTCATGGGACCTTTAATTCATCTCAAATGCATACATCTTACCAACTCACAACAAACAGGAAACAAACTACAGGTGGGCTTTAATGACATGCAACAAAAGATAATAATTCAAACAAAAAGCTGAAACAACCATGTTTGTACACGCACACAGCCACAGATGCCTAGAAAAGCACCAGCGGTTGTTTCAAATGGCTGAACAAACTTATTTCACCAAATCAGCATGCAGCTCAGGGCAGATGTAAGGTTTGAGAAAACAAATCAATGCAGTTATTATGATATCACGGATATGTTGGAGCAGCAGAATGGCTGAACCACAAAGACGTGAAAAGCTGCAAAAACGTAGTCAATAGGATATAAAGGGAACTTAGGGAGCAATACATATGTCAATCAAGATGTGTGCTTTCACAGGAGCAAGCTGCAGAATGGAGCCGACAGCTGCACAGTCTGATCATCACTCCAGATACTCACAGCTGTGCAGTACAGGCAGTATAACCACTGAGTAATTGTACAAGCCTCATTCCAAAAACAAATGTACGAAAGGATCAAATCTGACACTTCTGTATGTTTAAACATGCAGTTGGCATACTTCACTGAGTGAAGTCATTTTGTGCTGAGAATCTGAATGTAAGCTGCTGGGTGTCAGTGTTGTATTGAAGAATGTAATCATGGTGCCTGAGCTTACCCATGTCCCTACACTCTCTACTGCAATCTGATTGTACTGCTTGCATAACACGCAATAGGTATTTGGAATCTAAACAGCACACAACTGGAGTTCACACTTGGGGCATTTTTGATAAGTCAAAGTTATTTTCAAAATTGCAGGAAATCTGCCACAAAGGTAGGGTGTGACAACAATCACATCTCTAAGCATTTTGGATGGATCTATAGATTGGTGCAGTGAAGATATATTTTTGTAGGCGCTCCCTCAACAAAAAGCTGAATTATTTTTCCACTGGACTTGGAATATCGCAGTGGCCAAAACACAGTTATGATACTTGTTCAGCGGGATAATCTCCATTTATTAACACCACTCTTATGAGTTTTGAAGCGTAAATGCAATCGCTAGAAGTAAAAAGCTAACAGTAGGCTATAAACAAACTACACTACAGTCACATGACTGGATATCACCACTGCTAAGCTAAAGGCGGCTAATATTTCGCTTGATGATGTTTACTAGTCTTATTAAGTCACACAGAGAAGCTTTGGACATTCAAGTGACATATTTTATATCGCTTAAGAAAACTTGACATTCTCGTAAGACCATTCTTCAGGCATTTAACCACATAAACATTTACAATCATTTGAGAACAAGAAATGTTAAATGCCAACTCATTCCTGGGTGTTAGAACTCATTCCTGCACAACTCTATTGTGCTCAGGAGTGAACAAGCAGCAAGACAATATAATTATCCTCTTGTGTTTGTTTCATCATTCTGTTACACATCTTTTGTTACCATCACATAACAACATCAAGCCGTGCTCAAGGCAAACATAGAACATGACCTCAGACTGTTCCATGTGAAGGGTAATCATTTCAACTAGGCTGCCCTTCTTTAACTGGCTGATAGGAAATTGATTCTCACCTCATATTTTGGAGCTTCATTCCACGAGTCCAGTTGGAAGGAGAAGGACAGGCCTCGAAAGTTGAGATGGAACAACTGCTCTGCAGCATTGTAAACTGAACAGAGGGGAATGGAAATGGAAACATTCAATGAAAAGCTAAATAACATAAAAATTCAGGCGCGTTTGTGAGACATCCTTTAAGGTGTTTTTGCTTTGTAGTACCTCCAGGGTGTGTAGCTCCAAATGACTGGTCTATTTGCTCTATTGTGGGGGCAATGGCCTGAGAGTTGAAATGGACTCCACTGAAACACAATACACACAGCCTGTGTTACATCTATTAACGCTTATACAGGATGTACTGCATTAGTTGTGGACCTTTTGCCGAAGAAGTAAAACAGATTCAGCTGGAAGATAATCATACATACAGACATTAAGAAACACATTAACACAGGGGGACTCCATTACTGGGATGCCTCTAACTATATCGCTGTACTACTCTGAGATGCTATGCCTTGTAATTAAAAAAGATTTATGTTGCAACTTAGAATGTACAGTGTATGATTACAATGGCCATTACATAGATGAGAGCCTGTAGATAAAGGCCTATAACAATAACACATGAGAGTCTAAGATGATTAAAATCGTTCTTACACGTTTCTAAATGCAACTAGAAGGCAATATACATTTTGCATTAGTATATTTATATTGGTATTATATTTGTACTCACCAATATTTCAGCTTGACTTTGCTCAGGTCGTACACTTCAATCACCTGCCATTCAGAAAGATGAAAATTAAAATGGTTACTTAGATGTCAATAACAATGCCTAAAAAGTCTGTTTACATCTATCTAGAAAAAGGTGGGGTTTTGCAACTGCTGCTGCTAAATAATTGCAGAGCAATACCACAGCCACCTCTCTTCCATATCTGCAGTGGAACTCCAAGTTCAATTCAATCACTGTTAAAAAATTCCTGTCTAATATTACCTTAAATAAATACATGTCATATACAGATCCTGAGCTTATTGAGAGTCTTTTCAAAGGTCCTAAAATCACCAACTTTCACCTTGAGTCTCTGATTTGTGGCATCAAACAGCAGTTTAATCCCATCCTGAGTCAAATTCAGTATGAGGTCATGGCTGAGTGGCGTCTGAAGGGGAGATAAACAAAAAAGCAGATTAGCTGATATGCAGACAGGCAAACAATCAAAATCAGCTCATTTTCAACTTAACCTAGGAAACAAGTCACAAAACAAAATGTAAGACACAAAAATATAGACTGCTTCATATGAATGAATGCAAGTGTAATTGATGTGTTTTAAATTTGGTGTCATCCATGTTAACATGAACTACTTCCAGTTGCTCTTGATACAATCTTTAATCTAAAAGGTATATGATAGTGTAAAAGCAACTTCCAATGACCTTAGGTAATAGCTATTGAACCTTGGGGGATAATTATAGCCTGACATGCATTTGATATTTGAGGCTGATAAATACAAATAATATGCCTATATATATATATATTTTTTTTTTAAATAAACAATTTTTTCCAGATTGTTTACTTTTAAGGAGGATTTGTAGTACACTGAAGTTACAGATTGCAACCAACTGAATGCCCCTTTACTCACCCCACACTTTCCAATCGTGTCATACAACCTATGGCCTTCAGGATATGCCCTCTCAAGGATCATTGTTTGTTTTTTCAGTTTTGGGCTACTGTAGAAACATGGAGGTGCAACATAGCCGACGCTGAAGAGGACCACTTCATATATTCTTAGTAATTCATTTGATAAAACACTAATGCACTACACTAGGTCAAACATGTTTGTCATATTGAATCTTATCAGCCTGAATGCTAAGCAATACTAATATCGATATACATTTAACAAAATACAGAAATGTAAACAAAAATATCCAAACCATTGGGTTTGTAAAATAACGTGAATGCAATACAGGACAGCCTAAACAAAACTAAATAAATACTGCTGCCTAACATGCTCCCTTAAACAAGCTATTTAACCTGTGTTGTGTGTTTGTGTCTGAGAGAGAAAACACAAAATAAAGAAAGACATTTATTACCTGTTCACTGTATAGCACCTGGACATTTTTGATGATGCGGCAGTGTTTCTGCAGGATAGAGATGGCCTGGGCCAATGGCATCCCTGAAAACACAAAAACGAAATGAAGAAATTCAATTTCTTAAGGAGCCTTAGCCGTTTACAGTTAACAATAACATAAGCATGCAAGAGACACATTAAATGTGACTTTCAACATTACTGATAGCTTGTAGATGCATTTGTTCTTTTCATCACTGTTATGTTGTAAAACTTACCTAAGGCGAATTCCCATTGCTCATTTCCTAGTGATCTCTCAGGCACCACCTCAAGATCCAGCATTGGCAAGTAGTGGGGGGCAGCTCACCTCAAGACACAATGGGACCCTCTGAGGGACCCTTTTTTCCTCGCCTGTCTCTCCCTGATCACAACACAGTCTCACAATAGTTTAAGATCTGTCTACTCTAATTCATAACTCTATTGAGTAATTGTTCTAAATGTGACCATCAAACAACTAATACACATATGGTAAAGAGTGGTCCCTTTCTCACAAGTCATAAGTGTGTTTAATATTTAAAATGACATCCACAGAGCCTCATAATAAATGCATACGTTAACAAAATTATATTCTATTTAACAAGTTACCCAGGAAAGACTGACAGCTTGTAGCAAAACAAATTACGCAACCTGTCAGGCAACCTAAAACGAAAAAGGCCAGCTGTCAGTTAACCTATTACTTGTTCGCTTGGTTTTAAAATCGGATCAGACGGACGTGTTCATTAACCACAATGATCTGCTAAGAGCTCTTATTTAACATCAACTTGTCCGGTTTCTGTGCTGTCCTGTGTCTCCAACACAGCACCTGATCCAGGGACAAACAGCTGGAAAATAGAGGCACGACAACACTTTCTCAGAGCCTGAATATTGACACTGTTAGCTGTCGTTATCTGTCAGAGGCGGGCGGCGGTTACGAAAGCATCAGCGCTCGACAACAACACTGTTTATATGCGCGATGGGCTAACGTTAGCTGATGAGCTAGCTGCCACTAGTGTACTGGTAATGAAGTATACATGTAAATAGTCTAGGTGAGGAAACAAAATCCACATTCAAGACAAAGAAAAAAATATATCGCAGTTCAGACTGGCACGACGTAAACAAAGCACGTAGAGCGGTCTGCTGTCTCTCTTTCTTCCTCTCACCGGAGCTTCAAGCTTTGAAGCTAGCTCTTCAGCAGCTAGTGCGCAAATTCAAAGTCCTCGCTGCGAGACGCTTCCCTTGTCACTTAGAAGCTCGTCAGGCGGTAATGCTTAATGTCCACCGTGTCCCTTTCTCGGGTTTAATATGTGTTCAGTGTCAGGAGCAGATAAGAGCAACACAGTGCCCCAACAACAGCAACTTCAGGCATCAACAACAGCCAGCAGGGTCAGCTGATAATTCAACTTCCTGTGTTCGACGCACGCTCTCGGTTGGCGTGATGACGTCATGGTCAATTGAAACATAATTCGTTTTCGCCATTGACTGTATGGTTTTCGCGCAATACCTTTTGGGGTTTTACTGTATTATTAACCTGTTAAGCCCTGAGCCTGTTTTTCAGGTCTCAGGCTCGAAAATGACATTTCCAGAACAAATGACCATAACTACACTTCTAAAAGGGGAAAATTAATAATCTTTTTTCTCAAAGTAATGATAAACCTGTGAGTTGGATGTAGAAAAGTCAGAATCAATATAGATGTTTTTTATTTTAAAGAAAATTCAGATTGATCATAGTAAAAAACTGTAAATTATAGTGTCCGTCCAAAAATTATGTTTTACTTATAGTGAAAACTACCCTTGGATGATGGTTAGGTAGACTAAAAGCTTTAGGAATCCAAAGTACAACATATGGTCACATATGATACAGTACCCTGTATCAAGATTGATGCAAAACTATAGGTTACTTACGTAACCCCAGTTCTCAGAGTAACATGTAGTGAGATGTCTCACTATGGGATGCGCCTCATCGCGTAGCAAACAGAAGCATCAATCTCATTACCAGTGGCGTTTCTATATGTACAAAAGTGGTGGGGCACAAAAAACGTAGATGTTTATATATAAACTTCTGCAGTGACATGCAGTGAGGTTCATGGATGGTGAGGCACTGGCACTGACTCTTCAGGTTTGCAAATATTATATTTTGACCTAAATCAAAATATTCTATTATTTTAGTCTGATGCTTCGATTAATTTTAAACATACAGTTCAAAAATGTCATTTTATCATTTAAATATTGGATTGTTCTCTCTTAGTAAGATGAGATCCCATTTCCAATACAATTGTGGTCTTACCTTGACTTGAAGATGAAGTCCATGCTATCCCTCTGGACAAAAATCTCTATTACTTTTTTCTAAAAGTCCTCCTTATCTTCTTGTAGTTTCAAAAGTCAAATCTTAAATCTAATCGATAGATTTATGATCGATAGATTTATGATTCGAAAATCATAAAAGTAGGGTAGACATGTGGATATTATCCGGATGAACAAAACGTTGGGTTACGTATTGTAACCCTTGTTATATTAACACAGGCGGAGCCCTCTACTGGACTCTATGGGTACTACCTTATCTTGCGAGCATTCTCTCACTGAAAACTCTTTATAGACGTGGCCGGCCAAGGGCGGGCCTACCTGAATGCGCGCGCATCACACCCTATAAAAGGAGGCCTCGCCTCCTGACTGTCATCCTACCCTCTCTTCAGCGAGCGGAATAGGACAGACAGTGCCCTGAGTAGAGGGCTCCGCCTGTGTTAATATAACAAGGGTTACAATACGTAACCCAACGTTATATCTCTCACAGGCTCCGCCCTCTACTGGACTCTATGGGTACAGTGGGCGGAGCCACGATAAATGTACGCACTGTCGTCCAAACCCAACATTCCACCCTACTGTCCCTGACCGGCCTTCCTGGTCAGCAGCTGCTGCCCCACATTCTCCTTTAACCCGGTCGTGACCGTGGAGAAGTCTGGGCTGCGGCTGACAGAGCACACCCTGCCGCGCTTGCCTCGCAGAAGGTGTGCTCAAAAAACAGTGAGGGGGCCCCACCCCCCCCCGCCCTTAGGCGGACGGGGGGAACCCCCAGCCCTGTATGGGCTCAATGTGCACACGTCCTCCAGAGTCCCCAAGGATCGTAGGGAGAGTGCCAGTGCCCCTGCCCCACACTCAGACACTGACCCCGTGCAGAGTGTGTGTGGACCAAAGTGTGGAGGGCTACCCCCCTCCTGCCCCCCGGCAGGAGGAGAGCAGCCCTCCAGCCCTGTAAGGACCCAGCGCGCCCCTCGCCCATCCCGGGACCCCCAGAGGGCCCGAGAACAGCGAAGGCGCATTACGTCCGGGGAAGGGGTCAGATGCCAACTGACCCACACCCCCCCCCCCCCCCTACCAGTCCTGTGTTGCCCCTGCAAGCACAGACGAGGAGAAAGAGCCCGACATGTCCAAGAGATAAAACCTTATGAAGGGGCCTGGCGTCGACCAAGACGCCGCTGTGCATATATCCTCCACACTCACACCGCTGAATAAGGCTGTTGATGTAGCCACAGCCCGTGTGGAGTGCGCACAAACCCCTGTGGGGCAGGCTCTCCCTGCCTGCCCATAGGCCTGTGCAATGCACTCGCAGAGCCAGCCTGCCAGGCGTTTCTTGGACAAAGCTTTCCCGATCACCCCGCCCCCGAAACACACGAACAGCTGTTCGGTGCGTCTAAGGGCAGCCGTGCGCTCCACATAACAAGCTAGCGCACGCACCGGGCAAAGGAGGTGCAATTTAGCTTCCCTGTCCCCCCCATGGGGAGGGAGGCTAAAACCCCCTAGCTGAATAGCCCTTGACCTGAACACACTCCTTAGGCTCTTGGGCACAAAGGAGGGGTTCGGTCTGAGTGTCGCGCCGCTCCGGTCACCCCGAATCAGTAAACAGCTCGGGTGCACCGACAGAGCAGTTAACTCGGACACCCTTTTGGCTGACGTTAAGGCAAGAAGCAAAGCTGTTTTCCACGACAATGCTTTCAGAGAGGAGAGCTCCAGAGGCTCAAACGGCCCCGAGGCCAGAGCCTCGAGCACTAGGGGCAGGTCCCACTGCGGGGCGGAGGCGTGCACTACTGGGCGCAGCCTCCTGACCCCCTGCAAAAACCGCGACATCAGTGGTTGACTAAAGGCTGACCTGCCACCAAATCCCTCATGACAGGACGAGATGGCTGCCGCATACACCTTCACTGTTGAATGCGCCAGCCCTCTGTCCACCAGTAACTGTAAGAAGGACAAAATAGAGCCTAACTCACATGACAGGGGCTCTATTCTCTGCTCCTCACACCATCGCTGGAATCCCTGCCACTTTGGCCTGTAACAGGCTGTGGTGGATCCAGCTCTAGCTGCCTGGATAGACTGAATAACACTGTCAGACAATCCACCCCGTCTCAGCCTGTCCCTCTCAGGAGCCAAACCTGGAGAGGCTGGCCGAGTGAGGGTAACGCCCCGATTGCACCTGCCTCTTGGGACATCGCCCCCCAGAACTGGGGGACCGCCCAGGGCTGGCCCACCTTCATCTGTGTCACCTCTGAGTACCACGTCGCCCCGACGCGGTCCGGAGCCACTAGGATGACTGACAGACGTTCCTGCCTCACCCTCCCCAGAAGGGGGAGAATGAGACGCAACGGTGGAAAGGCGTGGCCATGGCTCGTGTGCAAACGCGTCCACCCCTAAAGGCGGGTCGTCGCTCCGGGCCATGGAAAACCACAGGGCACAGTGGCTGTTTTGCCGACTGGCGAACAGGTCCACTTCCGCTTCCCCGAACTGGGCCCAGATTTGCTTCACCACCTCCGGGTGAAGCACCCACTCGCCTGGCCGGGGGCCGCCCCTCGACATGAGGTCGGCCCCTCCGTTCTCCAGTCCCGGGATATGGAGGGCTTCCAGAGATAACACCACCTCCGAAGCCCATAACCACAGCCCCTCCGCTGTGGTCAACAGGGCGGCAGAGCGAACTCCGCCCTGATTGTTGATATAAGCCACTGTGGTGCTGTTGTCGCTCCTGATCATTACATGTTTCCCCTGAATCAGGGGCCTGAAATGCCGGAGGACTAACACTACTGCCCGTAGCTCTAGGAGGTTGCTGTGTCGAGACTCTGTTAGAGCCCAGCGCCCACCTATAGCCCTCTTCAGGCAGGTCCCTCCCCACCCTGTTCCGGACGCATCCGTGAACACTGTGGTGTAGGAGGTCACCCGTCCCAGTGGAGACCCCCTCCGAAGGTGATCCGGAGACCCCCAGAACCGGAGGTTGCCCTCCACTGAGGGGGGGATGGTTACCAGCCGCCGCTTGTGCCTCTTGGGATCCAAGCGCAGGCTGGAAAACCACCTCTGCAGGCGGCGCATATGTAGCAGCCCTAACGGGACCACCATGTGAGCAGCCGCCATGAGACCCAGTGTCTGCATGACAGTCAAAGCTGTCACTGTCGCCCCCTGTCGCAGCCTGCGTACCCCCTGAAGAAGGGACGCACGTCTGCTCTCTGACAGGGTGGCGCGCAACGCGCCTGCATCGAGCACCACACCCAAATACAACGCCCGTTGGTGAGGTATGGGGGCGCTCTTTTTCCAATTGATCGCGAAGCCCAATTTGGTCAGGTGTGTGATCAATTGTGCTGATACAGATTAACCTTTTCTTTATTTTTATAAGAGGACAAAGGAATCTGTGCATTAAACAGGGAGGAGGCGGGATTCGCCCTAGCGTCCCCGGTGAAGAGATCATCTCTCCCCGCCGAGGCGCTACCTCCCTCCGCCCGTCAGCTTCGGGCCGACGGCGCACCTCACCCGGCTGCTCTTTGCTGTTGCGGAGCATGCCGAGGTCGGGCAGCCTGTCCCCGCGGCTGCCGGTATTCCGGTACCCCGGGACGGGTCGTAGAGGTGGAAGGCGCCGCAGCCATGGAACTCCCCTGCCGGCGCCTCTCCCTCCGCTTCACCATTGCACTACGCTCCCTCACCTGCATAGAAGCGTGAGGAGCGCGTGATGAAACCTGAGGAGGAGCCAGCATTAGCATCCGGCTAAGCTGCATCCTCTCCTCCTCCAGGCGACTGAAGCGTTGAGTGACCGCAGAGATCGACCCAAAAAGCCCCTCCGTAGACACGGGGGCTCCCAGGAGATCATCTCGGTCCTTTTTAGATAGGGTGGTGAGTCCCAGCCAGATGTGTCGAGACGCCACCGTGGCCAGGGAAATCACTCGCCCCGCTGCAGCGGCCACGCCATGGATCAGATTGTTCATCTGACCTATGGCGCGATCCTGATAATCACTCCCGTCTTCCGGCAGGAGGGCGGGGGCGTCTGCCTGGGGGGTAATCAGGGAAACGCCCAACACGCCGAGATTATTTGCTGCAGCCGCCATCTGCGTACCGAGCTTGAACATTTTATCTAAATATTCCAGAGCATCTCGGTCCCGGGGCAGCGGGGGCAGGGGTCGCTTACCCTCCGCCCAACCAGCCGCCCTCGGAAGCAGATGGGCCGCTAGGGCCTCATCAAGGGGGGGCACACCCGAACCCGAAGTGTCCGCGCGGCCCTCCACCTTGATGATGCCGGCCATAGCGGCCTTCGTTTTCAATGGCTGCTGCCATGTCGCCTCCACACACCGCCATATA
>CALSBZ010044661.1:107927-134268 GCA_943591055.1 Gobionotothen gibberifrons | reverse complement strand
TGCGTCTGGGTCTCTGTGTTTCATTAAAGCTCGGCTCTGTGTGTGTGTGAAACGAGCCATTTTGTGTACTAGCGAGCTACGCTAACGGATAAAGGAGTTTTTTCAACAACAAAGTGGTGACTCCCCTGTCAGACTGAGAGACTCAGTGAACTAAAGGACTCTCTCAGTGTTATCTCAGTGGGTCTCAAACGTTTTGGTCACCATTAATTTAAACAATTATTTCCGAGGCAAACGTTTATATGATCATTATAGTTCTAAGAAAAATAAGAGAATAAATGAAAAACAGGTATGAAATACTATATGACAGTAAAAAAAGAATAAAGTTTAAAAGGGTGATTTGTAAAATATCCATAAAGAAAAAGTAAATCTGTTTACAGTTCTGTTTCATATGGATGTTGAGAGAGGTTTCCATAGATCTCTTCATATTGCTCTCAAAGTGCACCAGATGCATTTAACTTAAATATTTTAAAATAAATCTTCCCGGGGGAGCTTGCCCCCGGACCCCCCTATGTAAGGTCCACACACCACCTATAAAAATAGCACTTTACCCCTGCTTACACCTATATGCCGTGAGCTGATTATCGAGCCTTCATTGTAACAGTCGCGGGTACGTTGTGTATATGTGTGGGGATTGTTGCAGTAGAAAATTCCACTGTAGCGACCGGTACATTAATGGGAAACCCTAAATGTTTGAGCACCCTCTATGAAACGTCAAGCTACCCCACAGCACCCCCAAAATAAATCTCTGGCGCCGCCACTGAGCCTGACTTGTGATTGGGGGGCCCAACTTGTTTTTTTCTCCAAAGGGGGGGCCTGACAGAAAAAGTTTGAGAACCACTGGATTAACCTATGGATTAACTTCAGCTGCATGTAATCATTTTAATGCCATTGAATACCACTTTTAACCAGACAACGACCAAGGTAAGCCATGTTGACGTTTTTAGCTAGCTAGCGCCACATGTTTTGATGTCTGTTCTTGTTAATATCTTCGCAAGTTCTTATCATGGAGTGATAATGTAGGTACCGATCGATTCTGTGTCTTCTCACAATCTAATCGATGGGTTGGACGTGCAGCTACGATAAGTAATAAGGGTGTTATGAGTGAGTTTCTGTGCAGTAATGCGTTTTTTTTCCGCTCGTGGCTAATTTAGAGGCTCAGCGCTAGCTTTGTGGTTTTTAAATTTAAAAATTTAAAAAAAGATCAGTTAGCTGAGTTTCTTCCCGTTACATGGATATAAAACATTCATAGTTTATTGAATATTAAGATGCCCTCAGACGCTTTTTCCTGCAGATGACGCGTTTCCCCCCCTGTAGAACAGGTTTGTATAGGCCGAAAAATGTGCTTGTTGGAGAAAAGTGTCTCAAGATTTTTATTTAAAACTTTGCGTATAACATCCTGAACAAAAAGACAAGACAAAAAGCAATATTGAATATTCTTTTACTCTGTGAGTTAGAAGAAAATATTAATTAATTAATTTGATTTGTTTACCAAAATCCTCTCAATGAAAACAGTACGAACAATTCAAATGCAGGATGAAGACATGTTTTTTTTTAAAAAGTTAGTGCAATAATGCCAAGAACTACAGCAATATGGCACATCTGGGACTTTATTCCAAATCACCCATTTCTTAAATTAGGTGGTCTGCCCTATTTGCTTAGGTCCAATTAAAAACCTTGTTTTTTTCACCGCACCAACATATAATAGACAAAATGTGTTATACTTTATCGAGCAATAAGTAAAAACTCAAAACTGAAGTATTACTGTAGGTCCCTCTTTAAGAAAGACTTTGTCTCTAGGTTAGGTTAGTTTCCAATAGCTGTTTCCATCTTCTAACGTGGTCAACATCAAGACAAAGCAATTTCATTGATACTAATTGTTCTTTTGTGGAATTGATGATAAAACAACCAAACTAATTTTGGAGCTATCCTAATAGTATTATTCTTTTTTGAAAGAATTCGCCAAATATATATCCTCCTGGGACCCAGCCCATTGATAAATGTCCACTGTAGTGGACATTTTGTTAACATGCATCTCCTTTTACTCTTTTGAGCTATTCTATCAATCTCTACTGCACTGTACAGAGGACATCATGGGCTTTCCAGTGATATGTCATTGGTTAAAATTGCATGCTGGGAAGTTCCTCTTTAATTTCATCCAAAATGGCAGGCATACCAACAACAACATTTTTATAGAGGCAGGAAGAGAAGTCAAATAGTGTTGATTAATTGTTATTATTAACATGAAAATCACATATGTTCTTGTTTATTAACAAGTGAGGAACTTCTGAAAGCAATTCAATAATTCAAGTTTTGAAATAAGAGCTCTTTTATAAATGTCCATTCTCGTGGACGTCAGGGTGCATCTTCATGGAATGAATGACTCATTATTGCAATATTGTTGCAGGAGACGGAACTGAAGCAGATAGTTCAGGGAGATTCAGATTTGGAGCTCTCAGATGATGAGAGAGATGACCATGGGCGTAGGAAGAATCTTCAATGTGGGACAATTTGACGGGGGGTGTGGGCAGGTGGTGGACCTCACCTCCTCTAGGGGAAGATTTTTTTTTTAATGTTGAAGTTAAATGCATCTATCTGGTGCACTTTGAGAGCAAAGTTAGGGACTAAATCTATGGATACATCTCTCAACAACATCCATGTGAAACAGTACTGTTTAAAACTTACTTTTTCTTTATGCATATTTTACAAACAAATCACTCCCCTTTTAAACTGGATTTTTGTTTTACTGTCCTATAGTATGAGTTGGAATTATTTCATAGGTGTTATTCTCTTGTTTTTTATAATGATCATATAAAAGGTGTGCCTTGGAAATACTTGTTTACATGAGATAACAGGAACATTAATAGGATCAACTGCAAGTTAAGCATGGCTCCGAGCAGCCCTAAGTGTGCTATAGCTTTGCATCCACTGAGGATGTACTTTTCCAGCCACTGTATTATTATGAGAGTCTCAGGCCAACTGTCAGCACTGTTCAGTGCAACCATACTAACAAATGAGTAAATTAATCATTCGTTTTTATTATCTCGCATAGGCAGATCCTACAAATAATCCAGTATGTCATGATTGTATGATAAGCCATTTAGTATGAAACTTTTGTTTTATGTGAGAATCAGCATGGCTTCATGTTATGAATTCAAGGAGATACAGATGTCACGTATCTGTAATAAATAAGAGTTTATGAAGACAACTAAACTGTATTTCTGTGTATCCAGGTTGACAACTGGCATGCGTTTCGCTCCATTTTCCTGCCTGGAGAGGAGCTCCTGGATTCAGGGGAGCCAGGACAAGGACCTCTCCCTGATGCTACACGAGAGTCTGCAGCCAGCCGTGTGCCTCCATAAATATCAGACTTAAAAGAGCCTTTTGATGGTTAGTCTGACAGGAGCAGAGTATCCCAATGCAAACATTACTGAGCTGTTGACTGCATCGGATTGGTGGTATTCTGAGCCGACTGAACGTGCACTGAACAAAATCATAATTTGAGCACTTTTTTTTATATTACAGGTACTGAAATGTTATAAAACATGCAGGTTCAAATGAATTAAGAGGGGAACAGAGGTGTGAAAGAGGATATTTTGACAAAACAACATCACTTTAAAAGTTAGTTGAGGGTCTAGTTATATATTGAAGATTTTGGAATTAGTGTATATTAAGCATTTTACTAAAGAAAAACTGCAAATATTATTATCAAAATATACTTAATGTGCAAAATGTAAATACAGTAATGCAGAATTGCCGTTTTCGAATACAGCATGTTGAATTATTGGATATAAATGTTAATCAATTACGTTTTATCTTAACCTATAATAATAATTTGACAATATTTGCTTTTGAACTTGAGAGAAACAGAAGTATAACATAAGGGACATTTCAAGTACAGTACGAATACCTGAATATTTTATATATATATATATATATATTTAGACTTACTTAATTATATAACGTGTAAACGTTCGTAGTTACTTTACACAACAGGTATTGACTAAATTCTCAAAAGTAAATGACTTCCTTCATCATTCATTTTACCCTCAAGCTCATACGAGGTGGGAAAACTACTAGGGTATCTTAGATGTCTTATCAACTATAGATCCACTTCATACTGCACTTCATCCCAATACTGTTGAAACTGAGATTGACAAAGGGTCTTCTCACAATCTGCTGAAGCTTGCAATCAATGACCCAAATTAGTTTAATCTTGTGTGTGTATGACTTTTGGAAAACTATTCCAAGCACCAAAATATGCGTCATGCATATTTGATATATATGTTGTTTGTTGCTTATACAGCTTTTACTGCAGCAATTCCATAATTTTATTTCTAACTGATATTCTCAAGTAAAGTTCACGCCTTCACTTTGAGATAGTATGTTACTAAAAATGCCTGTATTCCACACTCAACCAAAAAAAAGCAAAGTGGTAAAACCAACCAGACTATAAAAAACACTTGTTTTCTGAGCCTATTGTGTGCAAGAACAAGTGTAACATGTCAATGATTGGCTATGTTACTCTAAAATAGTGAAATACTGTAGTGTTAAAGACTATTTGCTGTGTAGAGACAGTATCTTTGCATTTTGGAATTTAGAGTTGGTATTTCTTGAACAAACGATTTGTAGTGTGATACAGATGTGTTGCTGTGTTAAGTTTGGAAAAAAGTGTCTTAAAGCTCAACTAATATGCTATATTTGAACAATATATTATAGGGCCATATCTATACAAAACATGTCTCTGTGTTTTGCTCAAAAATACCAAACAGATCACCCATCGTAGACTCATACCCCTCTATTCAGAATCAGCCCTGTTACAAAAGTGCTGATTCTGGGTCCGTAGCTTTAAATGAGAAGAGAAAGAGTTTTAGCACAAAACCAGCTAAACACTGCCGTGATTAAATGCCATATTATGTTCCAAACCACATCAAGGATTATTTCTGAAATAGTATGGAGCTCAAACGCTTTCTCTTTTGCGGGTTTACCACAAGGTGAGTACCTTTTTATATCCTGCTTTTTTACACATATTATTCTCTCCAGTACAGCGTTAGCATTAAGTTGGGTGATCTCTATTGATATAAGATAGATAAGATATTCTACTGTCATATCAATTTAGTTATGACAAACAGGTTCCATTTTAGCTGCACAGTGTCATGTTTTAAAATCCATGTCATTTTGTTCCAGATGGAACAGGTTTAAGCCCAGGCCTCCGGCAAAGCTAAAGGCAGACCAACTGCTCCACTGAGCAGGATACCTTTGGCTGACTTGTGAATGGTTCAGGCCCTACATCCAGCATGTGCACTTCACTACATATTAGCTCACTACTCCCTCACTGTGAGTGGGACCCAGGTACTCAACAAAAAACAGGCTTGTTTAATATCCTGTCTCCAAAATGGTGTTACAAGCTCCCCATTGATATCAGGACAGCAGAAAGCCTACACATATTTTGTCGCAGATTGAAAACCGTCTGTTCGACTGCACCTTGGCCAATAATAATAATAATCGAAATAAAAAAGTAAATTGAACCTAAACAATGAATTCAGAAACTGCAGACTATACCGTATAAATGTATCATTAAATTGTTTAATAAGAAAACAGTCTTTTAATCTTTATTTAAGAACATAATATCAAACAGAAACAAAGGTTGTGTTGTGAATGTAAGAACTACACATTGTAAAGCTATGCTATTGGTTATTGAGTCTTTCAGCTCTCTGATGGCGGGGGGGCAGCTCGGCGCACAGCCTTGGTCAGGGCTTGTTGGATGACAGGGTACAGTTTATAGCATCCCTCGATGCAGGTCCGGACCCCAGCTGTCAGAGTCTCTTCAGTCATTTCTCCATCTGACTGCAGCCCAGAAATCTGGTTCAGGCTAGGTAGGAAAGCTACAGTCAGACCACCCTGGTTCTTACTGCTGACTGAGCTGCAGCTGGTTTCCTCCATGTAAGAAGGATCAACAACATAAGAGGCGCCATTCTGACGTATGGAACAACCAAGCACCAGATCATACATTTCGATTCCTGCATCTGCAAGAGCGAGGGAAGCGCACGTGACAGCATGGGCCAGAACTGAGCCGCTGTTCTCAAGAACCATCACATTAACCTCAATCTGAGAGCGGGGATATTTATGGAGGCACACGGCTGGCTGCAGACTCTCATGTAGCATCAGGGAGAGGTCCTTGTCCTGGCTTCCCTGAATCCAGGAGCCCCTCTCCAGGCAGGAAAATGGAGCGAAACGCATGTCAGTAGTCAACCTGGATACACAGAAATAGTTTAGCTGTCTTCATAAAGTCTTTCTATATTATTTATTACAGATACATGACATTGGTGTCTCCTCGAATGCATGATGAAGAGATGCTGATACTGACATAAAAGTATGAAGCAAAATGGCTTAAAGATATTGGCTACCCAATCTACTCTCTGCTATTCATTTGGCACTTTAGGTACTTTTAACTTCTGTTGAACACTTACATTGTCTATCTTAAGTTTATTATGAGCTGCTTTTTACTGCTTATTTATTCAGGCCGGATGTGTAAGTCACAAGATATCGCTTTAACATAAGCGTTTAACTTGCTGTAGACTAGAGCAATACCCGAGTCAAATAAAAGCATTCATTGATTAATGAAATCAGGACATACTTTCCACATTTCATATCGGTCTCATCTTTCCGCTCCATTTCTCTGGGGCCGTAAACGCAGCACATCAACTTGGTGTTTCCAGCCTCGATGTACGCGGAGCCTTTAGCCTGGCTCACCAGCCCGCAGCGCACAAACACCGGCCGGACGTCTACCTGGTCCCGCTGCCGACCGTCCGCTCTGGGCCCGTGCGAGGGGAGCACGGCCGCATGTTTACACAAAAACAGAGTCGGACTTTGAGAAACTTCTGGGCCGCGTACACGTTTGGTGTCAGTCGGCATGGTGGTGCAGAGAAAAGGAAATGTGACGGCGTGTGGAAAACAGTCCGGCAGAAAAACAGTCCCCCGAAACAAAGCAAGCGGAGAAATGATTCCGCGTGGCAGAATGAAACACTGAGAAAAATATAAGTCACAGACTTATCTTAGATATAGGCAAAAACAGTTATATAATCAACACTATTTCATTGTAATTATTGAGCCACACAATTACAAATTATTATAACATGTGATTGTCAAGGTGATCTGGCAAAGACCTACACATCCACATTACTTTCCAAAACGATTACATATTGTTACTGGTGGGAAAAAACTAAATGTGCAATGTCATCCTTCTCATTTAACCCTTGTATGGTATTCGGGTCTGTGGGACCCGTTTTCATTATTTAGGTAAAGAAAAATGACATGATAAATTATTTTTTTCAAACTCACACTCAATGGCCATGGCTCATTTTCTGTGAAGAACATACAGAACACATTTTCAATGACCACCCACTGTACACCCCCCCTACACATTTACATTACATACAGGGTGTTCGGGTCCCCGGGGCTAACACGTGTGGAAATTGTAGGTCTTGTGCACCTGTCTGCGCCGTGTGTGTGTGTGTGAGACTTTTGTGTTTCTGCCAGGGCCGGCCCGACCCATTAAGCGATATAAGCGGCCGCTTAGGGCCCCGCAGCCACTAGGGGCCCCCTAGCAACAACAATTTTAATTTTTAATTTTTTATAATAATCTCAGTACACCGTCGCCGTGATAAGTATGTTTAATTAATTGTGTTAATATGCCTAGATTGCCTACTCTCAAAGTCATGTATTATATTATTGAGTCAATCATATAATACATCCACCGTGCTTTACCTGAACCTCATCATGACACTAGAGAGGACGGCAGAATTGTAATTTCCCGTGTTCAGTGAATGCAACAGAGGCAAGACACCAGACCAACCAGAGAGTTGAATGGAAATAAACATCTGTCTTATTGGCTGACAGGTACCTATCCTGTGGGCTGTGACAATGTTTAAAATAAACTGTCAGTCGGACTCAGAGTTTTTGAATATGGAGTTTTTGAATATGGACATAAGAACATATTTTCTTAAAAAAAACGACAATTCTCAAGTGGTGGCTCACACAATAACCCCAGAGCCACCACTTGAGCCAGGTAAATGGTATGTAAATGTCAGTAAACTTCCAAGATATGCGAACATGTAAGCAAAGCATAAATTACAGCTACGTTGACGTTACTTTGAATCGCAGGGGTAAGCTAAACCGTTAGCAAGTAGCTATAGCTAGCCAGATATATTCAATAAACACTTTGTCATACGATCTAAATGTAATGTTTTTTAGCATTACCTGGTGATTTCAAAGAAAGCTCTCTGGAAAATGTTGACTTACTGTTCGACATGAAGCTAGAAGCTACCTTACAGTCAGGGGCGGACTGGGACACAAATTCAGCCCGGGACGTTCAGACGCACCGGCCCACACACAGGGCCGCGGCCCACGCATGCGGGCCACCCTTGTAGCCTACAGATAAATTATACATCTATTATGCTATATATTATACTATATAGTCGTAACATTGCTAAACTTTTTTCATGACGGTTTTCTCAGTCAACTAATGCTATTGCTAACAGTAACATAAATGAACACAGCCCTGCACACTGCACCTGCTGTCATTATATGCCGGGTCTGTGGTTCATCATCTTCCTTCTCATTCTCCTCCTTATTACTGCGACTGGGAGTGGGAGCCCTTCTACTAAACAGCTCTGTGATTTTCGAAAATGTTCCAGCATCTTCCTGTAGCAATTTTCGTTTTTTCATTCTGGCTTTTTCAGCCCCACCCTTTCTTTTTTTACTGATTGACACGTTTGACAACCTATCAAATTCAATAGCCCCGTTTACATGGAATGTTTTTCCGATCGTATCCGATCACTATATAAAGCGATCCACGTTCACTCGTATACATGGGCCAAGCATTAAGCTGATTACAATTTCACCTGTACCGAAGTGGGCCGATCGGAGTGGGGCAGTGGGCCGCGTCGAGTGGTCCGACCGGCCCACTTCGACCTGCTTACAGTACACAGTTGATACTGAGTTCTGTCAGTTAAAGTGTTTCATAGTTAGCTTAGCTAACCATCAACCTAGCAATGAAATGATGTTATGTGACAGTGTTTCTGAGAAAAGGTCAGCTGAAATGGTGGCATGCCACTGCTTTACGTGTCGACAGCATGTTTGAACGTATTTGCAGCAGTAAATGTGGCTGTTTGGCCACTGACGTTGCCATAACAACACCTGCATTTAAATGTGCAACCTTCTTTTTGTGACAGATTTTTACATGAAATTATAATTCTTCTGAATGATATTCCTATTGACAGCTAGTTTCTATGTGCACATTATGAGATGGACAGCCAGAGAGAATACATGAAAAACAGTTGTGAAATACTATATGACAAAACAAAAATACAGTTTAAAAGGGGAGTGATTTGTAAAATATAAGAAAAATAAAATCTGTTTACAGTTCTGTTTCATATGGGTGTTGAGAGATGTATCCATAGATCTCTTAATTTTGCTCTCAAAGTGCACCAGATTGATGCTTTTAACTTCATTATTTAAAAGAAAATCTTCCCGGGGGAGCATGCCCCCGGACCCCCCTAGCGGAGATGAGGACCCCCCCTAGAGGATGTTAGGTCCACAGTGTTTACATGCTTATTTATACAATATGTGTGCTTATGCTAACATCATAAGACAAAAGTTGGTTCTGTGTTGTGTGTAGTGAGAACGCGCTAGAGTGAGGGGGGCCCCCAAGCCAAAGCTTGCTTAGGGCCCCCAAAAGTCTAGGGCCGGCCCTGGTTTCTGCCCCCCACATTCCTGCATTATGTCTAGCTGGAACCAATCTTAATTTTTTTTCACACTCTATCGAAGCTGCAAATTTGGGGCGAGACGGCGAGACACAATAAATAAAGCTTCGCCAGTTTGGGTCCTTATCACAACTGATCAAGATGGCCAAACGATTCTCTGCTCTGCTCATAGGGCCTTGCAAATGATTTTGGAAGAGAGAGAACCATTTGATGATGATGTGAGGAAGAGGTTTCAGAATGTGAGGCTCACATTTCTGAGAATTCTGAGTCTGACAGTGACTTTGAAGAAGAGGATGAGATTGAGCATCAGCTAGTTACAAAAAAAAGACGAGCCACAGGACCAGCCGGTCAGCGGGCAAACAAACAAGTAGCACTTTAATTCATTAATGTGATCTAACAAATGTAAAAGGGCAAATATTAACCATATATGCTCTTTATATTGCTTGTAATTGAGATGAAGTAAACATCTGTTGAGTATTTTAACATAAAATAGTTTGATTGTGTTGAATTGAAGCCCAAAAAGGCAGCGGGTCCACCCAGACCCAGGAACACTGGCTGAGTAACACAAATATGAACACCATGCAATGGTTAAACAATCATTTTCTAATGACACCGGTGTCTTTTACATTGCATCAGCCAAACCAGGGAAGCCAGTACCACTGATGTGCCAGCTAAGTTTGACAGGTGGTTTGTCCAATAGAAATGTACGTTTGCAGATGAACAAGTTGGCTGGACCAATGGACAGCTGCCGAGGGCGTGATCACTGTCTGGGCTTTCCTTTTGGTCGATCAGCGTGGGCTAAAGCAGTGCGTCTGGGAGCAGTAACACATTCATTCAGCGAGAATAGCGACTTCTGTGAGTATAATTCTTTACTCATGGGATGTTGAAATAAATAATATTCACCCTACCATTCAGTAAAGTCGGTTTTATGTGTGCGAAAATCTCTCTCAGGCTGGATTTATTGAGGTAGCCGGTCTGGCTAACATATCAATAGCTAACGTCAGCTAGTAGTTCCTCTGCCTAGGAAAGTAATTTACAGCCAGTTTACTGATAATTCTGATAGTTCTTGTCTTAAAAATACATTTGAGTGTCTGAAATGATTGGCACTATTTTGTGGCACCACTTTCTGTGCACCTTTAGGTTTCAGCACAGGTGGCAGGGGAGAACGTATGTCAGCAGGAGAAAAGGAAATTAACCCTCTGAGACTTCATGTTAGACCTGCGGATGTAACCAATTTTAGCTTGTTTTTGTTTCCCTCCCTAATTGTAGAACTCGATACGATTGGTTTTGTAGCTCTTTGTCAATGTATTAATTACCCAAAACAACTATTGTGTTGATTTGTTTGTATCCTTAAAAGTGCACACCAGTCCGGTTACTGTATTCTCCTCTTGTCAGTCAGTCTATCATGTTTTGTCTCAACAATGGACTTTTTTAACTGTCATCTGCCTCACAAACCCTTCTTTACATTGCACTAGTTTTTCTTATAGTATGTTCTCTGCAGAGGCACTTTCCATCCCATCACTCTCCACTGTCTCTGGTTGCCAACAGGGTGGTTTCGTAGTCAGGATGGGGATGATGGCTGTTTACTGTTTTAATGCTGGCCCCAGAGGGCTGAAGGCCTCAGCTGTGGGGTTTCCTTTGTCAGCGAGTTTACAAATGAGTCCAATGATTGGAAATCTACTGTGCTGCCCTTTTAATTATAAACACAATTGACTCTGCAGCTATGGAGCTTGTTAATAAAACCAAACATTTGTTTTACTGTGTTCAAATCTTTCGCATCGGTGAAGGTTTTTTTCTGATTCTCATTTCAATTAATGTCTCCAGCTTTGCATTTAAAGTAAATATTTCTATGCATCTATCTATGCACCTCTACGTAAAAGTTATAATACAGTTTCTGTAGAATCAACAAAGAAAATAACCAAATAAAATATTTTTTTAACAAATATTACAAGTAGAATGTCATTGTTCTTCTTGAAGACACTTTGGTGTATCTTCCACTCTGCCATGACTCATTTTTGTTGAGTGTTTCCAGAGGCCTGTACTACGAAGCCGGATTTTCGCTTAGCGAGCTAACTTCAACTTAACCTAGGAAACAAGTTCCATGAAAATAAATAAACTCAACTACAGTTAGTTGTTGACAACATAACAGCGGAGGAGTTCAACAGGGTTTTCCACAAATGATGAGAACAACAAAAACAGTTGTTGTGCATGACTGGTTGGACAGGTCTTTAACCTCCCTGGTCTGTGGACTCCAGACAACATATAACCAACAGATTGGACTTAGCCAGTGCTAACTTGTTACACTCACACACGGCTAAAGTACAGAGAGAAACTGCCCTTGGGATAAGTGCTTTCTGCAGGCCTTTGGAGCTTTTCTGTTTCAATTGAGATGGAAGGATTTTCCTTCAACTGACTTTTAGAAAGAGCAACATGCGGACAATGCATGATGCAACTAAGGAGTTGCATCATTCCAAAATGGGTGGACCATTAGAGCCAACATCTTCTATCAATGAATCAGTTATTGTTCTATGAAAACATTATAATTACAATAATGGCTTAAAATAACCATTACTTAGTAAAAAAAAACATTTGATGTAACCTTATAAATAAGCCCAACTGCTGTCGGCAGGTTAGACCAGTTACTGTCCTATTAAAACAATGCTGTAAGCTGTACTAGAAATCTCCATACAAAATGTCATGGTGTCACTAGAACACATTCAGGGAGCCAGAAAGATTTAATTGGAGATGGAGCTCAAGTAAACATGTTGCTGCGACCCCTGGGAGTGCCTTTTAAACATGCTTGATGATAACTCTACTGATTGTCTTTTTTATGTTTAGACAGCTGATTCAGAATGGACTCCACGTTGAATGCAGCTCAAATCCGCAAGAAGTTCATCGACTTCTTCCGCGGCTATGAGCACACGTATGTCCACTCGTCCGCCGTCATCCCTCTGGACGACCCCACGCTGCTCTTCGCCAATGCCGGCATGAACCAGGTATACTACCCATACTTCTCCCCATCACTCCACTTCACTTCATGGTGTCTCTATTATACCTCTTCACTCTTTTACATTTGTTGTACCCCATCTTTTTAGTACAAGCCAATCTTCCTCAACACCATCGATCCCTCCCACCCTATGGCCAAGCTGCGTCGTGCCGCCAACACCCAGAAGTGTATCCGCGCAGGAGGTAAACACAACGACTTGGACGATGTGGGTAAAGATGTCTACCATCATACCTTCTTCGAGATGCTGGGGTCCTGGTCTTTTGGGGACTACTTTAAGGTACTACGCTGTCATACCTTCATACCATCACAACCACAAAAGATCTGTGTGATAATTTACAGTTTAGTTTCTGTACTGAAATGTCTTGCCCCATTATATCTGTAATAAGCTAATATTGACTGGCAGACTTGTTGGTTTTGGCCCTACTTGCAACTTAATCTACTGCAGTGCCCTTCATTTTGACATTTAGATAAAGTGGTTAGCTTACGTTAATCATTTTTGCGCCACCCCCCCTTTTCCTGCACCTATTTGGCACAGATGTTTCATGTGGAGTCCTCTAACACTTCTGTCTTGTCTTCTCCCTGTGTCTTCCCTGCAGCACCTGGCCTGTAAGATGGCATTGGAGCTTCTGACCAAGGAGTTTGGTATTCCAATTGAACGTCTGTATGTCACCTACTTCGGGGGGGACGCTGCAGCAGGCCTGGAGCCCGACCTGGAGTGCAAACAGATCTGGATCGACCTAGGGTGAGACATTTATTTGATTTTGGGAATCCTCTTTTAATCATTACTTATTTGTTATGCTCATTATCACCTGTAGTTCTTCATTTCTCTCCTACAATACACGACCGTTTATTTGACAGATCCTGCTTTGTATCTCTGCATGAATGTCTGCTTCTGTTTAATGTTATTGCATGATGCTGTGTGATGTTTCCTAGGGGAACTGTTTTTCCTCTCCTCCCCCAGTCCCAACGAGCCTCCTCAATGCCAACAACAAACGCCTCACATATTGCCTCTCTCTCCATTTCTCCTCCTCCCTGTTTCAAATCATATCTCACCATTGATTCTTTTAATATCCCACTAAATTAAACATTTCCCTCTTCGTGTTTCAATGCTTTTATGTACTATTTATGCAGATCTTTAGGATACAAATGTTTCTTAACTTACCCATTATACTTCCTATGATGATGATACGCATTGCTCGTCAAGTCTATGATATATAACCACGCAAAGATGATTTCACGCGGTGACTTTGCTTTGGTTCTTTCAATTCTTTTATTTTGGAAGGACACAATTTGAATATTGCCCCAGGGTGCTGATGGATTGTTATTGGCTGATTTTGTGGCTGTGATAACATCTGTAATGGAGAGGAGAGAAATAGGGACAGTAAATTACAAAAACTCTTAAGTAAAAACACTTGCAATGAGCTGAAATAAAACTAGTGCACATAACTGAGGTAAATAGATATCTTTGTATCTCTAATATATTTCCTCTTCCTATAAGTATCATGCATGACTATTCAATGGGATTGTAGTTGACATCCTCGTGGATTCATCTTCTTATTACAGACACATGCATTTCCTAACATTTGGTCTACGATTTACACACGGCATCTATTGCACGTCTGTCCATCCTGTGAGAGGGATCCCTCCTCTGTTGCTCTCCCTGAGGTTTCTCCCATGTTCCCCTTTAAACTGTGGGTTTTCTCTGGAAGTGTTTCCTTGTACGATGTGAGGGTCTAAGGACAGAGGATGTCGTTTTCTCATACTGATATTCCGCACAAACTGTGCTGTTGTATTTAATGTAAAGTGTCTCTACTGTAGGCTATTTTTATTATATGTACAGCACTTTGGCTCGACCAAAAATCGTTTATAAATGTGCTATATAAATAAAACTTGATTTGATTTGATTGGTTCAACCACATAAAAAGCACCAGCAGGATAAAAAACACAGGGTCAAAGAGGGGTGGCTTTTACACTTTGCAAATATTTCCTAATTATCTTAGTTTTAACTTAAACAGTGAGTTTAATGAAACCCTCCCTCTCTGCTCTCTGCTTTCTCTCTCAGGATGGAGGAGGCTCGCATCCTGCCCGGCAGTATGAAGGATAACTTCTGGGAGATGGGAGACACGGGCCCCTGCGGCCCCTGCAGCGAGATGCACTACGACCGCATCGGGGGGAGGGACGCCTCTCACCTGGTGAACATGGACGATCCCAACGTCCTGGAAATCTGGAACCTGGTGTTCATCCAGTTCAACAGGTAACACACACACTCACACACACCTCTGTGGCTGTTTACACCTTCACACTAGGGCTGTACCCGAATATTCGTTAGTTGGAGTACTATTCGGGTTTCAATTTCGTTATTCGTTTTTCGTTTTGGATTGAATGTATTGAAATCTCCAAGATCAACGTAAGAGCTTTTGCCTCTTCGGGGGGGGCTAACACTTAACCATAAACGTTATCGTTTACTTTCTCCGTCTTTATATGTAGATATGACTTTTCTCCGTTAATCTCCGTCACACTTTGTTTCCATAGCAACAACAACTTCCTGTCAACAGCGCTAACTCTCCTTCAAAATAAAAGCATGTCCATAAAAAATAGGAAGCCAAGCCAAATTACACTTAAGACATATGCAACTGCAACGAAAGTAACAAACATAATGCGATATCCTTTTCACTTTCAAAGAACACAAATTGGGTTGTATACATTAACAAATAACTATAAAACAACAATACTGTAGAATAACAAAATGAATGCCGTGAATAAACCGAAATACACGTGTTGAAGCGGTTCACTGCTGATTACTACCGAATATCCGGAGCCTAATAAATGGTATTCGGGACAGCCCTGCTTCACACTAGCACATCATTGCTCTGTGTGGCTTTACAAGGCTTGTAACCAGTTCAGCGAGTTATATAAAGAGCATTGAACTGATCACAAGCTAAACATAAACCTAACCATTAACCAAGGTTAGGTGCTTTTGGAATTTGGACACGCCTTTTTATTGTCATCTGCTTTGTAGAGTATGCTGTGCAGCTACTGAATCAAATATTTCTACACACATCTACAGTTGTTGCTCTGTGTTATTGCTGTCCAAAAAAATGACATCTGAACGTTTCTGCTGAGGAAATCTGATTACTTGGCTGTGTAAAGCCCTAATCTTGCTTCTGAACGTTGTTTTAGTTTGTGTGCTTGCATGACCCAGGACAGAAATGGTATTACATTACATGTTACTGACGCTTTTATCCAAAGCGACTTACATACTCAATGCTGTGGGCAATCCCCACAGGAGCAATTGTCTTGCCCAGGGACACAACGACATGCTGACTGCAGAGGGGTTTGAACCTGTGCCCCCCCTGATCCGAACACCAACGCACTAACCCACTACGCCACACGCCTCCCGACTGTCTATTTTATTAATAAAATAGACAGTAATCGCTTGTATCCAAAATAATCCAAAATGTAATTGAACTAAACAAAATGGTTTGATACTCAAAGAAAAACCTGTGTGCTCTACCACAATATTATAATGCTTCTTCTTCCAAAGTGCATACTGATCAGTGAGTCTGTGTTTGTAATGATTGTTTCTCTTCCGACCTTGCTAAGAGAGTCAGAGACCGAGCTGAAGCCCCTGCCGAAGAAGAGCATCGACACCGGGATGGGCCTGGAGCGCCTGGTTTCTGTGCTGCAGAACAAGATGTCCAACTACGACACAGACCTCTTTGTCCCATACTTTGAAGCCATTCAGAAGGTACTACATGGGTCCCAGATATGTGTAACTGAATAGAGCTGCATGATTTGGGGAAATAATCTAATTGCGATTTTTCTGACAGATATTGCGATTCGATTTGCGATATTTGTTTTTAAGCGACCCAACGGAAGTTTATTGTAAAATGCGGCCATATCTCCCGCTAGGAAGGTCGTATCAACGTGCTCCCGTCTCTAGCACCCCGCAGCCCGAGCTACGAGTGAAAGAGCTAAACTTACATGAAACTTCTGTTGGGTTGCTTTAAAGTCAAGCTTCAGTTTAAGATTCACCCTGTAATAGAAACATGTGATGGAGCATTACTAACCTGACTCAGATGCTTTGTTTCACCAAACCATCTAGGAAAGCTCCATTGGAAGCCATTTGGAAAGGGCAGGCACTTTCAAAAATATTTTAAAACAAAGAATTGATTATCAAAATAGTTGCCGGATATTTTTCTGTCGAACTCGTCAATGGACTCTTGGGTGTACCATTTCCACAATTAAATGTATTACACAACTAATCTATTAAGCTTTTAAACTAGGGCTGTCAAGTTAACGCGCTAATAATGCGCTAACGCACATTTTTTTTAACGCCACTAATTATTTTAACGTGCGATTAACGCATGTGTATTTTTCACAAAGGTGTGTTAAACGGCAAGCCAAGCACACAGCTGATGCTGACAGCCCCGCTCCTGCCGCTCGCTTGCGGAGGGGGGGGTGCGGGTGCTAGTGGAGCCTCGCAGATGGGGGTGCTGCGTCCATGGGTGCTGCGTTATATAATTCGGATCGCATCCAACGTGTCGACTGAACATCACAGCGCATTATTTTGACCCATGCTTTGACTGTTATGAAGACAGAGGAGCGGCATTTCGCCGACAACTGTAAACAGGCTTGTCTGTTTGAGCAACTGGCTCAGTGACAAGAAGTACACAGGGTTGGGAGAGAGTGTAAGAGATAGAGAGAGGTTCCAGGTTGTTGTGTTGAGATTATTCAGGAGAATATTTGTCATTGTTCCAATGATAATAAACAAACATTTGCGTAAAGCATATTTGTCCACTCATATGTTGATAAGAGTATTACAAACTTGAAAAATATTCCTCTAAGGTGCATTTTGAACAGATAAAAAATGTGCGATTAATCGCGATTAACTATTTTAATCGACTGACAGCCCTAGTTTAAACATAATTTGTGTTTGTTTCAGGGCACAGGTGCTCGACCTTACACTGGTAAAGTAGGAGCCGAGGATACTGACGGCATCGACATGGCCTACCGTGTGCTGGCTGACCACGCCCGCACCATCACCATCGCCCTGTCAGACGGCGGCCGACCGGACAACACAGGGAGAGGGTAGGATATGAACACTGCAGAGCAGAAAAGGGAGGGAATTACAAAGCTTAAAGGTCACCTTTATGCAAAATCCACTTTTTCATACATAAACATGTGTCTGTGTAAAGAGATTCTGAAAGTTTCAGGAAAAAAGATTCGCTCTCTTTTTGTCCTGATCCATTTCTATAAAAACCTGTCTGAAAATGAACTGATCAGATTTTGGCCACTTTGTGATGTCATAACGTTTTTTTTGGCTTGTGTAACCATTAGCCAATCAGCAACCAAGGGGTAACCCCCCCCCACACCTTATCACCTGAATCTCCTCCTAGAGCACCATTGTGTTCTTTTTAACCAAATATCTCTGAGGGGCTGTCAGTTGTGTTAATTTCGTCAGCTATTTTTTTATTTAGTTTTAGTCTTAGTCCTGTGTTAAATTTCCATTTTAGTCATATTTAGTCACCTTCATCCTGTTTTTATTTTGTCAAGTTTTAGTCGACTAAAATTCTGAGCATTTTAGTCTTATTTTAGTCAAAGAAAACTAATTATTTTAGTCTTTTTTAGTCATCAAATTATATAGAACATTTCAGTCAAACTAGTCAAGCCAAAACCAATAATTTGTCTTTTACTTTTTCGTTGTCAGTCATTTTGACGGACAGGATCGTAACATTTCCGTCATAATCCATTATTACCCGTCAAGTCTTTTACACAACTCGTCACTCACTCACTCGCGCTGACAGATTTGTCTGGGGGGGGCACTAACGCGACCACTGCTCCCAAGCCCTGTTGTTGCCATTTTATTTTCTGTTGAATAAGGTTAGTTAGACCATGAGTTAGACCCGAGTCTTCCTGACAGTTCACAGTGTGCCGCTGGCCCGGTGTAATTCAAATGATTTTGGCATAGTTTTTATTTAGTAAACTACATTTTCGTCTCGTCACTTTTCGTCAACGATATTGCCTGTATAGATTTCGTTACAGTTATTGTTTACTGCCCTCTCGTCATCGTCTCGTTTTAGTCATGGAAATAAAGGTCGTTGACGAACATATTTCGTCAAAGTTTTAGTCAACGAAATTAACACTACTGGGGAGTGGCTCCTTATTTTCATCTAAAGTAACTAATGTGTGTTTGAAGAGAAATTAGTGTGTTAGTCTTTGATGTACAGAATCATACTTTGGATAATTTAATGTTTCAGCAATGACACCATAGATTTAGTGTTAGAACGATATTTAAATCTTCATTATGATATTTTGCTGTTTCCTTCATTAGCTACGTGCTGAGGAGGATCCTGCGTCGCGCAGTCCGTTATTCCCATGAGAAGCTCGGAGCCCAGAAAGGCTTTTTTGCCACTCTGGTGGATGTGGTGGTCGATTCCCTGGTGAGGTTTTCTATTCTTTCACCTTAATATTGTGCACATATCATGTTTTATCTGTTCTCTACTGTTAAATATTCCCTTTGGAGCTTTCTATCATCCTTTAACACAATACCCTCTCTTCTACATGTCCATCCACAATTCACATAATCGCTTCTTCAGGGCAATGCCTTCCCTGAGTTGAAGAAAGACCCTGAAGTGGTGAAGGACATTATTAACGAGGAGGAGGTGCAGTTCCTCAAAACCCTCAGCAGGGGGCGCCGTATCCTCGACAGGAAGATCATGAGTCTGGGAGAGAGCAAGACCATTCCAGGTGAGAGAGTTCAAGTGTTCTTTGCCCTTTCCTCTATTCCTTTCTTCCATTGCTCAGTTTTTTGTCTTTTATTTAAACTGATCCGATTAGGTTGTAGTCATTATGGATAGGTTTCTCTTCCTTTGTTCACATGTCTGTCTCACCATACATAATGTGTTATATTTTCTTATTCACTATTGTGAACCGCTCAGATTTGCTAAAGGAAAGCGACTACAATTAGAAAAGCCAAAATACTAATAAGAGATCTATCACAAAATAAGTCATTGAGACAGATTGTTGTCTACCTAGAAGCTAGTGCTAAAATGCGAGTCTATCCGTGACTTCTCTTACATTTACATCACATCGAACTCTTTGCTGCTGACTGCATTACTTTGTTGGAATAACATGTTTTCTCTTTGACTCGTGGAGTCTTTGAGCATTGTAGCTTCAAACAGAGTCTCCTGCATATCAATCAGCTTTCGTCTCTCCCTATGTGTGCACCAGGTGACACAGCATGGCTGCTATACGACACATACGGCTTCCCTCTGGACCTGACCTCCCTCATCGCAGAGGAGAAAGGCATGGCGGTGGACGTGGCTTCCTTTGAGGAGGAGAAGAAGGCAGCACAGGTGAGGACGCCTGGAGGGCTGATGTTAACTGATTGTTTGAATCTGCCTTAGCTGGGAGGGGAAACTCCACTGAGCAGTGCTTTGTGTCCTCTCCCGTGGGTACACTTGTTCCCCTTGTGTCAGCGCTTTCCAGTATTGCACTGTAAGTCAGAACCAGAAGCGGTGCACCTGCTGTTTAAAGAATCCCTCATTTACTTTACAGCCCTCTGCTTATCCCTTCTTGCTTAGTTTTGCAAAGAGATTGATGTAGGGAGGCGTGTGGCGTAGTGGGTTAGTGCGTTGGTGTTCGGATCAGGGGGGGGTCACAGGTTCAAACCCCACTGCAGTCAGCGTGTCCCTGGGCAATACACTTCACCCCAAATTGCTCCTGTGGGGATTGCCCACAGTATTGAGTATGTAAGTCGCTTTGGATAAAAGCGTCTAACATGTGACATGTATTTTCAGGTTCACTGCAGCCTCAGACTGCTGTCCAACACAACAGTAAAGTGTGTAGACATGCCGTCACTGCAGTCACAGTATCTGTTTTTATATTTCCTAAGTATACCGAATAGAACACAACAGAAAGTCCAAACTTTGTGAAGCTTGTAAAGGTTGTTTTTGGTTGAAGCTATCAGAGATTTCGACACTGAGGTTTAGTTAAACATAGCTTGAAGAGAATATGAACACAAACTGAACATTAAAGGCTTTCCAAAGATGAGATGTATTCCTGCAGGGATTTAATGCGTTAGATTGTACAGGTGCACAAAATAAATAGCGTCCGCCCCATAGCGTATTATGTTCTAACACGAACGGTAAAATGTCAATAGGACTTCATTTATAAAACACTGGGGAGGAGGAGAGAAATATAGTTTTGGAAAGTACACACACTTTTATTTGTAATGTTGTCAGGAGTATTGTAGCTTTGAGAAGAAATGTCGCACATTCATGTAAATAAATTGTGTTGAATTGTTGTAGAGTGTGGGTGTATAACTGACCAATGACTTTGTGTGTGTAGATAAAGTCCCAGGGTAAGGGCGCAGGAGACGTGGACCACATCATGTTGGACATCTATGCCATTGAAGATCTGAGGAACAAGAACATCCCCGCCACAGACGACTCTTCCAAATACAAATACACGTCTGAGGAAAACGGCAACTACAGTAAGTGGGTTGTATTCTCAAAAGGCAGATTTAAAGATCACACAAACGACTGCTAACTCTCTTCCTGTCTGCGTGTCTAGACTTCGAGCAGGCCTCAGCCACGGTGCAGGCTCTGCGCTGCGACCGCGCCTTCTGCGACGAAGTGACCACGGGTCAGGAGTGCGGCGTGCTGCTGGACTCCACTTCCTTCTACGCCGAGCAGGGAGGGCAGACATTCGACGAGGGGTACATGGTTCGAGAGGACGACAGCGCAGAGGATGTAAGTGCGATACAAATGAAGAGAACTGAGGCTGTTTGAGAGTTTTGTGAAAACATGATGAGATTTGGTGCTTGCTTTTTTCACTAAAGTTAATATAGATAATTATGCATTTAAAAACAAATCCAGCTTCTTCCAAAGCTTAAAGTAATTCACCTTTTGTTCATTTAAAATGTATGAGTAATGACAAACACTGCCACTTGTTTGTTTAAATGGGTTGTGATAGCTGCAGGCAATAGTCTCACAAGTAAGACCCTTGATGGCGTGAAAACACTTTCATTTCACAGTTGTCAAGACATGTCAGAAAAAAATCGATTCAAATGTCAGTACTTTGTTTTTTTCTTTTGTATGTCTTGGTATTTTTCTCCAAAACGTGCTAAAGACACTTCTTCTGCTAATGTATTAGTGTCATGTTCTCTTCTGTATCCGACAACATTTCTTAAAAGACGTCAGAATCTGAAGCATGGGTCTTCAAAATGTATTTAAAATTGATAAAACAAAACAAACGCGGCATCTATCACAGCCGGCTTTGTAACTAAACTAAAACGGGACTTCTGAAACGTCTTCTCTGTTTTCTGCGGAACAGAAACAATTCCGAACATTTAGCTTATCCGTCTTTTTTCCTGTCTTGGCAGCGGATGGAGTTCACGGTGAAGAACACGCAGGTTCGAGGAGGTTATGTTCTCCATCTGGGGACGGTGTACGGCACTCTGAAGGTCGGAGACCGCGTCACCTTACGCCTCGATGAGGTGAGAACATAACTCTTTGAAATCTAGTATCAACACTTGGGTAACAGTTGGGTACAACTATATAAAGAACATCATTAATGTATGCTTAATTCATAGTTGCCCATTTTATTGCAAGTAATGCTATTTTAACGTTATTTTATGAGTTAAATTTTAGACACATTATACCATTTTATATTCCATAACCAAGTGTTTGTGAATGATAACCAAATATGTTTTAATCATTACGTAGATTGACACTTAATTAATGGTTAAAGTTGGTTTGTAAACTGCCAATAAACATTATTTGATAGACTAAATAAATAAATACATGTATTTAGAGTAAATAAAATGATTGCTTTCTTGTCCATCTATATATCTAAAATGTTTGTTTTTACAAACAATTTCTAAAAAATGTTCAAACCATTGTCTAATCACTAATATATGCTTAATATAGTATATTTAATGTTATAATGTGTGCAACTATAAACTGATAATAGTTCACTTATACAAATTGAATAATTCTTTTTTTATCAGCTATGATTCAATATATATAATAATAAAATAACATCAATTAGAGCATGACTAATAAACATTATTTGTTATCCTATTTATTGTTTTTTAACATTACAATAACTATGAACTCAAATCACATTACAAAGTAATAATGATTGTTATTATAAAGTGTTACCTAGAGTAGTTTATTCCACTTTTTTAGCATCTGTATCAGATCTGTTTATCCGACACGTATTTGCTCATATACTTTCTCCAGGCTCGCCGTAGGCCAATCATGAGCAACCACACCGCCACACACATCCTGAACTTCGCCCTGCGGGGGGTTCTGGGGGAGGCAGACCAGAGGGGCTCCTCGGTGGCCCCCGACCGTCTGCGCTTTGATTTCACTGCTAAAGGCGCCCTGAGCACGGGGGAGGTCCGCCGGACGGAGGAGATCGCTTGTGCTATGATAAAAGATGCAAAGGTTAGTGGGAACATTCACATGTCTTTTTTCAAATGATTCTGATGCATCAGTGACAGTTCTATCCAACATCCTCTGCTAAAACCTACACAGAATAAAGGCTTCAAGGTGTCCCATCATGCAAAATGTACTTTCTGATGTCTGTTATACATAAATACGTGTCCCAGGTGTGTCGGGGAACTCACGCAGCGTCAGAAAACAAAAGCTCTCTCTTTTCCTCCGTACCCAAATCTCTAAAAACGGGGGTACAACGGAGCTGATCCAGATTTGTCACCGATATGACGCAATATCGGAAATATTGGCTGGCTTTACGCCAACAACGGCCCTATCAGAAACCTGTACTGGAGAGTATCTGTAAAAGGAAATAAAAGAAGGAACTCACCTTGTAGTAAACCCGCAAGAAAATAAGCAATTGAGCTCCATACTGTTTCAGAAATATTCCTTGAAGTGGTTTGGAACATGATATGGCGTTTCATCACGGCTGCATCTGAGCAGAGCAGACAGCCTGCTCCTCACAGTGTGCCAGCTGCTCAAAAGGGGGCAGGGCCAGCAGAGAATCAGCCATTCTCCAACAGGGCTGAAATAGAGGGATATGAGGGATGTCTAAAATGCATGAGCTGTTTGGTATTTTGAGCAAAACACATCATAGATATGTTTTGTATATGTCTGACTATGCCCATAATATATGTCAGAAATAGCATGATGGGAGCTCTTAATGTCTCTTAATAAGGTGATGAGGGATTGAACCAACCTTTAACCCTGATTATAATAATGCTTCTAAATATTACACTTTGCTTTCTCCAGCCAGTTTACGCCATGGATACCCCACTAGCAAAAGCCAAGGCTATCCAGGGTCTGCGCGCCGTCTTCGATGAGACGTACCCCGACCCGGTCCGAGTCGTGTCCATTGGCATCCCCGTGGAGGAGCTGCTGGAGAACCCCGAGAGCACCGCTGGTTCTCTCACCTCCATTGAGTTTTGTGGTGGAACGTGAGTGGGATGCTTGACTTTTTCATGGCTGTCTAGCATTTCTTATGCAAACCACCATGTCACGCTGCCCATTCAGACGGCATGTCAATCCACTTGCCTTGAGGAAAAAGCTTGCAACAAAACTTGAATGGGGGAAGTGTTTACACATTATGTTCCTGGTTTGACAGCTGCGACGGATAAGAAGTTAGCTCATTCACAGTTGTTTTGGAAAAAAGAACATCAAAGCTATGTCCATGGTGTTCACATGATCATAAACCTGGCTACAACAAAGGAAAGTAAGAAATCACCAGTATAATGCATGTTTCCTGATTATGGTCTTTTCCAGATGAGAGGCATAAGTAGCATCCTTATTACCGAGGGTATCACTGCATTATTGAGTTCTGGGTGGGATTTTTCCTTTCTGCTCTACCCTACAAAGCCAAGGAACAGCGATTTTGTTCAAAATACCTTTTAAAGCTCAGAATTTAGAAATTAATTGTAATTTTTTCTTCTTTGTATACAACAATTTGAATTCCATAAAATAGTTCAATTTCCATTCCTATTATTTTTTGCACTTTCAACACAGCTTAACAGCTTAACAACACATGCTTTTCCGGTTATTACCCGTCCCCTTGTGTGTCATGAAGGTTTTTCTGCATGTAAACGGTGTGCAGAGTCAAAACCCTCAAAGTACACCCTGTAGCGAGTAAAACTCTAAAACAGAAAATACCTCCCCAAAACGCCTCGTTGGAGATACGTCATTGTCCATTGTTTACTTCCTGGGTACTGTGTCGTAGGAATGGCCAGTAGCCGGATTGGCCGCAAATGGGCCAATCCGTGGAGCCGTTACGTTACGTCCGCGTAGCCGTTAAGCCCCCGCTGATTGGTCCAAATTGACCAATTCTCCTCCCTGGCTGCAGGCTGATAACAGACAGTTGGGATCGCGGCGAAATTCTCTCTGCAGACCCATTCTCACAGCGTTTGTCAACCTATAAACCTTTTTCTTACTCAATATCAAGCCACACATATTGTTTTCTGTGACTTTGTGTGTGTTCAGGATGAGTTTGGCTGTGTTTCGCTGTGTATCGCTAAACAAACCTCCACGGAGCTCAGCGCGATTCACAACGTCCCGACCAATCGGAGCACACTGGGCTCACAGGGAGGGGGGGGGGGGAGAGCTGCAGCGAGCCGTTTAGTGGAGAAAGTGAATACTGCTGAATACACATACTTTACAGAGATGCTGTATGCGAAACCACTGTGAGTTTGGAAAATTGCACAGTATTTTTCTATTTTAGTAGACCTCAACAATGGAATTATGATCAGTGGAAATGGCCATGACAAGGGACCTTTTTAACTAAAAATGTTCTAGGTAATTTTTTTAACAGCTAAAATCTATTATGTTTGAAAATAAAAACCTAGCAAAATCCCTGCTAATGCTAACACATTTTAGCAGAGAAGCAGCAAGTTTCCTCTTCACATGCTCCATAACATTCATCATGATGCTGTCAGTTGAATATGTTTCTGAAGCTTGGTAAATTAGCAGAACAAGACCACCATTTTAACCTGTTAGCGATTTTGCTACATGAGCTGCTGCTTTGATTGTGTATTCACGGTTACGTCTATGGCATTGCTGATTAATGATACGGCGCATGTTCCACTCCAAACCTGCCGTTTCTAAAGAAATGTCTGCGTCTGCATGAAGCCAACAGTTCTCACAAGTGTCTGACAAAGTGGAAATGTAATCTGTGGGTTTTTACTGTGAAACAGCCGCGTGCAGTCGGAGCCTGGAACAGTTTGTAGAGCTACATCCAGTGATTAGACGTGCTGCACTGATTTTCACAGCATCTGCTCCTGGCTGTTAAAGTCACCTGAATGCCTGAAATACAGCAAGTACATTCGATTACTGTTGGAGTCTAAATGATTTCCGAGCTGCATTTCATGTGCTAAGGTGTTGAAAACAACCCTGCATGTCTAAAGAGTTGATCCTGATTCAGGCAGAGGAGGAGACATTTGCACTTATCTTGTTTTTTTTAATTGCGTGTCAACTAAATCACGGCCTTTTAGTTTGAAATGATTCCACTTTAGTATGCTGTTGTAGTTCTTCCTGATCTTTGATGTTCTAATCCGCACCCTCTTCAAAGAATCCCTTTT
>CALSBZ010044661.1:89337-102927 GCA_943591055.1 Gobionotothen gibberifrons | reverse complement strand
TGTGTGTGTGTGTGTGTGTGTGTGTGTGTGTGTGTGTGTGTGTGTGTATAAACTGCCCCGCCCCCTCGCACACAGCCGAGAGAGATCTGGATTGGAAAGATCGAAAATACAATAAATAATCATAGACGCATTTCGCAGTCTTTTTGCGTATTAGAAACGGAGTTGGCGACACTAAAAATGCAATATAATGTTTGTGTAGCATAATACATATGACATATATATTTTACGTGCCGATAAGAAGACCGATAACGTCGGAGCTTAACGGTACCACGGTCTTTAATAATTCAGCCCCGGGGCCCGTTTAATACCGGGGCTCGGTACCCATCCCTACTCCCTTCACTCCCTGATCTTTGCCTCTCGTCTCACTCCTGCTCCACTGCTCATGCTGCCTCTGTCTCACACCCATCAGGCTCAGAGGAAAGCTGACTCCCTGCTCCAGTCTCTGTCCGCACTGGGAGAAAAGGTGAAGCAGCAGACGGACCCCAACAAGGACACCCAGAAAGACATCGCCGACATGACCGAGGTAAATGGCATCTTTGTGCTCAGAAGCCTCCAGTGCAGCTCTGTGAGACGGTACCAACACGTGCGCCCTCTCTGCAGTTGATAGGCACTGCGGTGATCTCCCAGTGGAAGAAGGACGAGATGAGGGAATCCCTGAAGGGCCTGAAGAAGACCATGGATGACTTGGACCGCAACTACAAGGCTGACATCCAGAAGAGAGTCCTGGAAAAGACCAAGGAGGTGATCGAAAGTAGCCCCAACCAAGCGCTGCTCGTCATGGAGATGGAGACCGGGGCCTCAGCTAAGGTAACCAAGAACTGTTAACAGAAGTCCACTGAATTCCAAACAAAGCCATTTCTACCTTTTTTGTATTCTTCTAATTCACTTTAAATACAACTTTGTCCAAGTAGAAGAAGAGGAAATCTATAATTCAAACCCCCAAAAACTACAAACCGTATTAAATTCCAGTTTATCTCTGCAGTGTTGCACTTTTCTCATACAGTCTCTTAACTTACGTTACGTGTTATTGCCATGGGACTAAATCAGCTCTGTGGCCCATTAGTTCTGACCTTGAGACATCAATAGTGCTGATTAGGAGACTTTATCTCGCCGTCCTGCCTCCCTGTCTCTACTCTTCCCCTCTTTCCTATCTGACTTTTTTCTTTCCTCCTTATATCTCTCCTTCTCTCAGGCCCTGAACGAGTCCCTGAAGCTGCTGAAGTCGCAATCTCCTCAGACCGCTGCGATGCTCTTCACTGTAGACCCGGAAGCCGGCAAGATCACCTGCCTGTGTCAAGTCCCACAGGTGACATGTCCACTCACTCAGTCTCATGCTGACGGCCATTCAGGGCCATGTCTTAAAGGGGCAGTACACCCCAATATAACAAAAAACAACATGTTTTTACTAGGGCCGGGACTCGATTCAAAAAATTTATCTAATTAATTAGAGGCTTTGTAATTAATTAATCGAAATTAATCGCATTTTTAATCGCATATAAATATTTGACCTGAGAACAGTGAGAAGCAATTTTTTTCACATGGATTTTAGTATACCATTGAATAATGACTGAATACATAAGCTTAAGCAACAAAACATTGTTTATTTTTTTTCAAGGTGGTACTTAACCAAGACCAACAGAAAAGTGCAATTTTTGCCATAAAGTGTAGCAATAGCATATTTAGGAATATAGTACATTTCAGAGATTCAGGTAGCCTATAGGTAGGTAGACCTTCTGTAAACTATAACACTTTGTTTTGAAGTAAAACACAATACTTTCAAGTACATTCAGAACATTGGAAACCCTGACTATTAGAAAACATCTCTCTGTTGCTTCAGAGGCCATAACAGACTTTGTTGATTTACCAACAGTTCTTTGCAGCCCCTTATCTTCTACCACTCCAAGTGGTCTACAGTCGAGTGCAATCCAGTGAGCCAGGGAGTTGGTTATTTGTTCAGACGTGGACTTAGTTATCCTGGCCCTGAAACCAGTCATCTGGTTGGGTGTGGGTCCTTGTACTCGGAGTCGGGCTAACGTCCACGCTAGCTGCTATATGTTTAGCATTGAGGTGATACTTGAGGCTTGATGTGCTGCGGTGATATGCGAATTCCTTTTTGCATAATTTGCACACAACCGTGCTCTTATCGACGCTTCCATCCGTCCGTCTTTTAAAACAAAATGTCCCATCCAGGGGGCCAACCAACGCGGTCTCATCAGCTTCTTCGTTCATGTTTGAATTGTGCACTGTGGTTTGTTGTTGTCTGAAGTCATGCACGTTAGTTGGTGCTCCAGTATAATCGGTACGCCTGAAACTCATCCAGTGAGAAACGTTCCGCGGTGCAAAAATAAGTGCGATTAAAATGCGTTAATTTTTTTGTAATTAATTCATCTTAATTAACGTGTTAAAGTCCCGGCCCTAGTTTTTACTCTTCACTGTAGTCAGGAGTGTCAGGATACACTGATATTGACAATAATCGTGATACTTATACAAATAAAATCTTGATTTATAGGTAAATAAATAATGCAGCCCTTTGTTTTCTCTTAGTCTCTCTATCCCTAATTACATTTCCAAAAAGAGGCAAAACGCAAAATAAACAGTTAGAAATGAATTTTACTGTTAGAATTTTTATTATTTCCCTTTTCTTCTATAAATAAATGCAATATTTACTACACAATTATCTAGACAAAAGGATTCATGGCACTGCCTGGCGGTTCTCAAAGCGCCAAAAAAATCACCTCCGCTGTTTACATCTTGTGCTGTTACAACCTCCAGCCTCTTCTCCATTGCTAGATGCACGCTTCGTTCAATGCTGTGACAGGGTAGAAAGCACATAGTTGAACTGCTCACAACCAGGTCTGTTGAGTTGAGACATTGCCGATTACTTTTAGGCTATGGCCGTTGTTGCCCAGACGCAACACACACACCAACATAATCTAGATTGATTAACAGCACTACATATAAACAGATAAGTAGGTATTTGTAATTTTGGGGTGAATTAGCCCTTTTCAAACTAATTAACCCTAAACCTTCCTTCTCTCTTCAGGATGTGGCTAAACGCGGTCTAAAGGCCAGCGAGTGGGTTCAGGAGTTGTGCCCCCTGCTGGACGGCAAAGGAGGCGGCAAGGACATGTCCGCTCAGGCCACGGGCAAGAACACACAGTGCATGCAGGAGGCGCTGCAGATGGCCAACCAGTTTGCACAGCTTAAACTGGGAGAGAACTAAGAGGAGATTTAGGTTGCAAACATAGTTCGAGTAGTGAAGGGGAAATAAGGTAACAGTCTTAACTGAGTTATAAATCACCACATGTTGTCCTTTCCTTGGTCCATTTCCTCTCCTTTTTTCTTCTCCCTTTTGAAGAATTAAACAATAACCCTTTATTTAATTCAATCCCCCACTTGGTTTTGGCTGCTTTAAACTGCAAATCAACTTAACTCTTAATCTTAGCCTTGGAAAGAGAAGTAAATAAGTCAGCCCAGCTCTAAAAGGATTTAGGCGCTGTATGTCCTTTGATCTGTTAACAGTGGCTCCGTCCATCGGTGAGAGCAGAAGCCTGAGCTCTCTCCTGTGGTTGGTTGCACTAGAGCTGTACACGCACTAGCTGTAACATAGTCTTGCTTTTCAAATAACAAGCCATTATCTGACGTGTAAGAAGACATGGGGTTTATTGTAGTAAAACATATTTCATTAACTGTATAAAATAATCATGAATGTGTCAAATCATTTATCTGTGTAACTTGATTTCGCTCACAAGAAGTCTTTTAGCGGTTTCATGTCAGAAGTGTCATGTTGTGGGAATGGAATAAAAACAACTGGTTATGCTACATGTCTGCCTCTCTCCTTTGTGTGATGATGACATCATAGTGTTGGTGATTAATTTCAGGAGGAAAGTCAACTTTATGCTGAACATCAACTATCAATTACACCACAAGGTTAGACGGATCATTCGATGTGGATCACTGAACAAAAATGATAGAGTTTCTCGCAGCATCTATTATTATTGCTGTCAGTTTAAATAAGAAGGAATATTGTGTACCTTGTTCAGGCCCAAATTAATGAAATCATGAAGAAAAAAAAACACAGGGCTCCTTGTCCTATGTCACATCCAGGCTTATTAGGATACAGTTTATCTGAGTTTTTTTACTTCACTGCAGAACAGACTTTTACAAAAAAAAAACCTGGTCTAGTAGGAACCCAAAATTAAACTATGAAACTGAAAATGAGAATAATGTTATTTTGAACTGGATAGCAAACAATTGCCTATTTTCGTTCCTCCAGTGGGTCCAAAATTGACTAATTGTAGCTTGGTTTTTACTTTACTATCTCTTGAGGAAAACAAATGTTCCTAGCTTAATGCCCAATTATAACCTGGCAGTGAAAACCGAAGCTCCCCACAAACTCAACATCAGACTTCCACCTAACGTTTCATGAAGCTTTTATTTGTACAATTGCATAAGATGCAAAGAGTTTGATCACACGATGTTTCGATGGAGTAATTGCAGGTGTGCTACCTTGTTCAAAATGTAGTCCTCAAGAACAGGACATTAAGGCCTGGCAGAAAGAAGCCGCCCACATGGAAAGATTTCACTTCCAAACTCCCTACAGTATCTGTTTCATATGAGCCATCAATGTTTTGCTGGCATGGCAGATGTATAATCTAAACAGCATTTAGTCCTACTTCATAATTGATAGAGGGTACTAGCACCATAGCTGACAGAGGTATGAGTGTTAGCTTTACAATCCACAGCGACAGTCTATTTTGTGTACTGTGCAGCTCAGTGACTGCTGCTAAGGAGCTGTTCCTGTTCAATGCAGACCAGTGGACTGATGAGGAAAAGCAGCACGCTGGCAACAGCCCGCACCGGCAGTGATATGATCAGTATGTATTTGCTCCTTAAAGCTTTCCAACAGTCGGTGAAATGTCTATCCCTCCCTGCTGGAGAAACCTATTCCCCATTACCTCAGTAGGACACTGAGCTGCAGCCACTTTAAAATAAGTCTTAGTGATTTCCAGCCACAAGAGCTGTGAATTCCTTTTCTTTGGCACAGGTTCCCTTTTGTGCGGCTTCAAACTGTTTCCCCCCTGCCAGTGCCAGACAACCACAAATGTATCAGATTGTGTGGTGTCTCTCAGTGATGAGGTTCTGATACATAGGTTAGGAGTGATAAAGCATTGAATAATAACCACTCAATTCTGTATGAAAGTAGAGTTAGCCTAGCCTAACCTTGAAAAAAAATAGCTTTGATCTGTCCACAGTTTACAATTAGTCTACTAGCGCCTCTTGAACACACTTCCCAACACACGGTTTGTGAAAAAATTTAGAGTAGAGTTTTACAGTAGTGTTATGTTAGTATTTTTTGACCTGGAGAAGTGTGCAAAGACAAGCTGGCTAGCTATTCCCATTTTCAGTTTATGCTAACTGTCTCCTGCCTTTAGCCTTTCTTTTAACAATTAGCTGATTTTGACCAAATTGTAGCATTACATGTATATGCAAATTAGCAGAGTTTGCAATGGTTTTTTGTTTTTTTTCAGCAAATTGGAATAGGTCAACTCCTTTTGCTCCGTTCTTCCTCTGGTTATGTAGCATCAATTTAAAAGTATCTGGACCTTTCTTGATGCCTTGACCGTCCAGTACTATGAAAAGACAATATTTTCAGCAATTAAGTAAATGATGTTTAACATAGTGGTATCAATCATCTTACATTACAAAATGTATCTCCCAAAATGTCACATATTCCTGATAATGTATATGGATGTAAAAAGGTTGAGATACAGATATAGGCTACCCCTTTCAAAAAATAGTGTCCATATTTTAGATGTTCATATTTACAGTCATTCTGTTGAGTTAACCCATAAATAATAATTAAATTAGCTTTATGTGCCTCCCTTTCCCCCCCAGGAAAATATAGAATGTGGTTAACTACAGTGCTGCTGCGGCTGCTTTGTGCAGTCGTACAAGGCTCAATGACACATTTCCAGGCAATCAGGCTTTACTAACATTTGCCTCAGCACATAGGCGGTGTAAAAATAGTCCTGGATGTGAAAAGAACCTGGATTCGCTGACAGCAATGAGGAATGATTTTAGTGCAGTGATGTTTAGCATAAGTCTGGCCTGGAATAAAAAAAATACCTCGATGATAAATTATGACTTTGAAGAATTTGAACACACTAGTCATCTTCAAACAATGCCGCCAACAAGGTTGTTTTCAGTTGGGTTTGTTAGCAAGAAAAGCGAGAAAACGACTGGCCCAATTTTCATGATACGGTTGGAAGGTTGTAGCATGGGCCAAGAAAAAAAATGATTACATTTTTGAGTAGATCAGAATTGCCCATGTAGTTGGATTACTTCTGTCAGATGGTTGAACATCACATTCACACACCGTTTTATTTCCTGACTGATTACCCTGACAAAGCCCTGCCATATGAATTGACCTGGAAACTATATTTCTTAAAACTGTTTTTAAATCCACTCTAGAGGACCAAAAGAGAACTGTGTATTATTGGGTCAGCGACAGGAGGAAATAACTACTTTAGGTTATAAATGCTACAGGGAACACTCTCAAAACTGTGTCATTTTCTGTGTAAATTCAACTCCAGTGTGGGCTCACCCAGCAGGGAGGGATCACCCTGCTACCACTTTATCTGATCACAATGTTCTGGTCTGCATCTGTGAGAAATTGAGGATGCCGATAGCGGTTTTCGTGGTCATGGCCTTGTTTGGGGCTATTAGGACCTTCCAACCCACTGCAGGGGAAGGTGTTATGCCGCCGCCAGAGAGCCACGTTATCTCAAAAAACACTTTACACATTCATTATAAAGGTTGGAAGGAGCATCTAGGGAAGCAAAAATCAACACAGGAACACAGTCGCTGACCACGGCAAAAAAACACTGAACCACGAAGGCAGCGGTACACTGATACGTCCAAACTTTTAATCATGTTTACCATCAGTAGTTCAAAACAGACAGAGAGATAAGACAGGTTACTGCAAATGTTGACACACTTTATGTCTGGCATCTTCCCTGTAATTCTTCAGTACTTCTTATCTAGATATGCCTCAAAAGTGTACACACCTCACGCTACGACACCAGTTTACATGGTCTGCAGCCATCTTAAAGCAGGCCTACAATGTCAGTGCACAAAGCAGAATGGGAAGTGAAGGCGCCAGTACCCCGAGAAAAAGGTGATGTGTGTCTTCATGTAGGTGTGTGTGTGTGTGTGTGTGTGTTCAGCTCAGAAGGCACAGCTCTCAGCCAAAAGACATGGGAGTGCGTGTGACTAAAAAAATGCAAAGATGGAGCAGCTATAGGCGAGATATGTCTAGCGGCAGGACAAGGCACAAAAGCATAAATGTCCGTGTGTGTGTATGTATCTGTGTGTATGACACAGATATAGAAAATACAAATAAAATGTTCAGATTCTGCCCCACAGACTCTTTAAGTGAGCACAGCTCAATGCTAAAGACATGTTATGTGCAAAGTAGGATAAAAACAATAAGGTACACTACACAAGAGTCACATGAGGTTACACAATATCCTCCAAAGATAACACAATTTTACACCAAACAGAACCAATATCAATATTGAAAGCACAGTTTCTCACATCGCCTGCTGGGGGCAGCACCCGACCCTCCTCAATGTGTGTGTGTGTGTGTGTGTGTGTGTGTGTGTGTGTGTGTTTAACTACATGTAAAAAACACTTAATCAATAAGAATGAGCTTTAATGCCATGTGGTTAAATCCCTTAACTCTTAATCCACTCAGAGGGATGTGCTCATGTTTCATATACACAGTTGTTATTTCATATTAAAGTAGCATCTGCGGCAGGGTTCCTACACAGCTTCTAGAGGAAAATGTAGCTTTCATTCGAAAACATTTTTGAGGTCGTAGATTTTTCTTTTGCTCATTGCATGACACACGAGACACACAAGGTGCTTTGACTAGCCAACCTATAGTCGGTTTTAAACATACCCTGGTGCTTGCCACAACACCGAATCCATCAGTAGCAGCGTTTGTAAAATAAAAGTCTTACATTTTTTTTCCAAATGTTTGAATAGAGTTAGAATCCAAAAAGACGACAAACTACACTGAACAAAAAAATAAACGCAACACTTTTGTTTTTGCTCCCATTTTTCATCAGATGAACTCAAAGATCTAAAACATTTTCTATATACACAAAATAACCATTTCTCTCAAATATTGTTCACAAATCTGAAAAAATCTGTGATAGTGAGCACTTATCCTTTGCCGAGATAATCCATCCCACCTCACAGGTGTGGCATATCAAGATGCTGATTAGACAGCATGATTATTGCACAGGTGTGCCTTAGGCTGGCCACAATAAAAGGCCACTCTGAAATGTGCATTTTTGCTTTATTGGGGGGGTCTGGGGGGGTCCGAAAACCAGTCAGTATCTGGTGTGAGGGTTAGGGTTAGGGTAATGTTGTGAATCGAGTGGCCTGTGTTCGTCGTCCATACCATACGCCTGCCCATACCATACGCCTGCCCATACCATAACCCCACCACCACCATGGGCCACCCTAACCCTAACCCTAACTATCACAGATTTGTTCAGATTTGTGAACAATATTTGAGAGAAATGGTTATTTTGTGTATATAGAAAATGTTTTAGATCTTTGAGTTCATCTCATGAAAAATGGGAGCAAAAACAAAAGTGTTGCGTTTATATTTTTGTTCAGTGTATGTCCACCCTCCAAACCCAAAGTTTAATTGAGTCAGAGAACTGACCCGCGCTTGTTGACCTCCATGTTTACAATCGGCACAACATTAAGAAAACGAAGCAAAAGTAATGATCTAGCGAAACGGCTTTCAAACGCCCAAAACATTTTTCAAACGTATAGCATGTTACAAATAAAGAGTTCTACATATTTTCCAGACCTGTGTAGGAACCCCAAGTACTTCCCCTTATCAGTCACCAGCTACTTTGTAAATGTCTCACATCACACCAAATACTTTTTACTTTTTCATGGCTCACATTTTATTTTTTTCAGTGACGCTTTTGAAAAGGTTGAGCAGCACTCGCTTATCTGCTATTTGTTTGTGCCTCCTCACTGAATATGTGAATAACTATCAATGGAGGCTATAAATGAGGCTATAAATGTGTCATCATTTGAGGATAGTACCAAATGATGATAAGAAGCCATTACAGTGCCAACTGGGTAGAAAAGAAAATCTGAGCCAACAGTATAAATCACAAAGTGTAAAGTCAAAGCAAACAGTACAACACCTGAAATGAAGTCTGCAGTGGGATATGCCATTAACAAGAAATCAAACAGGAAGTGCAGTTTAATCGATGCAGCAAGCGAGTGGTGCAGGGATGACGTATTTACCCGGAAGTAAGCTGCGGATGGGTTCCCTCAACAAAAAAGCAATGGGATTTCTCCATAAGATTTGGGAAAATAGCTCAACATAAGGTCTGTAGAAAACGAACCAATTTGATGAATGCAAGTTTTGTATACCCGACATTTTACATTTTCGAATCATAAATCTAATCGCCAGAAGCAAAATGCTAACGTTATGCTATAAACGAACTACAACCGAGTACAGCAGGGTCGCACAACTTCATCGTCACGCCAACTTAAGATCGATATTAAAAAATACAGATTCAAAATTGAAGTGTTTGTTTGAACAGTTTGCAGAAGGGAGGTACTTGCTTTCAAGCAGAACAGGGCAAACAAACTTAGCGGGAGTGTTTTACGTGTTCAGCGTAATGACGTACAATGTCCTCGACAACTTCTGTAGTCCTATTCAGCCACTTGTCAACAACCATCGTTTTTCACACATGTAAACTCTTCAAAAATCACCAGCGGGGTCACTGCTGATGTATTTAATGTCGTACAACAAAACGTGATCCGTCTCTTAATTTTGTGTCAACCACAGACCTTATTTAGAGCTATTTTCCAAAATCCTATGGAGAAATCCCATTGGCTCTGAGACGAGGGAACCGGTAGTGGTAAAATGCTAACTCACTTCCGGGTTTTAAGACTCATCACTGCACCACTCTATGAAGTCTAAGGCGTCTGGTGGCTCCGCCCGCTCCAGAGATAGCTGAAGTTTTAATTGGCTAAGCGGGAACCAGTGCTAGTGGCCAATGGAGAGACTCAGTGGGGTTTTTCTTTCACCCCATGATATGGGCCTTAATCTGAAGCAAAATGCTCCTGACAGTCTCTTAACTCCTCTGGGATACAGAAGTCAGTTCTGTGTAAGGGCAAAGAAACAGAGCGAGGTTCCCCTGATGTCTCAGTTCTGTCAGAAAGCCAAAGTGGCGAGCCCAAAGCAGTTTTTGTAGAAGTCTGCTGCACGGAAACAGTGAACCAACAAGTTTTTCTCTGGAGAGAGACGATGTGCTCCTCATGCTGCCTCAGAGAGCTGGGGCATGAAGAACCAGTATCCCAAATTAGACCCTGACAGACCACATGGGGATGAAACTCCATCCAAACATTAAATCCCAGGAGACAAACTCTTGGCCTCATTAGAGCAGTCAAACCAACGCTCCTCCCAGAACCCCCTGCCTGTGTGAATAAAGTCTTAAGCTCAGCTGTGGGGTTAGCAGGCTCATGCTAGTGCTGCGATCTGTGTGGGTCAGGGCGGTCAAAAGGCAAAAGTCCTGATTATGTTTCCGTTAGTCTGCTACACGTTGTCAAGGCTTTGCTAAGCCTGTAAAGGACCCAAGGGGAGTGGGTTTAGAGGACACATGATATAACCCACAGCAATCACACATTGGCTTATACCCCAGAGTTTTACAGCCCATAAAGTCATGGCCCAGGATTCTGCAAGAGATGGAAATGTGAGTCTTTGAGTCTCAACAGGTCAACAGATTGCCAGTTTTGTCAGCAGGTCTACGGTACAGAGCCGCGTACTTAGAGGGTGTACGTTTTGACACACTTCCAAGTGTAGAACAATAGTCTCCATAATGCTGAGTGGCTTTTTGTTGTGATTGAATGAGTTTTCCTGCTGTCCAGTGTTCACTCGTTCTTCAATCCGAGTTGAATGTAAGGCTTAACTCCCACCTTTAAGCCAGTTGTGAAAAGCAGAACTACATCTGGATCTATATGTTCCCCCGTTGGTTACTTGGAGTCTTCTCCATCAGGGCCTCTACTGGCTCTCAGAACTAAGGGAAAGTGAACGGAATATCATTGTTTGGAACCAGCAACCAGTAAGCTTTTGGTTAAAATATCTAACTCGTTCTAAGCAGACTCTATAGTGTCTGTCGCCGTACCAGTGATGGAAGACTAAGATACAAAGGATGATTTGCTGGTTATTTCCCGGGGAATAAAGTGATCTTGCCGGCCTTGGCCAGACGCTCGATGATCTGGGCTTCGTAGTCCGCATCGTGGACACCGGTCTTCCTGAACTCTCCGGAGTAGCGGTTCTGCTCCCAGTAGTGGTGCCAGTTTCCCCTGCTGTCTGCCCCGAAGCCAAACACATTAACCTAGAGGAGTGATGGAAAAGAAGTGTGTGATTACAAATATTAACCTATCAAATGTAGTTCCAGCATGGTGCAAGGATTTACAGATTGGAAGTAGAGAAGAGAAATAAACTGACCTCGTCACAGACATGCAGGGCAAAGAACAGCACTAGCATGCCAGTGGAGGGGTAGCGCCCATTGTGTGTGGTCCAGCGGTCGTGGATGTATTTAAAGAAAGCTGGGTTGAAGACCTGGACCTGGTGCAAGAGAAGCAGAGTTGCTGAAAAACGAAAATTCAAACCATCCTGCATGGAAAGAAGTAGTGTAACACAGCATTGACCAAAGTCTCATATTCAGAAACATCTACAATTTGTTTTTCATAGCTTAACCTTTAAACAAAAATTCAGGAAAGATGGACACATGCAAATCAAAGCTGCTTCATATTCAAAAGAAAAACAATTCCCCAGTGAAATTGTAATACTCCCGCTGTGAAAGATTTGAAGCACTTTTCACCAAATGAAAAGTCATATGACATTTATCATCTGCTTCCAGGTGAAGTGCCAAAGAAGCAGCTCTTATTCATTTAAATCTACATTTTTGCGGCCGGCTAGAAAAACACACCGTGTCTCTGACCCAAGCCCCCAGGAAGTGTGCCGGACTCTGTGCCCAAAATTCATTGTGTCCAAACGGCGGTACTGCAACTTCCGTATCGGTCAGTGACGTCACTGGGCCCAAAAATACTTTTTCCCATTGACTAACATTGGGAAAGAGACGTCTGTAAATCAGCGGATATTTTTTTTTTTAAACTAAATAAACTACCCAGTATGAACTATTTTATAGCTCTTATTACAATCATTAGGTCCTTCAAGTTGTAAAATGCAGTAAAAGCCGAATCTAGATTTATTTTCTCCCTCCATTCATTCTAGTGAGCCGAGAGCTTATACATCCATGGCGGAGAGTGGGAGCTCGGGGGCGGGGCTTTAGGGGCGCATGCTCTGTGAGCGCACATACATTACATTACATTACATTTAGCTGACGCTTTTATCCAAAGCGACTTACAATAAGTGCATTCGACCAACAAGATACAACCTTGAAGAAAACAGAATCATATAAGTACATCAGGTTTCATAGAGCCAAAACATTTCAAGTGCCACTCAACTGGCTTTAGATAAACCAGTCCTTTATTAGTATATAAGTGCTTTGTTAGCAATTCTTTGTTAGTAATTCTATCGCTCGAAGTGGAGTCGAAAGAGACATACGGGTTCTTCTGCTCTGACAGCCAGGCATGGCGGATAATCTGTGAAGTTTCGCTCTCTCAAAAGTTTGGCCATTTTGCCTTCATGCGCCAATGAGTAGCTCTCATAGGAAAGAACGACCGCCTCCCACGCTGTATCCAGTTCTTATTATACATCCATGCTCTGACCAGGCAAAGACATTCACAAAAAGTCCTCGCATGGCGGGGATTAGTTTGACTTTATTTATTTTCAGGGATTAAAGAGCGAAAGCAGAAGATTATTAAAAAACAAAGGAAGGTTTATAATCTAACTGTAATCCCTCATCAACAATGGGGAGGGGATTATCTCATTGCAGCAGCAAAGAGGGGTCACCGTGTGTTTGTGTGCGGCTGCATATGTGTATGCCGTATTACTCTGAGAAGAGGCAAAAGTAATGAAAATACAGACCTTGTCTTTATCTACACGCAGGAACTGCTTCACTGGAGCGTAAGTACTGAGAAAGAGAGGGAAAGAGGGAGGGGGGTAAAGAGAGAGAAATTGATTACACACATTCAATCAACACTTTATGTGATGGCTGCCACAATGAATCCTGGATGATTGACGGCTGACAGATTGTTCCAGCCTAGCGACTCTGTGTGTGTATGTGTGTGTGCAAAAAATGAAGTGTATTTAAGACCCCAAACTTTACTTACAGTGGGGCAAAAAAGTATTTAGTCAGCCACCAATTGTGCAAGTTCTCCCACTTAAAAAGATGAGAGAGGCCTGTAATTTTCATCCTAGGTATACCTCAACTATGAGAGACAAAATGAGAAGAAAACAAATCCAGAAAATCACATTGTCTGATTTTTAAAGAATTTATTTGCAAATTATGGTGGAAAATAAGTTTTTGGTCAATAACAAAAGTTCATCTCAATACTTTGTTATATACCCTT
>CALSBZ010044661.1:54093-79337 GCA_943591055.1 Gobionotothen gibberifrons | reverse complement strand
AGTGTTAATATGGACACCTGTTGTAAAATTGTGAACCTCTTCCTTAACATAGGTTCTTTATAACACACACTTTAAATTGACAGAGGCTGTGTTCTAAAAGCAAGGCATGTTGTTCACAGTAGTCAAAATATTTTTTCTTTTTTTCTGTTCATTTGTGTCTTCTGATTTTGGGTTTAAACTGCCTCATTGTGGAATTTTAAGTGAATATAGACACGTGCCACGTCTGCCAAAAAACAGTTGATTGATTAAAAAACTCAAATGAATCATTTTGCTCTAATTTGAGCTTCTGCCAAACCACACAGGCAAATGTGCATTCATGCATTCAATGAGAAGGCCAGAACCTGCACTCAACATAAAAAGAATCTCCCAAAACAATAATGCAGACACACAAAAGTTTCATCAAGATATTGGCCACCACCACATGGCTGTTTCTATCCCCAACCATCTTTGTCCTTCTCCCTTTCTCCCACACAGTAATCTTCAACTTCCCACTCGTTCCTTTCACTCACCATCGGCCTTAATTCGCTTTTCCTAACACAGATTTCATTCGCTTACATTTCCATGCATGCATCATCATCATCTCAGTCTAATTCCTTCTCTTTAATTTCCCTTGCTCCCTCTTTGTTTCTCCTCCGCCTCGTGTCTTTCTTCATCTCTCCGGGAAGCCTGTGCACCACGCAGCTTATCAGCACTAATCAGAGACCACTAAACCTTTATTTTACTCCCCTATCTGACTTTGCTTTTCATGCCGTTAACTCTCTGCATTTTCATCTTTTCTCTCTGCCTCTGAATCCCTGCATGATGCCGGAGCCAGCTTGGCGCGCTGCACTGCTGTTGTTCAGGGGCCTTTAATTTTTGGCAGATGTTTTTTGGCAGCCAAGCCTAATGCCCTCCTGCTTCCCACCTCTCAGCTGTCCTCTGACTCCTAAAATAGAAGCTTCTTTCAAGTAAATACAACTTTATTATTCACTTTCAATAAACCGATATTTCACATTTTGCAGATTATGCTACTTCTAAGAGCGATTGCACCAGCTATTCTTACATTTAACCCTATCCTAGTAATAACATTACAGTCGACTAAATTGGGATTTATGCATAGGGTTGTACCACACAAAAAAGTCTTGCATATAACTTAGCTGTGATTAAACCAGTAACCACCTAGCTAATTTAACCAAAGGGCAAAATTAAAGTTAGCTTGCTATGACCTGAGATTAAAAAACAAGAGATGGTAATGTAGTACATATTTGATCTGTTTAAAATAACACAAACTTGTATTGCAGTACACCTTTAAGTATAAAACCTGCTGCCAGTAACACGAGCCTAAATGACCAAATAATGCTAGATCTTAATTTCCCTCAAAGTCAAATACATTATTACTACAAAGTAAACTAACTTCTTAAGTGTAATTCATCTCTTGTAACATTAAAATGGTTATTGTGACGTTAAGTGAAAGTTAACATAACACTTTTTGGTCTTTCAGAAGTTTTTACTAGCTCCTTATGTTTAATGGTAAAACCCTATGTGGCTTAATGCTAATTTAAAAACTAACTATCACTTACTACAAATGAAAGGGCATGTTTAGCCTCAAACTCAGTGAAGGATTTCAAAAAAGCTGGTGAGACCAAACACTGGACTTCAACACTGGAAGTCAATGTCAAAGCCTCCATTCAATCATTTAAAGGGGACCTATCATGCAAAATGCACTTTTGTACATCTTTTATGCATGAATATGTGTCCCCGGTGTGTCAGGGAACTCACCAAGTGTCAGAAAACACAACCCTCTCTCCTTTCATACAGTAGCTCCTTCAATGTGCATAGGTAATGTCTGCCTTCTAAAGTATTTGCAAGGAATCAACCTCTTATTGTGTATTCTAATTCCCAACAGGACTCCAGTTTACCTTTATATTTATAATGTCCAAAAATATATGCCTATAGGCCAAATAAAGGCCTGGTTCTCTCTGCCAATAAGGTACATGTGTTCCTTGTGTGACAGAGGGGTAATGACTAGTTGTTCTTCTTAAGGCCCGGACACACCAAGCTGACACCAAAGAACTGACACAGAGGGACCCCCGACTGTTGTGTCGCCTCGCGTCTCCTGCGTCTTGGCCATGTGTCGCACTGGAACACACCGCAAAGACTTCAGTCGACGGCCAAGTAGCACGTACGAACTGCGCATGCGTGAGTGGCAATAACTCTCCTTACCAGCAGGCGGTGGTAGTGTGTATTCGTCATTCAAAAGAGGCAACAACCGGAAGACAGACTGCGTGATAACCGAGAGAAGAAGAACAGACTGCGTGATATAAACAAACAACAAATAGCGTGTGCGTTCCATTTTCACTCTACAACGAGAAGCTCATGGGGCTTTCCTGAACCTGTGTCGAGAGCTGGAGTTAAATGAAATCTCAGATTTGCCTTCTTAATAGTTTGTTTGGGTCCCTCACTTCCGTTTTGCTTCTCATGCACTGATTCACTAGCTGAACAGCCAATCAGAGTGATTTATTTTGCCGACAGCCTTTGGCCGAAAGGTGTCGGCACGGCTGAAAAGACACGACAGTGCGGGACACACCAATCTGAGTAGGGCGTGTCGACGCTCATCGTCGGCCTGACGCCCATCTACGGCCAAAATCGGCTTGGTGTGTCCGGGGCTTTAGATGTTGCAATTTTTAAGCAACGTTATCCATTTGACCAGGACTTTTCTCAAAATGTCCAATCAATTCCTGATTAAAAACCATGTCATATATATAAACCTTGCTAAAACATGACTCGACTCAAAGTTTTTGACATGATGCATTCGTGGCCATCTTTAGCATAGAGGAACAGAAGAGAGTTTGTAATTTGGACAATATTTTAAGAGCAGCGAACAGTATACAGCAATTGCAGTTGAAAGGGATCAATGACAAAAAATACTTTGCAGATACTGGTTTATTTACGGAGGCGTGTGGCGGAGTGGACTAGTGCGTTGGTGTTCAGATCAGGGGAGGACAGGTTCAAACCCCACTGCAGTCAGCCTGTCGTTGTGTCCCTGGGCACTTCACCCCAAATTGCTCCTGTGGGGATTGCCCACAGTATTGATTATGTAAGACGCTTTGGACAAAAGCGTCTAACAAGTAACATGTAATGTAATTTACCAACCCTGTTCTTCTGTTTGTTCTTTAGGTCCTTTCATTGTCTTTTCTTTGTTCCTTATGTGATCTCACTTATTCCTTTACTATGAATTCCCCCCCCCTCATCTTTTCCTTCTTTCATTTCTCTCTCCTTTCTCTCTCCCAGTACATCGCCCCCGCTTTTGCAGTGTGACCTAATGACTTGGCAGCTGTTAGCCTGTGTTTGCAGTTTTCTGCCATTTCAGTGCAGGACTGAGGCTAAGGCTCTAAAATAAGACTCTGGATCAGCCAATGAAGGACACCGTATAGCACTCAATATAATCCCAGAAACACACACACAAACACACTTTCCACCGAAACAAACTGAAGAGGAATGTAATGCAACTTTTCTTTAATGTAATGCTTCCAGTCCCTCACATATTCATTTCTGTTATACCCAAGGAGGGGTTTAAGCCCAGTGACCCACCATGTTGTGCTTCACCATGACATGACATATGACTCGAGCAGCATGTAGTACTTGTAAGCAGGGATTGGTTGGTTACTTCACAGAAGAGGATGAGGATGATGGAGAGAGATCTGTGATTACGATGTATTACTCCCCCCTTTGGTTTCCTCATATGTACCCAGTTCACCTCCTGGGCCCTGCCGTGGTGCCCTTGAGCAAGGCACCGGACACCCCCATACCCCCCCCACTCCCCATAGCCCCCCAGGCGCTGTACAATAGCTGCCCACTGCTCCTAATACTAGGATGGGTTAAATGCAGAGACCAAATTTCACTGTGTGCTGTGTGCATGTATACATGACAATTAAACAGGGTTTCATCCCTCAGATTCTATCCATCTATCTACCCAACTTGTCTTCTCTGTGCCCTTCTGCATTAGAAAGTGATTGATGTTGCTGCTATTTAGTAAAAAGACTACTAAAATTATAAAAAGTACTGTAAAATCATGATCTTATTTGTGTGTTGTGGATGTTAAATCAGAAAAACTGTTCATAACGTCATCCGTGCAAATGCATTTCAATGGGTCCTCTAAAAGATGTTTTGGAGATTTTTAACAAATAGAGAAATTAAACTGCAAAACATTAAAGTGAAAGAAATCCTAGAATGTTTGCCTCGCGGTTGCATGACCCCACCAGCTTGTCAAGTTGTTCTTACTTCTTCATTTATCCTATTATATTATTTGTGTCTAAATCTAGCATGTTAAGGTAAAATATATTGTTACTTACCACCCACCAGTAGTATACATCAGAGGGCAGCTGGATGTTGTCTCGGGTCCACACAGGTGAGATGTCTGGGTCGTAGTTCTCATCGAACCAATCAGAAACCCCAGGGTCTCCGACACAGTGCGAGCAGGCGCACGTCTTCTGCTGCGAGGTGTCGGGTGTTGACAGCCTGTGTGCGCCCGTGTAGCTGGGCACGAGCTTCACCCGCCTCGACTCCTCCCACCCGGGGGGCTCCAGGTAGTTGAGACCGACACCCCCACGGAGGGAGACGGAGAAGAATAGCGAGGTGAGGAAGATGAGGACCAAGGAGCCAAGGAGAACCCAGACCCTGCGGGAGCATCTCCCCCTGCCTCCCTTCTCCGCCCCACCTCCTCCCAGAGTACTACCTCCACCTCCTGTGGCTGCGAGCGTCCCCCCGCTCAGCCAGGGCCTGAGCTCCGAGAGTCTGGGAGCTCCCCTGGATGGGCCAGTGCTCCAGGACCCCCAGCCCCAGCGCCTGTCCCGGTGCAGGGTGGAGGATGGGATGCGGCCCCCCCATGGCCATGCCCCCACCCCTAGGCCTGCCACTGTCCCCAGTCCACCACCACCTCCTGCGCTGCCGCCTCCACGCAACGACCACCAGGCTGGGTCAGCGCGATCAGCACGACCCCTGACTTACACTTCGCACTACGAGATCACACACACTCTGACGGAGGGCGATGTGTCAGAGTCGATTTGTCTCACAGTCAAGCTGTGCACTCAGCAACGCTCCTACACTCCCTCCCCGTCTCCCACAGGATTCTCTCCCTCTCTCTTCACAGCTTGCCTCTCGCACAGAAATGCCTCGACAAACACACACAGCCGTAGCCCGACTGCTTCCCTTGCTCTCAATGAGAGGAGAAGTCTCCTTGAGCTTCTATTCTATGTTAATTCCCTCTGTCTTTACTTCCTAACTTCTCTTGTTTCCGCTTTCTTTACATCCACCTCTCTTTTCCCTCCTTAATCTTGGGATTAGTCCATCTTTAGTGAAATCCAGTGCACGGTGTGGACGGATGCAGCAGGTCCCTCTCGTTTGCTCTGCCATCTGTGTGAATGTTGAGCTCGGCTCCGGCGCTTTCTCTCTTTTTCCGTCTCACTCGTTGCAATGAAGCGACGTAGCCAAAGAAAAGCTGGCAGCCTAGTTGAGAGCAGCGTAGAGAGGGAGGGAAGATGGGAGGAGGAGCAGGAGAAGGGAGGAGGTCGGGCCTGAAGGGTGTTCCATCACGTCTCTAGCCATGCTAGACCAAAAAGATACCTATCTTCCTCTCTTTTCACCTCCGCTGCTCAGTGCCTCTGTTATCTGCCGCTTTCTCTGTATTCTCTTTGCTTTTCCTTAGATTGTTGCTTTTCTCTCGAGGTTCACTTCACCTAGTTTATCTACGTATCAAGGTCTCTCGTCTTCTGTTTGAACCCTCCCTTTTCAGTTCATTGTCTTTGTCTGTCTTTTCACAAAGAGCTTCTTTGTGAAACACTCCTCTGATGACGTTCTACTTCTCACTTCCCTCAGACAAAGTTTTTTAAAGTTTGGATAAAATGTTTAAGCATCGTAAAGAGGTGAAAAAAAACTCTGCTACTGCTTAGCATTCAATGCCATCATCTTCTAGATGTCACTTCTATGAGAGGTTCTGCCAAGCCTGGCTGTGATAGTATCAAGAAATCACGAAAAGAAAAGAAGTCCTTTCACCACTCTTCTCTGTACCCATAGAGATGAAAAAACAATCAAACTCAAAGCTTAAAGTCAAATAGAACGTTTGGAGGAGTAATCAAAGCAAGACAAGCAGAGTGTCTGATGTCCCTCCAACGGAAAGTTTTCTATCACGATGGTTTATCCAGGGATGAAGCTGCACCAAGGGAAGGCGAAAGTGGTGGAAGTAGTGATGTGCAGAGGCTGCTAAAAAAAAAAAAAGACAAAACCAATCAGCCCAAAATCTCATTTTCTCTACAGCTGGCTTTGCAAGGGCGACCGGATGAAAGGAGGGGGAAGCATGTGTGTGTCTTAATGTGTGTGTGTGTGACTTAATGTGTGTATGGTGTTAAGCTAGGGAAGCGCACCGTCTGCCAGTTGCACACATTGTATTGTGTCCTACAGCGGTGCCGGTGTGTGTGTGTTTGGCTGGAAGCGTACATTTCATGAGGCTGGTGAGTTTGAGGTGACTCCTGCTTAGCTCTAATCTGCTAAACTGTGATCCCAGGGTAAAACCCCTGCGGTGCCCACTTTCTGCCAGCTGTGTGCCATGCCCATGTTCATGTGATGCCAAAAAAACACCTGCTTAACTCACCTGCTGACAAACACTGCTGTCGTTCTGCTGCAATTACATTTGATGTGTGTTCGTTCCTCTGCAACCTGGACTCCTAAGGCACAAAGCAATCCTCCGAGCAAAGTAATGAAGTTTTCTAAGTCATCTTGTAATTTCGTACCAGGTTGTGGTACTCTGGCCTGAAGTCTGGATTCCTGTTCTGCAGAAAACCTGAGGGACAGAAAAAGAAAGCAATAAAAAAAGTGTTAGTGTTTTTTAGCCATCAGGCTGCATGTAGCGAAAGGTTGTGTTGTTTAAATGGCCCATCCTTGTGAACTTTAACCATTTAACTGAGACAATGGTGACAATGGATCATAAAGCAGTTTGCCAAACGCCTTTAAACATCAAAATAAAAGAGAAAAAAAATAGAAATCTAGCCCGGTACTTTCCCTCCATTTCCTGTCCCCAAGCTCTAACAAATGTCCACAAATCAAATGAACTTCTTGGTTTAGCTATTGTGCAGCAAAGATCGCAAGACAGACAAAGTAAACAATGTTCTTCTTCCCATGGGAGTCTTCGGGTTCCATTATTAGCCAATGCAGCCTGACTTTGTGTCGCATTCCTCCAAAAGTTGGTACTGTTTCAACCTTTAGCTGTAGGGTTTTTAATTGCCATCCCCTGCTGTCCCGACCGCAGCAACCTAAACACACTACAGGCGATCAAATGAAATGGACTACTTGCATTTTCTTCGCAACGCCTGATTTGGTGTGAATCCAAACTAAGCCTCATTGATCCTCTTCCTCTCTTATTTTTTCAATCTCATATTCTCTCCCCTAACCAGAATTACCCCTTTTTCAGTTTGGATCTGTCTCCAGCTGCCCTCGTTCTGCAGTTTCATTGCATCTGCTCTCTCTCACAAACTGTGCATGTAACTGGGCCACTACTCGACCCCCTGGAGTTTGTGTATAAGCCTGGGAGAGGTCTTGACGACAAAGCTTCAGATGTTGAACTCTGTACACAAGTATTTAGAACAACAACAAACACACAATTCTAATAGTACTTTTCTTTGCTCTCTACAGCTTTTAATACAATTATTTCAGTATATTTATGTAGTACAAGAAAAGCTTATATCTTATTAAATAAAGATATTTTATTTCTTCTTATATTGAAAAAATCTTAACTCTTTTTCATTTATATAGTGTTTTCAATCCCTTTGCCAAAAAGAAAAGCAAGGTTTTGCTAATCTTAGCCCTACATTTCTTAACAAATTGATCACTAATACAGCTTAATGGTAAAATAAGAGTTTGGTTTTATTTCAGAAGCCTAAGACTTGTGAACAGTCAAAGTGGTAACTTCACCTTTAGAATGAATAATGCATTCAAGCTTTTACAATTTGAACTGTGTTATATATTGTGTAAATGAATCATTTTTGTTTATTTCTGCCTGGACTCTTGCTTGCCTTGAATTGCCCGTTGAGAGAAAGTATTTTATATTGAATTTCTGAATGTCTTTGACTGTGTCCATCACAAGGGGCAAGGGCAAACATGAGCAAACTTTGGCTCTGGCCTGTTTGTGTGTCTGCTGCTTACTACTCAAGACATTTCTAAATATCACTGTACTGAATTGGAAATGTTGAAGTAGAGTGACAGGATACAGATTGAAGGAGTCGGGGCAGAATACTAAGCAATGACACGGACCTCACATACAAACTGCTCTCAGAACTGAAAGCTGCTGTTTATTCTTGCAGATGACCATTCCTCTGTGGGGCACATTGGCTGAGCCCACTACAAATTGGCATCAGGTTGCACAATTTTGCATCTGAGCAAGGTGTTAATTGCTAATACAGATATAAATGAGCTGAAGATAATCTAATGTATGGCTCATTAAATCCCCGCCTAATAAGATCTGCTGATGTGCTGTGATAGTTATCCATTCTAAGTCATGTGTGAAAAATACATATTTGATGATTTCATCTTTTTTTCAGGCTTGAAAATGACATTCCAGAATGAATGAGCATATCTTCACTTCTAAAAAGGGGTACATTAATAATCTTTTTTCTCAAAGCAATTATAAACCTGTGAGTTGGATGTAGAAGAGTCAGAATCAATATAGATGTTTTTATTTTAAAGTAAATTCAGATTGAACATAGTAAAAAAATGTAAATTATAGTTTCCGTCCAAAGAAAACCCATTACCGGTACTTATAGTGAAAACCACCCTTGAATGATGGGATAGTAGACAAACATCTTTAGGAATCCAAACTATAACATATAATAAGTACCCTGTATCAAGATTGATGCAAAACAAGTGAGATTTGACCTTTTTAGAGAGGTTTAGAAAAAAGAACCCACCACTCGGGTCATTTGGGTGTATTTGCCATATCTCTGGAACCCATTGGTCGATTTTGATGATTGACACCTCTTTTTAACCGTTAGAGCCAATATAATCGAGGATGGGTTCCTAAATCCACCTACACGTTACCATTGAGGAGTGAGAGTGATGCGCACGCAGTTTGCCCAAACCGAAAGCTATGTTACGCTCTGAAAACTGAAAACTAGGCTTATTGCCATAAATGTTATGATGGATTATCAGTAATCATTTCAAAGGGACACAGAGACATTGAATTAACCTTCAGCAGCGTTTATATGCGTTTTAATGCCCTTGAACACAACTTTTGATCAGAAAACAGCAAAGATAAGACATATTTACAAATATGGCTCTGTAAAGTGAAGTTGTTTTCTTGCTCTTTCCTGGCTGCTAGTTCAGTGAGACTTATACCAATGGAATCTGTGGAATCTCAGCTTTCATATGACATGTCGTTTGTGCAGATAGCATGATGTACAAAGCCAGTTATGTGCTAATGTAGCATTAGCTCGTTTTCGTTAAGTACTGATTTAGAAGCTTGGTGTTGGAATTGTGTTTCGTTTAGGTAAAAATGGTTAATATCGTCTGTTAGCTGAGTTTCTTCCCGTTAAGTGGGTATGCATCATTAATAGGTTGTTAAATGTTAACATGCCCTGGGACGGTGTTTCTTACAAGATGCTGCATCTGCCCCCGCGGGCCTAATCGGGCTTAAGCGGTTAAAACAACAATAACAAAATAAATGCGCTTTTCCTAGTTCTCAAAGACACTTAACAAATAATCATATACAACATTAGTCTAAAAATAAACAACCCCAATCATTAACCACACTTTTAAAGCATTTCTGAAAAGGTTCGATTCATGATCAGAACATGGACATGTTTGTACCATAGACTGTATATATAAAGTGGGTTTGTACCCACTCCGATGTATTCAGGGAGTGGGAGGGGGCTATGGAGGAGGCTATGTTTAATAACTGTAAGTTGCAGCCCTACTCATGAGACATTTTCTCACCATCTGACCCCTTGCTTCTCTTTAAACAATGTCAAACCTCTGTGTGGTCCTTCAGTAAGTAACGGCTAGAGCAATGTCATTTCTTTGTGCTGAAAAAAGGCCCAAACTCCTTACTTGATACCGCTGTGTGTTGTTCCCAGCCAAACAATACTAAGTTGTGTACTGGAATGTCTTTGTCCTTGCCCCCTCCACAGACTGACTGCCTCTCTTTTTATCTACCAACCCTCTCCCCTACCCAGCAGTGAACGATTATTTTCCACCATCTATTTCTGATGCATTACCATGGCAGCCAGCAAGCCATGCAGGGTTGTTACGGCAACAAAAACGACAGTCTCCAACCTTGACCCGTGTAATCCAATGCTCGAGATCAGGGGCAGACTTTGCTGTCTCCAGCTGATATATTTATTTCTTTTCATGTTATTTTTCTAGTTGCTGTATATATCACACCTTCCATGACAGAGTTTCACACATTCACAACTGGAGCCACAGTCCTGGTGGTTTTCCTACCATTACTGTATGTCATCTGGGTGTAAAGGTACCAAACAATCTTCAGGTTAACAATATGAACTCAAATTGTCCATGATTTTGTATAATTGCTTGTTATCATTCCTTCTAATTGTCACTGAGGCCAAGGGATATAATTATTTTGAGCATAATGCTCGCCTTTGCCCCTTTGGTTTTAATAAAAAAATGCTCCCAATGCACACGTTCTTTATGAATCCATTATTCATTTTTGAGAATAGTTGTTCACTGTGGCCGCCTTGAATAGCAACAGCAGTCAGTATGTTCCACTGTATCTCCCACTGTTGCCTGTACTGTCCTAACAGTCCACACAGCTGTCAATTTAATCTTCTGTTAAAGGATTCATCGCATCACCGAACAACTTTCTACACAGCGATAACTCCTCATCAGTATTACAGAAAACGCAGGCATTGATTCCTACATATGCTGCAGCTCAAATGTTTCCATCAGCCCAGAGGCATCACCTGTCGAGTTGGTAATACACTTATACTGTACACCAGGGGTGCAGCTTTCAGTACGTGAACTTGGCTTCTGTTTTTTGTATTCTGTCCAGTTTGTGTACATGCTCTGCCTTCTGAATGGATACATTTATCTTGCATTGATTTTATTCCAACTTTAACAGGAGTTCACCACTTTAAACTGTCAATCACCTCGCCCACGTTCCCTAGCTTTTGCTCTCTCAGTTTTTCTGCTCTAGGCGTACCTTTTGTCCTGTCATTTTCCTGGATTTGTTATGCTTTCACATTTTTACAGGTGATAATTATCATCCAATACCCTCCTGCCGGCCTCCTTCCTTTAACAATGGCTCTCAACAGGTACCCAAATGTTTCAATGTGTTCTGTCTGCCTCCCGTTGCGTGCACTCGCCTATGACGCCCCCGGTGTACTCAGCCTCACCACCTCTCTTCTTTATCCACGTGAGGGTGTCTAGTAATGACTGAACAAAACAATGACTAACTCGAGAACAAATCTATCTGCGTTCACCTGGCTTTCAGGCACTCGTTGAGCTAAAGCCCAGACCACATGCTCCACAGTTCATGTAGTTCTGGCTCTCCCAGCAGCAGTTCAACTTCACATTTCTCTGCACTGCTGCAGAACAGCGAGTACCAGCAGTATTATTACTGAAACTAAAATCCTGGCCCCGGGAGTTCGACAGTTTCGCTCCAGGTCTGCACTCCATGAACAACCAATACTGTTATGTTTTATTAAATGAATACAAACCACAATTGCCTTTGTTTTAGGCTGCTTGCAGATCAAATGTGTCAGATTCTCTCTAATTTAATTTATGCTGCTGTCTGAAGGGGCTTTGTGCGTCTCACAGACTTTAACCTGTTAGACCCCGAGCCTGATTTTCATGTTTCAGGCTCGAAAATGACATTCCCAGAACAAATGACCATATCTTCCCTTCTAAAAGGGTTAAATTAATAATCTCAACTGCTAAGAGATGTCCCGCCCCTATCACGTACAATGTGTTAGAGCGCAGGCTTATAGAAGCGGTAGTGTTACATAGTGATGTCACAATGTCACTGAATTAAACAAAGGAGTCCAATGGAGCCGTTTAAGCACTTTGTGTATTAAACGCAGGGAGGGGGAGGCAGGGGGGAGTGTGTGAGGGGAGAGAAACTCCCTCTGGCATGAACTTTGGGATTCAAGCCTTTGCAGACCACTTACATGAACAAAAACCTATATAAACACACTATAGGAAAGGGAACACCCAAAAAAGCCTAATAGGGCCTCTTTAAATGTGAAGTTGATGGCCAATAGAAAGACTGGAAGAAAGATACAGGATCATAATTTGGATCGAAGAGCTGCCGTGTTTATAGTAACTAATAATAGATGCTTTTAGTATCCTACACCAACATAAAATGGGCTCTCATAGAGCTGATATATCAATGAATAACTAGTCAACCACCATTTGAGTGAAAAATCTGTTATCTTTACACATATTGGTTATGTTGCCTATTTTGAGACGCTACCTCATAATAGTATTTGTTTTTGTATTTAAACATTTTTGGCATAACATAACTGTCCTCCCTACAGCTTAGCACAAATCATGTTTCTGGTATAGGTGATTTTTAATTTTTTTTTCTTTCTCCACAACCATCTTAAGACCCCCAGACCTGGTGTTCCTGACCCCCTTAGGGGTCTGGAACACCAGGTCAGACCACTGACAGAGATTATTTCTCTGTACCATAGAGCTCCATTGTTGTCCAACTAGACAAAACTAGACAAAGCCGTGTTCATCGCTGCATGATGAAACACAGCCCTGTCATTCATTTGAATGAGGTCAGTCCGATGGCGCAGTGGGGGCACCAATGCAGGGGGCAGCAGCAAATATTTCAAATTTGTTCTCCAAACACCCAAAGCAATGCCAATAAAGTGAGCGTTTGACTTTGAAAGAAAGTGATTGTGAGTAATTGTGTGTCTACAGTTAGCTGCATGCCTTCCACTTAATGCATTGTGGGATAGACTCCACTTTGCTACGACCCTGAATAGGTATAACTAATACCTCATTCACACCAACGCAACTCCGGTTCAAGCTCCGTGCTAGAGCTTTTCAGGTTCAGAACCGGTTCTTCGGTTTAGCTCCGGCTCTTTTCACACCGCCCAGAGTCCGACTGGTGCTGCGTCATTGCGTCATCGTTTGCGTCATGACGTAACCGTTTGCGTGCCTGCTTCATAAAGCCAAACCGCGCGGAAACCCCTCACAGCTCACACCGACAACAACAACAATGGCCGATTGTGCTCCAGCTTCCTCTGTACCTCTTCGGAAGACTAGATTCCCAGTAGGTAGCTGGTCTCTTCAGTGGACCACTGCTGCTTGTTAAGTTTCTCCATCGTTGTGTACAAACTGGATAAAACGCGGGCATTTTGTTGTTATTCAGGAGTTGATCCCGCCCCTGCACCTGCCCCCGCCTCGACGTAAGCGTGACGTATGTGGTGCTTTTGCTCGAGCCGGACCATTTTTGGGTGCTTGAAACTAACCGGATACCGGAGCTAAGAGGCTGCTCCGCTGCGGTGTGAACAGGAAAACCCGGTGCTTTTCAAGCCCCAGCTCCGAACCGGCCCTGAAACACCGTTGGTGTGAATGAGGTATCAGTCATTATTGGATAGTGTAGTATTAGCTGCAGAAACAAATTAAATCTATAAAATAAGTTACCCATTTAGAAACCGGCACTAACATGACCTTGACTGAAGGTCAAGTCCCGCTCAGTAACCAACAAAGCAGCGTGTGTGTCGGGATGCATATATTTTGAGGTTTAATTATCATGTCTTTAATTACTCGCCTTAACTGTTTCATTGTTGCCAGCCAGCCATTAACCAGCGTAGATGAGTTACATTTTGTTCTAAGGCGACCCGCGTCTTATTATTTTTCCGTCCCATGTCTCATTTTCTGTCATCACCACAGTTTTAAATAAGGTGTCAGCTATTTCTGCAATAAAAGCATCTGTAATTAGCAGCTGCTATCATGGTGCAGAGCATTTTCAATTACTTTTCCCCAATCACCCTTCCATAATCTACTCCCCCACCACCTAGTGTTTCCTCTATCTTCTACAGTTACCATTTGTTTCTCATTATTTCTTCGTCCTGTCATTAATCTTCATTCCCTCCTGTCACGACTGTACCTAGAGTGTGTTTATGTTGAAGAAGGATTGTGACACATTCCCCACCACATACCACATCTTTATCGTTCACTCTCTGCCGTCCTACCTCGCAGTCGATCTCATTGATTTTGTTTTAAAAGTTCTAAAAGGATCTAATCATTAATAATTATCTCTCCTTGTGGTCTTCCATTATGTTCCCCTTAACCCCTCTGTCTCATTTGTCACAGATCGCCTCCATCACTCTTCTCTTTCACAAAGAGTAAGATGCAGCCATTTTGGTTGTTACAGGTGCCCCTCTTCCATCATTATTCTCCTGTTTTGTCTGCCTTTACTCCCATTCCCCTCCCTTTCTGCCATGTATCCTGTGTTTGGAAATGATAATGTTTCACTGCAATTTCACAAATCAGTGGTGGCCCTCCCTGACAACAAAAAAATAGAGGCAGGCTTCAATGGTTGGTTGTCGTACAACATGATCTATATTTTTGTAATGCAACCCTCTCTTCTTCAGCCTATCTGCACTCCAAGAGAAACTAGCAGTATATATTGAAACTGTTGACTCTGTTTCCTTTTTAATCTACATATTTTGTCCGTCTAAATCAGGGGTGCCCAACCAGTCGATCGCGATCGACCGGTCGATCGCCGGGAGATTCCCAGTCGATCGCGAGATGTGTCTAAAAATAGAACAACAATATTCTGTTTTATCGTTAATGTCCTATAACATAATCTTCCTGTGCCAGAATAATGCACTTGAACGCATCAAAGCTTTGTGATTGGCCGGCGTGACCCCATGTGTCGGGGCGTGGCTGGTGGGCAGTGGGCACTAGTTCGCTGATGTTGTCCGTGTCAACAGGAGTGACAGTCCGCACACACACAAGACCGCAATTATGGCAGAAGCCAAAAAGCCCAAAATATATAATTTTCACTCTGAGTGGGAGGATGATTCTTTTTGTATCTATTCCAATTCAAAGTCCATCTGTCTCATCTGCAATGCGAGCGTGGCTTTATCGAAGAAGGGTAATTTAGGAGCAGCATTTCAAAACAGTGCACAAACGCTACGAGACGGGATTCCCTCCTAATTCTGCCCTACGCTCCCAAAAGGTGAGGGACCTGAAAGGACAGCTAAATGCACAGCAGTCCATTTTCACCAGGCCCAACAACAAGAACAAGGCTGCTACCATAGCATCTTATCGTGTCAGTCGCGTTCTTGCGAAACACATGAAGTATTTCAAAGACGGCGAAGTTGTGAAAGAAGCATTCCTGGAGGCTGCTGATGCGCTTTTTGGGGACAGTAAAAATAACAGTAGCATTTCAACAGGTTTTTGATATAATAAAAACTCAAGTTAGATACCGTTATTAATCAGCTGTAAGTTTTTGTTTGTTTGAACATATTCATTATAATTATTGTACAAAATGGTAAGAATGCAAACTTAAATTGATTATAGTCTATTATCAATTCAGGTTAAGAAACTAGTGTTGCTTGCATCCTATTTTAAAGGCATTTGTTTTTATACAACAAAAAAAGGGTTTGATTCTATTAATTTTGTCTTTTTTATTGCACTTTGGCAGCAGATTCCTGTGTAGCTTCAGGTCTGAGTTGTCTTATTAGTAAGCCTAATTTATACCTTTGTAGCAACACTATTTTTATATAATGGCAAAGAAAGGGTTCAGAGTATTTTCTTTTTTCCCTGTGCCATATGTGGCAGCACTGTTCAATGTTTCTTGAAAACATTACCCACTGTAGTATGTGACGTGAATAAACTCCAACTCTGTATCAACAACACTGTTGTGTAACTTCAGTTAAATACTTGTATGTGTGTAGATTAGAAAGAGGTAAGATAAAGGATCTGCAGTATTTTATGAAGTATTCATCGTACAAAGGTCAGTTTTATACAAGTAGAAGTGTGTATTTACCTGGTAGTAGGCTGTCAGGTTTGCCCCCCCTGCCTGAAACGCCTCAATTGTAGTACTTTGTTTTCTCCCATGACATAGTGACATCATTGCGTAACACTTGTGCTTATTGGCTAGCGCTCCAACACATTGTACGTGCAGGGGCGCCGTTTGCCGGCAGGCAAGGCAGGCAACTACTTGAAGGGGGCCCCCAAAGAAGGTCGATTAAAAAGATCCACAGCAACGACAACATGAAACCCCCTTTCATTTACTGCAATGACATGTCGGGAAACCCCCATGCATAACGCACTGTCAAAAGCTGCTTCATAATTTCAGTTTCGTAATCTCTGCTGCCTGGGGCCCCCAGAGTGTCTTGCAGCGCCACTGTGTACATGATAGGCTAAAGGCCCTGACACACCAGGCCGAAATCGGCCGTTTTCGTTAGTCGGACGACGAAGCGTGCCCTGTCGCCCAAACTCAATTTGGTGTGTCCCACACCGTCGGCCGTGACACGCCTTATTTGGCTTTTCATGGCCGATGCACGGCCACAGGCAGTCGGACAAAGAAATCACTCTGATTGGCTGTTCAGCTAGCGAATCAGTGCATGAGAAGCGAAACGGTTGCTTGAGTTATTGCCACTCACGCATGCGCAGTTCCTACGTGCTCGGCTGAAGTCTTTGCGGTGTGTTCCAGTGCGACACATGGCCAAGACGCAGGACAACACGGCGACGCAACAGTCGGCGTCGGCGAGTTCTCTGGTGACTGCTTGGTGTGTCAGGGCCTTAAGGAACAGGACCTCTATGAGTGGTTGACCATTCAGAACAGAGCAGGCCAGCTAACCAATGAGAGCAGACTGGGCTCTGGTTTCAGACAGAGGGTGAAAAGAGGCAGTATGATCAAAATAAAGAGCTTTTTGAACATTATAGCATGTAAAAATGTCACAGTACAGACACTACATACTGATATACACCTGAAAATAAGCATATAAAAGGCTCCTTTAAGTACATTTACCATTTTAAATGTTGCTGTGACATGGCCTTTAGTCTATATATTGTCTAATATGTGCTTATTGTGTGACCATCTTTAATGAGTTAAATGTCTGCATCGGTCATCATTTATAGAACACTTTACAAGAAGAGCTCACTTTAAAGTTTTAAGGTGTTGGGAGACTACTCAAACCTCTGAGCTTTAAGTCACTGCCAATAATAGCCAAAACGTGGGATAAGTCTCCCGAGTGAAAACATGACTGCATTTGAGCCTTGACCAAAGGACCTTTCTAGATTTGTCTGACAGAAAACCACTTAAAGAAAGGCCTTCAGAAACCACCTGGATCGTATGTCTCTGCTTTAATGCATCTAAGACAAATGCCCCTGACTTTGAAAGCGAAGGTATCGCCTTCTGGAAACGCAGAGAGAAAGACCAGCCTCGAGGGACACGGTAAAGCGAAAAAATGAAAACATGAAATGAAATATAGCGAGATGAGAAAATAATCCCAGACACAGACAAAGAGCAGCCAATTTGAAAAGAAGGTAATGGGCTATTTATCACCATTCAAGTGTCTCCATTTTTATAAACTGCAAGCAGAAAAAACATGGCTCTGCAACTAGGCTGTAGCCATGGAAACCCACTATCTGTATCCTATTGAAGGAAATTATTCTTTCATTCCTGCCTTTCGTTCAGTGTGTCATACAGCCACACTGATTGCAAAAAAGGACTCAAAAATCCAGCCCTCATAATTTAATGAGCAGAAAAACAACATATTTATACAATTTGTCAAGTCACGTTCCTTCTTCTTAAAACCTGTGTTTTGCAATAATTTATTCTGACTTAATCATAATTAAATCCAACTAACTATCCATCTATCTATCTCATCTATCTATTCCATCTATCTATCCCCCCTCCAAATTATATGACAATATAATACATATGCATGTATGTATGTTATGGGCTGCGACTGCTATATATGACGCTTTCCGTCAGGAAATTGAAATACTAGACACTATTGTTTATGGCTACACCATTCTACTTAGTTTAATGGCTTAACTGAATGCCCTTTACTGTAACACATTCCTAAAATGTATCCTGACGTATTATAATTATAATTTATAATACAGTTAGGTAGGGTTTCTTGAAGGTTGGCCAGGTGTTCAGAGGTTAGAAAAGTGGTTTGAAACTTTTTGGGTATTGGTGATGAAAGCACCAATGATTTTTTCCTCAGAGCACTCAGAAACTGACAGAAAGTCACAGAGATAATCACGCCAGATGGAAATTAGCATAATGAGGAACAAAGTAATAGTTCACAGGAGCAGCATGTCCCCATCTTACAAAATTAAAAATAGGTAAGGACATAGAGTAAGGACATTTTCAGTGACATTTTCTAACCGGGGGCAAGGGCACATTCAGTATGGTTTATTAGGTCATTTTGTTTCTCTATGATTAAAGTCAACAATGAAAATGTGCTTCCCTTTGAACTGTTAGTTTAAGGATAGTGAATTGCAGCCATTAGATGGTTGAGAAGTATTACATTATTTGTATTATCCATGGTTTCTGGAGCCATTACTAACATCACAAACAGGGCATGTCAACCCAAGGGCAGTTATTTGTTTAAGTTAAAAGTCAAATGTTAAGCAAAGTTTGACAGGGCAAGTCTGACTTCAATTGAAAGATGCATCTGCTTTGGAGCTCAACTCAATTTACATAATCTAACACAAAACAATAACCGTATAACGTGTTGATGTATTAATAGATGTCAGGTCTGGCACTGCAAAAATCATTTTGCAAGTAATACATTGCAATAGTTTCAATAATATTGCAATTGACATATTTTAATGGGGAAGTCAAAAAGACATTCCCTGAGGAAATTAACTTGAGACCTATTGTGAATTGAGTAATTGAAATTCATTGTATTCTGCCTTGCTGTACATTGTCAGTGTCTGAATCAGGAAGTGTTGTGTGGTATTCAATCTGCAGCCAAACAAAAGGAATGGGGGCAGATTCGATTCTAGATAGATATGAGAGAGTAAACAGAGATAGGGTGATAAAAAAGATAGAAACAGAGACAAAGACAGAGAGACAAAGATAAGTCTGTCCAATAGCTCCCCAGTTGCCAATTAAACTAATCAGACATATTTCTACAGGAAGTGTGTATGTGTGTGTTTGTGTGTCATGTAAGCATGCCAGCAAGATCATAGGTATGGCGTGTTCTAATAAATCCACAGCAAAATCAAACAATGCAGCACTTTGCATCTAAAGGGTGTATGTTGCTGGAGACAAAAACAGAGCTACAAGAAGAGAGAATATTAGATTTATGTTCATATGTCAAATTGCTGTAAATTAAGTCTAATGTTGCAAACTTGCCATTTGGATGTGTAAATAGGCAACTGCTTTAAGGCACATTTGCCACATAAACGTAATAACATTAAAATATGCCAACAAGTGTGTACAAATTCCTTCTAAATAAATGGTCTATGATAAACCTTAAACTGAGATTTGGACACCTTTTTTATTGACGTCATTGTGCGCCATTACAAACAAGTGCAGAGTCAGAATGCAGACACTCAAATCAAAGTTACATCAGTCATTGGAGATTAGTTTTGGAAGTTTGTGGTATGTTTGATTTGTTTACAGCTTTTTCCACTGCCCATAAAAATGTAATATTGCTTTAAGTCACCTTTTCTCACTGGTCAAATGTTGTAATTATGTGCTTTTCTTTGCAACAATGTCAGGAAATGTGTTGCCTGAAGCCAATTCATACAAACCCCATATTGAAGCTCAAAAAGCCATTAACTGCTTCAATTGAGGCAACAATAACACCTCATGCTTACTAAAGGTGTTTGTCTTAGGCTTTGTCCTATTCACTGAACACAATTCACACCTTGGTGGGCAGATGGCGCAATGTAAGAAAAGTTATCTCCATTGAACAGTCGCAAAACGCACTTTGCTATAGTTCATTTACATTTATTTTTTTTAAAACGCCTTATTTTTCTCTACCTCCACCACACATACAGAACTGCACTTATTGAAATGGCTGATCACAGCACCTGCATGCCTATTACAACGTTATTCAATCTAATTAGGATGAATTATTAACTGGTTATTAAAGAGAGATGGACTTTTATTAATCCCTCGTGGGGAAATAGTTTTTCTGCATTTGACCCATCCTAGTGTTAGGAGCAGTGTGCTGCCATTTTGAACGGCGCCCGGGGAGAGCAGCAATGTTAAAATATTCATGCTTTAAAAGGTGAAGTATTGCTTTAAAACTATTTGTTGTTGGAGGGTTATAAATGTTTGCATCGTGACTCATTCTGTTTGCCTCATTAAAAGGTAACAAAACACAACGGACATCTAATTGATCTGATGAGATCCCAACTGATGGTATTTCTTTATTTTGCAGTTCATCAGTTTCTATTACTCAGGCAATATTATACTGTCGGGATACACTATTACTGAAATAATAATGTTTGAGGGGGTAAAAGCAACAAAGCTAATGGGTATTTAAACGCTGGCTTCATCATCTCTCTCTTTTGGGTTGTCTATTTCAAGTGTATTACAAACAAAAAATAGTAATTAAACATTTTTACACCATTGTTTTACTTTGTACAAAGCACGTTAATTAGTAGACACAGATGTTGTGTTTGACTTGTTTTTGACTTTCCACCAATGAGACAAACTGTTAAATGTAATATACAACTGATTGCTTGACTGTGCATGTAAAGGGAAATCACTGGGAGGATTAGCAGGCATACACAGGCTTAACTTCTGTCTATTCCATAAGCAACTGGTTTGTCCTGCAATCTTTGCCAGAGCACAGGGAGCATTTAAATGCTGATTCGCTGCTGAAGCCTTTCAAGCCTTTCACAATTAAATATCGTCTGCCACAAATGGATCTCAAAACAAAAACCCAGGCGAGTTCAAATCCCGCCTGGAACACAACCACTAGTGTGCCCTTGAGTAAGGCACTTAGCCCTCAGTTACTCCAGGGAGGATGACCCTGTAATTGGTCATTGTAAGTCGCTATGGAATAAGGTGTCTGCTAAATGCCTGAATTGTAAATTATATTTCTGGGAGAATAAACCCCACAGTTCCTCAATTCCGATGTGTCTCACTCATTAACAACGCAACACAGAGCAACAAGAACGTACAGTAGCCATGAACTCGCATGTATTTTCTTATTTGAGGGGGGGGGATGCGTGGGCCACCCGAATAGGTTAAGGGGCCTTTGGCTTTTCTTGCAGTCTTATTGTTGAAGCATGGCCTCTCAAATTGACAGCAGACTAACTTGAAATCAGTGGATGGAATGTGTATCAGATCACCCAAATGCACATGAATAATGCAAACAGGGGCCATCTTGTAAAAGACATTGCTCCATAGTGTGTAATAGCATAACTATAAACAAGACTAAACACATCACATAATTGAGGCATAACAACAGGCAAGTGATAATTCAAACTAGAATGAGAGCTGGTTGAGAAGCAGTTTCCATCCCTGTTGGTCCATATTGGTCCATATTGTCTTTACTTCATCATATCCTATTAAACATCCTTATCCTAGACATTTTGTGAAATTGCAGCATTTTAATTATTGAGTTGTGGACGAAAATGTGTTGTGAGTAAACATTGATTGCCAAATTCGAATCTTAAAGGGGACCTATCATGCTATATTTGAACAATATATTTTAGGGCCATACCAATATAAAATATATAAACATAGTTTTTTAATCAAAACACCAAACAGATCCTGCATTTTAGCCATGCCTCATTTCGCTCTATTTGCTCTTTCCAGCCCTGTTTTTGCAGGGGGCTGATTCTATGAGCTGCAGCGGACCACGCCCCCCTGCAGGAGAGGGGAGCGTGCTCTGAGATCAGCTGCTGGGCTGCAGCGGGGAGAAGAGGGGGACAAAACGAGATCTCCGTCCTCCGTCCTCCGTGTTTTATTCTTATATATGATTATATAGAGTCATTATTAATTTGTTTTAAAGCTCAATAAATAACAAAGAAGAGCTTTGACCGGCACTTTTCTAATTTTGTCCGGAAGATTTAAACTTTAACGGACATGTTGACCGGTGAAAGAAAATCTAACTGAAACTCTGCCGCACGGTCCCCTCGTTCCTTGGAAGAGGCGGAGAGGTGGGTGTTTGTCATCTGCTGGTGGACTACCGGAGAGAATTACAGCGCTTGCCTCGACGGGGAGGGATTGCATTGAATTACAGCAGGAGGCGCAAACGCTTGCCTCGGGGAGGGAGAAAAAGAGCCACAGCGGAGAATAAACAGAAGGGCAACCATGGCAACAATGCACGGGAAGTCTTCTTCGCTGCTTTTGTGGCAGACTACAGCGCCACTTACAGGCCTGGTATATGTACTACAGCGTCTCCAGCGCTTTCGAGCGGCAATGGCCGGCCGTGGCCCAACCCCACATTCCCCTGATAGGTGGAGAATTGACCAATAAGCGGAGCACCCCTTCTGTGACGTCGAAAATAATTCAAATCTGGATCAGTCTGTATCAGATCCGTTGCAGCCCCGTTTTTAGAGATTTGGGTATGGAGGAAAAGAGAGAGGGTTGTGTTTTCTGACACTTGGTGAGTTCCCTGGAACACCGGGGACACATATTCATGTATAAAAGACGTACAAAAGTGCATTTTGCATGATAGGTCCCCTTTAAGTTCAAGTGTACATTTGTGCCAAATATGAAGAAGTTCCTGATAGGCGAAAGGAATGGACTGCATAGAAACATTAAATGACACTACCAAAAAGTTCCTGAAATCCTTCTCAAATCAAATTCACTTTCTGTGCTAAGCTAAAATATAAGATTTCCATTTTTTTTACATTGTGCTCTTAATAAAATTGCTGCGGTACCTTGAACCTGCAGTCATGGAAGAATGTTCTGAAAATAGTTTGCCACATGTTGTGCATACAGTGGTTAAAAGGTTTAAGTTGAAAGCATTCTGCTCTGAAATCTACTTACATTTTGGGTATTACGCAGAGTTCAACTGGGCTTCATGCAATCATTGTAAAGTAACCCAAACCCCTTAATATTGAGAGTGTAAGCCGGAGCTGGTAATTCAATATAATGAAGAGAAGCAGAGAAATGTGGCAGACAGTTCAGTTAAGGCCCAGTGAGTGGAAATCCTAAAATACTTCTCATGGCATAACAGTACATTTGAATTCATTCATGAGACTTTGTTAGCCTGTGGGCCTGTTCTATTAGATGTACAAGTGTGTTTATGTCAACATGCAATACAAAAAATGTTCACCATCTTTGTGTCCTTTAAATAATTGTCTTCTTTTGATTCTCTTCTCTTCGCTTCTTCATTGTTATAAAACCGTCAGCAAAGAAATATACAGATATATACTTGACCGCTGCGCTGAGTCATTACTTAAAAGGTCATGGCCTTCTCTCTTCAGTTGTATACTCACTTTTCTTTTTCTGGATTTATGAGTCGTTGCAGCTCTGTATCTCAATGGGATAGCATCGCATTTGTCCAATCACTGGAAAAAATGGCTGTACTTAAAGAGCACTTACAATATTTCTCCACCGACAGCTAAATAAAAAGGTATTGGTGAAGTTGCCTATCACCAAAAACAATCACCTCGTTCTCCAGCTTTCATCTCCCAGCTCCATTTTCTTCATCGATCTTTTTAGAATCCTTCCCTACTTTGTACACTCTCACCCCTTTGTGTCTTGCCATAATCATTATTTTTTACGTTTTATTCAACTATATGCATGTTCCCTGTAAAAGCGATTTGTATACCAAATAAACAACACAGAAAGGTATTTTAGTAAGCATTGTATGGAAATCTAGCTCCATTAAGCATCACATGAGTTTTCCCTAAGATATAGGATTGATCTACGCTAACTGTTGCCTCAATCTGCCACTTTCACGTCTAACACGCACAAATCTTATGACATCCATTTCTCTCACACACAGCCAAACGGTCCTTTTTCAAATCAGCCATGCCGAGTTATTTTCCATTGCTCCCTTCATCCCTTCTCTCTTCCTTGCTGTTTCTTCAGGCTTCTTATCATTCACCCCCTGCTGTCACACCCGGAATGTTCTCACGGTCTTTTCTCGCTTGCTTTTTAATCTTTGTTCCATAATTCTCTGTTTAATTTGCATGTAGGTGAGCGCTGCATGACCTATATCAACTGTAAAACCAAAACGATCATTTGTATTCCTTTTTCTTTCCTTTTTAACTGACCTGTCCACAGCTGTCCTGCTGTAGTGGGCTTGTTCTGCTACATTGGCAGAAACTGTATTTCACTGTGAGCGTGAAATTCCAGATGGTGATATCATACTGTTATTAAAATTGGACATTTAGTGCTTAAAGGTGAGGTGTCATGGCCATTTCCACTGATCATAATTCCATTGTTGAGGTATACTAAAATAGAAAAATACTGTGCAATTTTCCAAACTCACATTGGTTTCGCATACAGCATCTCTGTAAAGTGTGTGTATTCACTTTCTCCACTAAACGGCTCGCTGCAGCTCTCCCCCCCCCTCCCTGTGAGCCCAGTGTGCTCCGATTGGTCAGCTCGGCCCCTCTGTTCTGATTAGTCAACCACCAGAGAGGCTCCTCCGAAAGGTGGCTTCAGTTAGCTGCTAGCTAGCTGAAAACACCAACGGTAGCACACACCATCATATGCCAATATATACACCTTACACACCCTATAACATGTACAGATTCGAGTATAGACATTTGAGGCGTAGAACGGAAGAAGAGTACGTTATTTTTTACCTGTAATAAACTACTTTGTTTGATGAAAAATCTAATCATGGTTTGCTATATATGAATGATATGATATAGGAGCAAATACTTCAGGGAAGAAAGGCTACTAAGTATTTTCTATCAAACTTTATTTTAGAAATGTACAAAATGAACATAAATATACATATATACACGGTATATCATCCATTCCTCCCCTTATAGGCGTTGTCCCCTTTTCGCCGTCTTGCAAGCTACAACCGGGGCTGTTACGAGGCATCAGAGTGGTCGTCTCGATCATGTATTGTCCGCCAGATACGCCAGGAGTTTCCTGATCTGGCTGGATGAAATCAAATGCAAATCAGAAAATATTATATAATAGAAACGTAGTTGTTTTAGATTCGTTAGTAGTAGTTGTGGTAGGAGTGTGTATCTCAACACCGTTAGATATTGCCAGCTAATATGCTAACCTAGCTTCCTTGTTTACCTTGGTAGCATATGAACGTTAGCTCGGAGAAAAGGCAACTAATGTAGTGTAATAAAACCACTATGAACAAAAGCTAGTGGTTCATATT
>CALSBZ010044661.1:33230-51070 GCA_943591055.1 Gobionotothen gibberifrons | reverse complement strand
GAGGAAAAATGAATGGTGATGAATGTAAACACTTCGACCGGGTTCATCTTGTGACGTCGCGCAGTAGATCGCAAGCCACGCCCACGAAGGCGGAGGTCGACTGCGGATTTCAATTCAAACTCGTCAAATTCGTTGCTATTCCAACATCTTTGATAGGGTTCCAATGGACAATGTTGGTCATTACTATATGTATTAGCATAACAGATCATGCACAGGCGCACACTTCACTGGGCCTTTAAAATGCGGAAATATATACAATCTCAGCCTGTGCTCCTGACATCGCGTTCACTCACAGTCACGAACGCAAACGGCACGCTTCACCTCGCTTCACCTCGTTTCACACACCTGAACACAACATTCCAAAGACTTCAGCTGTGTGGGACCATTTTAAAAATTGGACGACGGTAATTCGTGCCAAATATGCGACAAGAAACTGGCCTACCACGGTGGCACAACAACTCTAAAAGTCACCTGGATGCTGGTGTAGCCTAGCTTAGCTTAGCTGTTGTCAAGTTGCCATGATGAAGCTGCTTTATCCGCCGTTTAAACAGTAACGTTACACATAATAAAATGTGTGCACTTACTTTGCTTGGAAAATAGTTGCTAGCAAGCCAACAAATTGTTTTTTTATATTAGTTTTTCCATTGTATCCGAATAGTGAAAATAATAGGAGTAATGTGGGAACATCTGGGGCTAAGGCAATTATTGGCATACAGTTCGTTCATTTATTTTTCGTTCTTCATTTATTTAAATACTGTTTACTGTATCGGTAACAAGTATTACACTGTTAGGCCTACTGTTACGGCTATGTTATTAAAAGTATTGTTGTTGTAACAGAAATATGTGTTTTGTATCTTTGTTTGACTCTTCAGGTTGTAAAACGTTATAGACGGAATTTGGAACCAGATTTGGTCCCCGGGCGCTGCACTGCGGCTGGGTTAAATGCAGAGGACACATTTAGTTTTAATGTATGCGAGTACTGAGACAATAAATAAATATAAATCGTAATAGTATGCTCTTTCTGCGCTTCTGCTTAACAGCGTGTTGTCAGGTGTCTCGGATTCGGAGCGTGTTATGAAACCTTTTGGAAAAAATAAATGTATAAAAGAAAAAAAAAGTTTATAAAAAAATATATATATCTCTCCGCACCGAATATTTGAATATTCGCTGCTGATTACTACCGAATATCCGGAGCCCGAAAAATGGTATTCGGGACAGCCCTAATAATAAATGGATTATAATGGTTAGCCGACCGGAGCTTCCGGTTTAGGAGGTGCGCACGCAGCGTCTCGTTTTAACTGACGGTCATGTTTACATGGATTCATGAACTGCTCTTAATTACCGCCCCCCTTCCAGAGACACACTGTCAAACACACTCATACCTGCTTGGTATGACAAAGTTACATTAAATAATAAATACAAATAAATTACAATAAAATGACTGTTGTTTAATCTTCACATCTTGTAATCATGTCTATAATTTTGTTATAGTTCAAAGGATGTACTTGAATTATTATTATATATTATCATTATGTCAGTGGTCTAAAATGGTCTCACAACGGTGCCGACAATATTATCGTTTATCGCAATAATTTCCGGGAAAATTTATCGTCCAACAAAATTAATTATCGTGACAGGCCTATAGGGCTAAATGTACCTACTACCACTTAGGTACTCAAGTTTTCAGGTAGTCATTTATCATGGGATGTGCAAGTTAGAAGTCTGCCAAAGTTAACAGATGGCATGTCTGCATTTGTATGGTGCTCCTTAATTTATAACTGCAGAGAAAGCATGAACCAACCACTTGTCTCTCTACCCTCTCGTCTCCCTGCCAGCCCTGCTAGTGTCTCTGGGCTCTTCCTTCACTCCCCTCCCTTCCCTTTCTTTCCATTAGCCTTCAGTCCTAAAGAGAGGCGAGAGGAATACAAAAGGGAAGACGAAGAGGCGAGTCCTCCGTCCTGAGTGCCAGTGCCAGCTGCTACTGCTGCAGAGACTATCCATCCAAACCCCGGCAGGCGGGGATGACAGTGTTTTGGAATTCAGCCCTTGATGCAAACTCCTGGTGCTATGTGATGCTCTACCCTAATAGTAGAAAAATAACGCACCATTACAAGTGAGTGCATTCCTTATCCGTCTTGTACACAGATGGCAAAATGTATTTTCATCCTCCTGAATATATCCACATTGCTGTGTATTAATGCATTAGAGCAGTCAAACTTGGCAAAAATTATGTTTGCAGTATAACAAAACACTTTAAACAATTTAAATGTAAATATATGCATTTGGTTCATGACGGCGTGTTCTAACTGGCTGCAAGTTTAAAGCATAGCAACGTGGCGGCCTATTTTGAGCTAAGCTTTTGTTGGAAGCCCTGTTGCCATATATTTCCGTTGCTCGCTTTGAAACACAATGGAGGAGAATCGGCCGACTTGTGAAGTTGAAATGCAAAGTAAACCCCGGGGAGCTAAATGCTTCCGACTTGCTGTTGGCTATATTGTATTTAATTGCCATTAAATTACCTGTTTTCTGTACAAACGTAGGAAGAAAGTACTACTCACACATCTTTACTTGTTACGTCTCCACTCTACTCTCAAAAGCACAGCTGATTAGTTATTAGCCTTTATTTTCACCATTATATATGATTTTCATATTTAATTACAGTTTTTTTACATCGACAAGTAAGTCCACTCAACCATTTTTGGGGTTGGCAGTGACTCTAGTGCAACCATTTGTAACATACCTCAGTGTAATTTAAGAAGCACTAGAGGCAGGGGCCTCAGTAATTATTTTTACTGCCAAAACATCAAGATAAACTTGAGTGAATAACTGGTGTTCTAGTCACATTTATCAAAATGCACGACCACCAATAACATAAGGAAAACCCAATACCAAAATTCCGCCAATCTTGTCTAAACATTAATGACAAAGTATGTATCTGTTTCTTCCATTTCAAACCGAAGATCATAGACTAAATAAGATGTATGAACTTTCAGGAGTTTATCATTAATCCACTTTCCTTTTAGCAAGCCACAACATACAAGCTGAACTTGTTAACAAAAAACTGCTGTTTCAGTTTAATCTAAAGTAAATGGATGCAGGAAGAGAAAAGCAGCATTTGATCACCAGCTGTAATTACCAAGAAGGAGCTCTGTTAGTCAGGAGCACAGTCAGCGAATGAGAGAATATATCTCTACATAAGATACAAAGTCTAGTCAACATGTGTTGTTAATGCACAGAATCACTAATGGACAGCTTTGAACAGCCTCAACGGAGGAGGGTTTAAAAAGCAGCGCCTGCACTTGAGGCAATTCGCAGTTATATTCACTGAGGCATGCCTGACATTATTTTGTAATAGCTTAATCAAAGAAAAAACACCACAATGTCCCAACAGGCATATTGTTTCTGTTAACAATTGTGTTTGGCTGAACAACTATGGAACATAAAGGAACTCACATTAAGTGTGCGATAGGTGTTTCATAAATATAAGCCATACGCCCTAATTGCTATAATAAAAACAACATTGGCTATTATGGTATAATAAAGTGCTGATTTAATTTGCCTCAAACCTTTTGTCAACAGCAAAAGGCTGCATTTAGTATACTGTCTGGGTGGGTACATTTAGATGTGCTCAAATGTGTTCAATCAAAATGCAGTGTTGTTACACTAAAACAGCATTAACTTAATATATGACCTGCTTCCAGCTCTGTGTGTCTGGGTTTGTCTCTTTATTTATAGGTTTATGTCCATGACAAGATGAGACAGGAATGGGCCTAAGAGGTTTTGCTGAATTTTTAAGGGGCCTCAAGCTTCCAAGGTTTAGAAGGTTTGCCTTACATCCTCTGTCTAAATGTCATAGTTAGATTCATTCTTAAAGGGTTGAGGCAATGTTCAAAACATTGTATTGGTCACATTGTACAGAAAGTTGTTACCATTTGTTATCAGAAACCAGTGTGCAAAACTAACTTTTTCTGTCCACCGGCCAGACGATGTTTAACATTTATCTACTAGCCACTTGCATATTTAATCAACATTTGTCTGGTAAATGGTGCTAATGTTGTGCTCTGCCAGGAAGACATAAAGTAATGTGAACTAGAGGGGGCATAACTATTAAATCCAATCTGCCTCCACATAATTTTGTTGAAATTGCAATCTTTATCACTGTACACTAATGAGTAAGTCTTAAATTCAAGTCAGGTAGTGGTTCAGAGCGAGCAGTCTCTCTGGTTTTAGGGAAAGTCGATTAAGTAGGCCTTGGTCCTACACATTTCTCAGAAAGAGAGCAGAAGGGATCCCTTTGCTCTTCCTTATTCTGTCCCTTGGGTGCTCTTTCTTGCACCACAAAGGGATGCGAAGGTGAGAAGAGACAAAGAGATCTGAAAGATACTGGCAGGAAAATGAGATGAAGTGAACACTGGAAAGAACTCCTGTCAGGGTTGTCATACAACAGAACGTATTTTTATAAACTTGAATAACAGAACCAGTGGCATATTCAGAGAGTCAAAATAACTGAAAAGCAGTTTAGAAAAAGACAATGACTTGAGCATTGTTTGGTGACAACATATTCCTCATCTCTTCTCAGATCAGAGCCATGGTATTAGTAATAATTAGAATTTGGTATCGTTTGGATTTGAACTATTTTGTCTTTTCTGCTTATTGGAACAAAACATTGAGAATGATGATTCGTGTAGCTTAGTGCATACCAAGTGTGCTGTTGAGCAAGAAAGTGAGAGAGCCATAGACTACCTAGATAGAATAGAATACCTGCGGCACTAAGTTGTCACTATGAGCATCATAACTGTGAACTGCTTGCTAGATGAACATCCAGGGATGGGCCGTTTTCAAAGCTCTGATTGCAAGTAAAGTGGAAGAGCTATAATGACTGGCTCCCAGGTGGGGACAGGACATTCAAAGACATTATCATAATCCCATAATCCCGAGAGAACAAAGCCCTCAGATTTCCAGTGATCCGATGTAAAGGATGGCTGTCTATACCTTCGTACCACCTATTTAGAACAACAAGGAAGCTTTAGTAGGTGTTACATAAGCATGGACTTAACTGGACAGTCAGTCTGTAGACAGGTAGGACGAACATACACTGCTAAAATACGAAGATGTTACTATTGTGTATAATGTTTGATTCATTCCATCAAACCACACACAATACTCCAATAAATAAATAAAACAGCCTATATAAGCAAAGAGCTGCATTTTCCCATAGATGCAACTTCCCTTAGCACAGCCTCTAACATTGATGGATGGAGTGATACCTCAGTCACACTTTATCTCCCAAACTGACACCAATGCAGCTTTCTTACAGAACCACAGTGGAATATTTCAAGCATTTGCCTGACATTGCACTATATTAGATAAAATGGCTATTCTTTGCAGCAAGGTTCGTACAACACTGGTATTTGCACTTGTTTAGGAGCTACTTGAATCTAAGACTGTCATCATAAATGACTCATCGCGCTACCTGGAGACTGTCCTAATCCTGCTGTCAAGTGGAATTTTCCTCTAGTTTTGATGACGCACTAGGTAGAGATACAACTGCACATAGATATGATCATAGAGAGCAAAAGATAAAACAAACATAACCAGTGAACAAATGCCATGATCAATGTCTGGCAGCACAGAAAAGTCTCCCATTTTAGTTATTTATTTTCGTATTTAAAGTATGCCGGTATTTGAGTGCCTTAACTTTTACACTACGAATTATGTTCACTGCAGCCTGTTGTGCCACAAATTCAATGTATGAACTTGGTTGGAACTGACATTTTAAAGTGCAACCAATGAGATAACAGCTATTTGTGACAAAGCCACTTTTTTGAATTCGAACCATCTGCAGACAGCTTTAAGAAAACATTATTCTGACACCTCAATTCTGTCTGTCTCCTAAGGTGATTTACTCTGTGAAGATGCTGGGTCTTGTGCAATTGAGCTATCTCCAGTTGTGAGTAATGATAAAGGCAATCGACAGGCAGAGAGAAAGTGATAAAGAAACGTTTTTGAGGCGGTTTCAATAAGATGACCTGTGTGTTTACCCAGTTTGAAATCCCTCTGGACCAAAAGAGACAGGGACTGTATCATTAAACATTTCAGAGAGGAAAGATGCGAAGGAGAGGAGCGGAGAAGAGAGGAGAGGAATGGAGAGTGAAAAATGAAGAGGCAAGAAGAAAAAAAGGCTAACCCAGTTAGGTTTGTGTGGCTCTATTAAACCTCTGCTCCCAAGGTATACAATTAACCTAGTTGAGGCTTTTACAGCTGAGTTATTAGACAGGATTGGAAAGGGCTTCTGAGTCCCAGCACTGCAGATGTCTAATGATGTGATGGCTCTCATTGGTTCTGGACTCAAAATTGGGCATGTGAGCAAGATGGTGATCTATAATTATTTTTATTTGGCCGTGTTCGAATGACAGAGTATCCTCTGCAGTGCAAAGAATGTGACTGCCTGGAAATCTAATCTGGTATTTGGGCATTGGTTTTAGCAAGCAGGAAAATGCTGGATTGCTCATTGTGTTTTGCTGAGTGTTTCCAATGTTGTTGGTCTTGAGGGGCAGCAGGAAACTGACTGAATTTTAATATTATTTACTGGTGCTTTTAGACCACTTGGTACTCTTATGAAATACATCAAACAGTCACCATTTCAGTTGCCTCGAGTTTACTTTTTAAAAAAGCAGAGAGAGAGAAAGACAGGATCAGAGCAGACCAAAAAACGACTTTACTTCTACAGTTCACATAATACACATAACAGACTGTAAAACTACAGCTCTACCATAAACCTTGTCAAGCCGGCATTTAAGAAAGCAAATTGCTTCATTACAATGGAGCAATATGTAGATTTGTAGAGTTTGCTCTATTGACCATTGAATAGCAAGCCATCTTGAAACAGCACAGTTCAAAGAAAATAGAAAAAAGCTTAGCCCTAGCATCTCCTTGGCTTCAGGGTACAACATTAGCACAATTTACCAGTCGAATGCTGGTGAATGGTAGATATCTCAGCAGCCTAAAAAGTCTGAATATTGACTTGATTTGGCCAATGGACCAAAAGTTATATTTTGCACCCTACCTGGTTGGTTAGCATGTAAGTAGATAGCTTGTCAGCTAGAGTGGAAATAAAGGTTCCGAAAGGGTTGTACCAAAAGGGCTGAGGTTCCATCCAGAAATATTGGCTTCTGAAAAATATTTTTTTTAAGAACCCTTTGTGGAAGAAACTGCTCTTCAAAAAGTGTTGAAAGCATGTTTGTTAGAACCTTCTGGGCAGGGTCTAGACCAGGGATGGGCAAATGGCGGCCCTCCCTCAGATTAATTTATATACAACGTAATTAATTAAAAATATATATTTTCATTTTTTTACTTGTAGTATTGATACTGTCCACTAGACTCCTAGTTACGTCGCAAGCTGCGTACATGATTTTGTTCGGCAGCCAAATATTTGGAGAAACAAGTTTAATATTCTAAAAACCAAGACTTTGTTTATTTGAAATCAGATGAAAACAAACTGTCACAGACCCTGCCGTGTTATCTATGATTACTATACGCTTTTCATTCATAGTCTCAGCGGGAGGGAAGGGGAGTGGCGCTGAGGAACAGCAGAGTGTCTTAGCTAGGTTCAAGTTAGACAACTACTATTACATACAATACATGCAATTTGTGTGTGTGTGTTCCAAGTTAATCTGCGGCCCCCTGGTGGCCAGTATATACATTATGTGGCCCCCACCACCATCCAAGTTGCCCATCCCTGGTCTAGACGAAAGTTCTGTAAATAAATATTTATCTGTGGTACTAAATGTATCCCTTTTTTTTTTTAGACCCTTTTATGTTGGGGTCTAAGTTGAACCGTTTGAAAGTGTTCCAGGTAGAGTCTTCATAAAAGGCTTTTTACCTTCAGAAAGAGCCAAGGTAGCAGTTTTCATTTCCAGTCTTGACGCACAGCTCAGCTGACCAAAGCCAGCTTTATATTAAACACATCATTATGAGAGTGGTGTTGAATCTTCTTATCTGACTCTCGCCCCTAAAATGGAATGAGTGTGGTACTTCATAATGTTGAACTAAACCATGCGGTAATAAGACCATATTGGAAATGAAGACACTATTGTCTGGAAAGATATTTTCTTGATTTGTATTTGCCAGATCATTTCTTTTTTCAAAGTGCTTTGTTGAAGAGGGCGACTAAAATTGGATTTGTTTGACATAATGAGTCTGTTTAAAAAAAGGCGAGATTGTATTCATTGACACCAACTTGCCTCTACAGTTCAATTGAGACACAGATTTGATTTGAATGTTGTTTTCCACTTTCCACTACATTAGCCCAAAGTGGTAGAAGTCTCTACCATCGATAATTGTGTGTGCCATAATCAGCACTATTTGATGCCATTGATTAGTAACTAAGCACATGGAGTATAAACGAAGGGACTGACATTGACAAAATTATTAGACAAAAAATACAATTGCAGATAACCGTCAATTGTGTGGCAGACAAGTGCAGATTAGAACGAATAAAAGGCAGACCTAATTGATTTCCAATAAATCACATACATATTAATACAGTGCAAAGTACTAGAATTTATTTGGCTTTACATTCAGTGGTATTTAGATCTGATTCAAATACCCTTGTGGATAAAGGAGTTAAACGTGTGTGAGCGTGTTAAGTAGTTTACAATGATAGGATAGAGTGTTTTCGTGTATGTGTGTGAGAGAGAGAATTAAACACATTTACAGTAAGTAGTTTAAGATGATTGGATTATGTGTGTGTTTGTTTGCGTACGTGTCCGTGTGTGCAAGTGTGGAGAAAACGCACATCATGTTGTGTCCTATTCGTTTTGTCCCCCCGGTGTTACTGCATGGATTTACAAGCTAGAGGGCTTTGACATAATACCCCCCACCCCCGCATTGTGAAATCAGCCTTTGTGCCTTTCAGTATCAAGTCTCTCTGAGAGCCCATAAACTTAACATCACTGGGGGGCTTTTACCTCAAGGCAGTGTGTAAACTGGATGCACATCACACAATTTATTCAGCTCATTAAGCACTCAATTTGCTGCCACAGCCAAATGTGTACACACACAGTGCCCAGAGAAAGAAGTAAGTTTGTAAGTTTAAGATCTTATTCGGACTTCAAACTCCTTAAATTGACAAGAAATTGCTGTGCAATGCACTTAATTGCAGCTAAAGTTGATGTACTTTGGAGTTTTTGCATTTGGCATGTTTCTTAGTCAAGGATGCAGACACCTGCTTAATGATGGTAAATTGTTTAGTTCAAAACACTCACTGCACTTATATCAAAGCTTGGGCTAATCCAAACTAACACTGCAACAAATTATATTTGTGTTAATGTATGCGTGTTAAGATTATGTTTTTGTAGTCAACACAGTAATAGGAAGTTTTGTACTGAGTCTGTGGGCAATGCTGAGAAGACTTAGTGCATTCAACAGAGGGGATTTACATTATAACTCTGTCCTCAGTATTCTCAGAATGTAGTGTGTGTGTGTGTGTGTGTGTGTATGTGTGTGTGTGTGTGTGTGTGTGTGTGGGAATCCTATTAGCAACCACTTGGCTCCATGCTTAGTCTGTCAGCTGATGTCTTATGTTCCGTGTTAGACGCCAAGCTTGAGCCTTTTCCTCTATGCGTGTGTTTTAGGTTTATAATCCTTCAAAAAGTATTACATTTTATTAGATTGTTTTTTTTATAGGCCTGCTCAGGTAGGTATATTACCAAAGTATTGGACAAGTTACTATTTTGACCTGATGATGGTGCTCAACAAAAAGTAATGACTAGCTAGCTAGTAGTGACTAGAGTTTCACAATTGATCCTCTGGGCACAATTGATCAGTACTATTCCTAATCCATGCAATGAAATGGTATACTGGCCGACCACAGCTGATAGTCACAACTATAACTAGGCTATAAAATCAATACAGATTGCTAAATAAACCATATTTATTAACGTGGATTTTTTTCGACAACAGTACTAATGCGTTTGTTGAATAGTGAAAAAAATGTATAACTCCTATTTGAATAGTGATGTGTCACCCATCCTAATTAAAAGTAAACCGTAAATAAACAGGTATTCTGGGCCATTCACAGTACTCTCATTTGGTCTGACACACACTATAATTCAAGTTCCGAACAGCATTACCTAGCAAAAGACTGCATGTCTGAAGAACACAAAGAAGGGTTTTTTTGCCAAATTTTTCTCACCTGGGGATTATTTTAACTTCAAGGTCATTCTTAACATTTATGGCGTGATACGTTTATAGACAAACCCTTTTAGATATTCTCGCTGTGAATACATTACAAGCATTGCAGTGGCTGTTCAACCTGGATGGTAGCTTGTCACAAATTGTTCTAATGCAAGAAGTGTAATCTGGTCTGAAGACAAATCAAACAAAGGTAAAAAAAGAAATATAAAAAGTGTCTACTTGGCAAATCAGTTGTTTACATCTAGCTTTCGAAATCTGTGTGCAGAATGTTGTGCTGATTTATACAGTATTCTTGTCAGCAGTGTGACTAAAGCAGGGGTGGGGAACCTTTTTCCTCTCAAGGGCCATTTACATTTTTACAACATCCTCTGAGGGCCGTACAAATTATTGAACTCAACCTCTGCTTAAAAAAACAAAAATCACAGCCCATTCATTTGGCCTTTCTTTCATTCTGTGCAAAGAAAAAGCAACCTCTTAATCCAGATATCTTGCCATGACTCGTGCATGCATTCACGTGCACGTTTGTGGCATGACCACCAAAACAGAAAGATATGGACACAAGATGTGTGCAAATGTATTTAGTTTCCTATCCATGTGAACATGATTTAAGTCGGGGGGGGACTTAGCCTCCTCTAGGGGGGTCCGGGGGATTTTTTTGTAATGTTGAAGTTAAAAGCATCAATCTGCTGCACTTTGAGAGCAAAATTAAGAGATCTATGGATACATCTCTCAACATCCATATGAAACAGAACTGTAAGCAGATCCCCTGGATATTATTTTAGTAATTGCTTTCATCGCGACGCGATGTTTACAGTGAGAACAACTGTGAGGTCTGTGCAGAAAGCAGAGCCGTGTGTATAATATATATCACTCAGTATAACAGGCCTACATTACTCTCTGTATTTGTATGCTTTAGTGTAGTAGATATCTACAAACAAAGAGTCGATATTCTTCTAAAACCATTCACTGCTTCACATAATAAAATACACAACGGCTGTAGCCTGATTATATGCTTTAGGAGCTGTAGGTGTGTGTGGTACAGTGAGTAGGTGTGTGTGTGTGGTACAGTGTGTAGGTGTGTGTGTGGTACACTGTGTAGGTTGTACAGAGCGTAGATGCGGCGGACAAACAGGTCTCAGTTGGTTTGGTGTCCTATGCTTACTTCTAATACTTGTAAATACAACTTTTGGCCCGTAATTTCAATTCCCCATTTCAGCGACCAGAGAGAGAGGGGGGGGGGAGGTATATCCAGTCTCTGATTGTGTTACGTTATTATGAGAGTGCTCTCATACTTGTTTGATTCTGAAATTGTATATATTTATATAAATATATGTGTGTGTGTGTGTCCGCATCTGTAGCCTGTTATTGTCTCATTATACCGCACTGTGAATGAATCAAAGTAAATATATAAGTCGTCATGAACACATCTGTCCATCAGACAGAGGGCTGCTGTGCCTCCTGTCATCATTAATGGACGTCTCTTTAAAATGACCGCTCAGAGGAGAGGAGTTCTCATTTCTCTAAACGCCTGCTGCTTCCCCTCCTCTCTCCTCGGTTCCCCTCCTCTCTCCTCGCTTCCCCTCCTCGACTCCTCCGCTCGCATCTCCTGTGGGCGGGACTAAGACACGAGGATAGGAGTCGAGGAGGGGAAATTAGAGAATTGAGAAGCCTTTACAGCCGAGCTTGAATGACACACTCCGTCAGCACTCTACACCCAGTCTACACCCCTTTCAGACGAGACATATACGTCGTGATGACACATTAGGCTCGTGTTGTGTTCAAGGAACCTGTCCTTGGCCAGGAAAAACAGACACTCGCTTGTTTAATTCTTTTGCGGTCTAGATTTCTTTTATTTATTCTTTTTGCGTGTGTTTATAAATTACCTCGAGGGCCGTATCAAATGGTCTCGCCGTATGCGGCCCGGAGGCCGGAGGTTCCCCACCCCTGGACTAAACAGTTTAACATGGCTTGTAGATAAGTAAGAGGTTGATAAAGTTCTCCAAAACAACCGTGAGGACATGATCCCTTTGATTAAATGGTAGATTTAAGGTTTCACGCCAAAAATAATTTGTATAGACTAGATTTAAAGCAATGGATTCAGACCACTTGATGGGTCTGCAGTGTTACGTTAGCCTATGCTAATACACAATGTCTTTACACGCATACAATTACAATAGAAGGGGTTTATGTTTTATATTGGCAAGTATCACAAAACCAGGCCTGCGTTGTTGCTTCTCACGTTGAAAGCCACAAATGACAATATGAACTTTTGACACAAATGTTGTGTTTCAAACAATGCATTTACAATCCCTTTATCAAAAACATATAAAGGCACTAACAAGGTCCTAAAAGTGACATTTTGTAGAAAATGTTAACAGTGTAGGAATTTAGAGCCCCTGCAACCTGAGGTGAGGGAGTTCATAGAAACAGTGGAGGGGTGAGGTGCGTCCAAGGGGAGCGTCTCTGGACAACTATAACACACGATATCGAGAGCGTTTTGTTGTCTTTGATTTTACTTCCCTGAGTGACGGTCTGCCGACTTTCCTGTTTATTTTTAACAGTTAGATGATTTAACCAGGAGGCCAGGTTAAAGGTTATGACACTCCTCACAGTCCATTACTAAGCTAGATCGAGAATGTCCCTGCTTACATTTAAGCCTCAGAGGATGAAGCGATGTCGTGCGGGTAAATATGGGGACCTTTTTACACAAGTTAAGGTATGCTGTGTGATCACCAGCACAGTGATAGTAAGGTCACTGTTAAAAGACAACAACATGGAAATGCTTTCCCCTTAGAAGGCAATGAAAACGTAATTTCTCAATCAACTCCTTACTTTAGGTACAAAAATCTGCATGGACGCATCGTTTTCTGACTAAGTTAAAACAGTTTGGGATATTTCACATAGAAGTCTGTACTTCTTTTTATCATTGCTTATTGATTAGTCATTTATATGGGTTATAGAAGAAGCCTCGTTTCAAGGCGCTTTTTTCCAGTGTACATTTTGATTGCATTCTTGTTTATTTGTTATATATCCAACACCTATGCCACTGATGTTGTGTGACGCATCTCTATTGTGGTCTATTGTAACTGGTTATGCACATGACTGCTTGTGGTTACAGTCAGAGAAGGACAACTCATAAAGTGGAGTCCTGTGTCACATCCTTATAAATAATGAAATAGTCCTTGGGGTTGTACTGTTATAAAAAGGTACAGGGTATCTCATATACAAGGTTTGTGTATGTGTGTGTTACTGTGTCATAGTGCATGAGATTCGCTGCCTCGAGTTCCGCTTGGCCTTCGCTACATTATCTTATCTGAAAAGGACATGCACTCATAGGGTTAAAATTACTAGTTGATGAATAGAGTGCCACAGTGACGCGTCCTAAAACCCGGAAGTAAGCTTCTTCCAGTTCCCTCGACAAAAAAGCAATGCAATTTCTCCATAGGATCATAAATCTATCGATTAGATTTATGATTCGAAAACTATAAAAGTAGGGTATAGACATGCGGAGATTATCCGACTGAACAAAACGTGATCCGTCTCCTAAATGTGTTTCAACCACAGACCTTATTTCGAGCTATTTTCCAAAATCCTATGGAGAAATTGCATTGCTTTTTTGTCGAGGGAACTGGAAGAAGCTTACTTCGGGGTGTTAGGTCACTGTGGCACTCTATTGGCTAGCCAATCATCAGAAAATGTAATGTACAACTTCAATATTGGCTTCATCATTTTAGGGAATTTAAGACGTCTCTGGTAGATTGTGATAGATATATTGCAATATTTTCCTACTTTAAAATACAATTAATAATCATAAAAAATAGACATATTATTATTATTCAGTTGCCATGTTACAATTAATGAAAACAGACTGTGTTGTTCATCTGTGTTGCCGCTGTTTTCTGTTTTGTTTATTTCCATGTTGGTCCATGCGAAAACCAAACAGAATTGTTTGACCTTCAGGGCGAGGCTCAGTGTGCAACAACTTTTTTGGTGAGCTATGGAGACATCTACTTGTAATTTGCAAAAAGCATGTTTTAGCATTACCTCTCCACCTATAGTTCATACGGTTTCCTTGTCCAGCTAGGATCAGATGGGAAGATGAATGTTTATTAAATGGCCTTAACTGAATCTATTAGGAACTGTACGCACATTAAAATGTTAGGGAGCAACTGAAGAAGTGAAGAGACTCTCCTCTTACAATCTTCACCTCCTTTACCAGGCGTAGCTGCCCCTCCATCTACTCTATCCTTCACGGCACTCAGACTGCTGTTGTCTCTTAGCAACGCCGGCAGGCAAATCAATGAAGGGGGGAAAAAGGAGTGACATAGAGATGAATGAAGGGGGTGAGAGGAAAAAAGGTGAGGAAGAAGTGGGGAGAAGGGCAAATGGGTGTCTGTCAAGTGTACAAAGAAAAGGAGAACCGTGGTGGAGTGAAGTTAAGAGGTATGGAGGGAAGAGAGGTAAAAACCTGCAGAGCACAGAGATGGGAGGAAAGATGACTGGCGGAAGATAAGGGAGATAAAATAGGAGGAAAGACAGCATGGAAGAAAGTAGGGAGGGATGCTTTAAATGTCAGGCTCTAACCAAGTCACTGCATTTAATCATGTGTCAGTCATTTGGGACCAAACGACCAAAACGATTAAAGTAGATTGCGAGGGAAAGTGCATGTTTTCCGTACACGGACTACGTTTTAAGGAAAACACTTTGCGAAGAGTTTTGGTTATAAAATATGGAGAGCTTTCTCGCCCTGTGGATCTGACTTCAAAGTCAGGCATTGGTAGCCTACTTATAATACAATACAAATAAAACCCTGAAACGATTAAATTAGGGACTTAAGTAAGGCTGGGCTAAGACAAGTATCCACAGTTGTGAAAGTGTCCATGTGTTGCAAAACTGATGACCATGGTGTAGGACGAAAAATGATGTTGAGGATCTTAAGGCAGGTCCACGGATACAAAGCATCTCCGGCCGGGCAGAGGGGGGTGTAAAGAGCCGATGGCCTCAGACACTGGGAGAATGATGCCTGCCTCTTTATCAGTGCCACAAAGATCTGTTTAACTAAGAAGTGTATGCTCCCCAAAACACCATGCAAAGAGATCATTTGGATGCATACAAAATATGGTTTCATAGGCTCACCAAATCTCCGTTGGTTTCAACCACCGGTCCTTTTCAGCCTCCGCTGCTGCTGCTGCTGCTTTCAGGCATCCACCGTTAGCGACTCTCGTCGTTTATGGCATGCAGTCACGTTGTCTGAACATAAACGTGTCTTTTTCACAAACTGCCTCTGGATACAAAGCAAACAAGCAACGGGATTAAAATGGAACTCGGATAACAAAAAAATAGAGGCTAGCGGTTTCAACGTAGCTATTCAAAGAGAGCGGGTACCAGATGCTGAAGAGGCTAAACCTGCTAACCTGCTCGCTGAATAGTAATGAGCTGTGGGGCAGTGTCCAATACAAGAGGAGCACCGAGGGCTGTTCTCTAGGACGGCCCTCCTCAGCGAGCAGGCGGGAGGAGGAGGCGGCGTCGGGTTGTGTCTTCCTGGGAGGAACGGTCCTCGTAAACCCCTGTGGCCAACGCTGTTATGCTAACTAGCATAAATATACAACTTCCTGTTATATCTTTTCACAATTAAAATAGTGTTTGCTTTTGTAAAAACATGCAGTATTTATTTTTTTGTTCATTTTGTATAGGCCTATGTATCTTAATGTGTGTATTTTTATCAAATATTGCTGTATAAACCATATCAATTCAATTTAAAAAAAACATTAAAAAAAAATGCTTTAATATAAATAACGATCTGTCCCATCTTACATTTTTTTTTTATTAAAAGCTGATTTTATATTTGCCTAGCCAAACAATGCATGAAAGGATGGTTCTTTATGGGTCTTTATTAACGCCTGCTTCCCATCCAGATAGCTAGTCTGGATCGTATCAGAAGTGGGCCACTTAATTTAACAGTTTAAAATATGAATTATAACTTCAAAAATCTGAGCTTCAGTATAAACATTTTGAATTGGGTTCAAGGAAAAATAGTTTTGTATATTAAAGTGCCAGTGAAGTGCATTTTTTTGGGCCAAAATGAAATGGCAGTTTCATTCCTTACATATCATTGTGCCTGTTCATGGGTAAAATATTTTTTTAGGAAGTGCGAGGGACGAGATAAACACCGCTAAACATCGCGAGTTTTTCATCGCCGTCTGAGCCTACCTGAAGCAGCTGTGACGTCACAAGATGAACCCAGTTGTCATTGTAAACATGGCGGAGACTTCGGAAAGTGATACTAGTGCGAGAGAAATGAGTGATTTTGACAGCTTTTCGGACAGGATAGATGAGGAAAGTGGCACAGAAGATGGAAGTGATGATGAGGAAGCGCAGGACATCATTGAACCCTACAGATTTGAGTTAATCTAATCTCATCTTTTTGCCTGTATTGAATCCAATCGTGAATAATATAAATAAATGTTTAAAAATAAGAGTATACATACCAATTCTAAAATGGCAAAAATGTAAACACAATAAATAGAAAGACATTGAAGTGATTTCTGTTGTTGACATGTATCTAAGTTTAACGGAGTTAAAAATGTGTATAAATAATTATTAGTTTATAAATTACGATTTAAAGACCTATACCCATTAGTTGTTTGTGGCAACTTTGCCACTTTTAATTTAACAGATATAACCTCCTAGTAAAGTGAACTCCCCATCTTTATTGTATCATTTGAATAAATTCCTCAAAAAAGATATTCAGAATATCAGAGCCAGTAGATACAACACGAACTCTGACTCCATGGTTGTACCAAAAAGGTCCACCTTTTAACATTGTTATAATTATTTTAAATGGTTTAATTATATAATCATTGTTTTCCTATACTCTAGCCAGGTGCAATAATGGTTGATTGCACTATATTGGGGCTCCCTGATCAGCAGCGATCATGAAGAAATGGAACCCACTTTAACTCACTTCATCCCCTTGGTATTTTCAGCACAGAATTCACTCATCTCTCAGGGCCATGTTGTGGTAATGATTCTTGATGAATGCAAATCCTTTTAAAGCTTGCCGTATTTACACATAATGTACATTATTGTAATAGCCAAGAAAAGTAGCATCTTTACTCACAACTGAACAAAAGTAATAATGGTTAGGCTTTTCTCAACAAATTGGAACAAATCACCACGTTACCAGAGACTGAGGGTGAGGTAGACATGATTCTTTCTCCATATGAAACTTAAGAGTTATGCTTACTTTCCTCTAATCTCAATATTAGTTATGGAACTAAAATTTGATCCTGAAAAATACATTTCATCAAATTCCACATTGCACTACTGCAAAGGTTTCCAGTATTACACAATTGCTCAGTATGGTTGAGAACAGAATTTTGCTCAGTTTTCATTTTGTGGTTCCTTGAGCACATGAAATGGACCATGAAACTGAGGATCCATCAGGGCCGACATTAAGCATTGTCAAAAAGACTGGTAGTCTTCTTAGAGTAGGCTACATCTAATCCAAATAGTACTAAGGCCATGATAGCAGTGAAAAGTCAAAGAAGCGTTTCAACAGTCCACCTTACCACTATAATGGTGTGTGTGCGTTTGTGTGCGTGTGTGTGTGTGTGTGTGTGTGTGTGTGTGTGTGTGTGTGT